>JARHVA010007776.1:597500-610513 GCA_037957365.1 Torreya grandis
TAAACATGTTTTGGTCAACATCTGAGTAGGTTAAATTGTCATATAATAACTAACTGGAGGTGGGGACAATCCCTGCATGTGTTATCCATAATATGCCCCCTCAATTAGGAATGCCTATATCATTAGCCATCAAAAGAGTTAGGACTTGGGGGAGCTAATATTTTTTCTAGGATATACTCCATTGTATAGACTAACCCTACAACAAAAAAAGGAACCTAAATCAGCCAAGAACCAATTCTACTCTCAAATCAAATTATATTCCCTTCCCAAGTATGACATATATAACTACCCTCTTTTATATGCAACAATGACAAAACCACCCCAAGTGTTTTTATAATCACCCTAGGAGGGTGTTAATGTAATTGTGTTATGAAGATTATGTTATTGCCATGGCAGTTACATAACTATCACCCTACAAATGGTGGTACTTATGTCACTTGAGTAGTGGTTCCATCTACCAATAACATGCCCTCCTAAACCATTTAAAAGCACACAAAATCCACCTAAAATCACAAAAAATGACATATTCCTAATCTACCCCCAACAATCATTTAAATGCTAAAAAAATTCAAATTTCACTAGATTTTAGTTAAGTTTTAAACAAATTTCCAAATTCAGGGCAAAGATGAAAAGGTTAACAAAACCTATTTGATCATGCTTGGTAGTTCCCCCTATTGGTATGTTCACCATACTCTCATCACCCACATCCCATTGATTGTACTCTCTACAAAATGGGCATAGGTGATCTAGAGTTGAAAATCTCTTAGAGTCAAATGACACAAATGAATTATTGTTTACAAGTTTTAAAATTTATTAGGCCCCCAAACTAGCCGTTTTAGTTTAAAAACTTTCCTATTTTGGCATGTTTTTACATTTTACATATATTTTATGTCATCAAGTCATGTTGTTTCTAGAATTTACAATTTATTCTCCAAAGCTAAATATTTAATGTGTTTTTATCTTTTATAGTACACTCTTAATATTTTACAAGTATGTGATAACTTGGCACTTGACTTAGTTCCCTGATGAGACATTTTAGGTAGTGTTGGACATATTTGGTCCAAATACCAAGCCATACTCACTTGCTAAAACATCTTGATACAACATTCCTGATTGAGAAATTAATTTAGATCATTTGGATAAGCTCTGGATGGTGTGGGTAGAGAAAGGTTATGGATCTCACAAACCTGTAAAACACTACAACATTGACCTTATGACAAATTGGGGAGCACGTGAAACTCATCTACTCCACTCACTCCATTCATATTTTATCCAAAAATTTGGTCTTTGTAGCAGGAAAAGATAAATGGTTGTTTCAATACTATTGGATTCTGTGCATACGGGCAAGTCAAGAAGAATAAATCATATGTCCCATTCATTCTCATGCCAAGATCATTCATGTCATGTTGTAGCTTAGTCAATTATGAAAGATGGAAGATATGCATCTTCAAAATTGGCTTCATAGACTAAAATGACAAGGTCTTCACACTTGACCATTTTTGAACGAGGATCGAGTGGACAATTCAACTTGTGCATTTGATATCTTCACTCAGGAAGCCTTCTAGGCTAGTAGATCAAATGGGTTTGCTATTTGTGGGACTAATACCATCTCTTGAATGTTTGGTACCTTCACAAGTTTTTCACTTCAAGTTAAAAGTTTGTAAAGTTGGCCAAAATGTGAAAGATGTTCATGGAAGTGTGAACTTTATGCCCAGGCAAAAATCCATATGAGTTTAAATTTGATGGTCTATGGGATGTCAAATCTATTCTCATGGACATCAAATGATGTTTATGCAAACATAAAGTTTAAGATCCATAAACTAGCTATTAGGGTTCAAAAAATCCTTAGTAGAGACCTGAGGAAGAGTGCATGGTTGACAAGTGTCAAGACAATGGGAACTTGGAGCAAGTCAAATAGTCAATGGATGTTCAAGACCAATAAAAAGTAAATCTTGAAGTGATGGGTCCCAAATATCCATAGATCATGTTAACTATATTTTAGGATCTGACAACATGCGATGGTCAAGGTGTTAAAAAAAATCAAGCCAAATCATCGATAGCTAACAAAGAAGTGAGCTCAGATAATTTAATAAAAGTTGATCATGTAGGACAAACCCAAATTAGAAAGCATAATATCTTGAGATAAATCCTAACCCAAAAAACAAAATAAATAAAGCTCTATATAGACTCAAATGGGACTAATTATTGGGCAAAGTGTTATATCTATAGGAAAACCAATATCCTTATATTTATTTTCCTTTATAGCTAACTTAGTTCAAGATCCAATGCATAGAGAAGGTGTGAAAAGATTACTTCAAGTCATGCCTCAACAAGCCACCACTCATAATAGACATTGTGTGTCCCTGGCAATTTGAAGACCTGAAGATCTTTCCCTCATAATGGGATCTAATGGAAGATCAAAGGATTAGAGCTTCAAAAGTTAGAAATTAGTTGGATAATTCACTTCCAACCAGATCGTAGCTTTCCACATTTGGCAAACTCTTGTCTTCTAGTGTATCTTTTTAAAAATAGAATTACTTAGAGGATATCAAGTAAATTATGAAAATCTCATTCATAATTACTTTAAATTAGACTAAAAGCATGATAGAACATCTCAAAAGCTAAAACCGCATTGCTTATCAAGAATAATAAGCTTCCTAACTTCTCTCTCTCTCTCTCTCTCTCTCTCTCTCTCTCTCTCTCTCTCTCTCTCTCTCTCTCTCTCTCTCTCTCTCTCTCTCTCTCTCTCTCTCTCTCTCTCTCTGTGGGTATAGTGTTTATATGTCTAATTTATTCATGTGGTGGAATTATTTCCCTCATCAAATTATGATCTCACCTATTTACTAGTTCATGTATCCATGCATGTTGTGTTTAGTGTTATACATATTTTGATACAAGCTCACATGTGGATCCTATGAATGGTTAGTGTCTTAGTTTAGACCTCTCCTTCATTTCCCTCAGCCTAGACCATTTAGTGAGCCTTCACATGAATTTTTGAGAAGATAGTTGAAGTTCAAACCTAGTCATTTACCTATGTCATTAGTGTTCATCAATTCCAATAGGGAGGATTGACTTGTATTTTGGTACATCACCCTATTAACTTTCTTAGGATCCCTTATCTCTTTCTAGCCCTTATCTTGTGAAGCACTAGGCTTAGGTTTAGTTTTAGGTGAGCATCAAAGAGGAAATTTACCTAATCTAGAGGTTCAGGCCCAACATAGGTGACCCACAGCCTAGGGTTGTCCCCATTGTATGGCTCAATCAAGGGAAGCTCAAAATTCTTCTCCCAAGGGTGCGAGTTAAAGCCATAAATTTTTTTCGCACACCTAATGGGACAAAATACTAAATAAGTAGATATTTTTTGGTTATTATTCTACATACTAGCCTTTAGAGGCATTCAGTAAACACTAATGGTGACTATGAACATCTCTCATCTAGTTTGAATAGTTTAAATGCCTAATTATCATTATCTAATATGTACAATCAACCATATTCTAATTAGTATGCTTATTTTAAGCCTTAGTATCCCTCTTATCATATGGATAGTATTTATATGTTCCATCTAAGTGGCCCTTAGAATGCCTACCATCCTTACCATGACTTCCACCCCCTTCCTACCCCTTATTAAGACAAAGATTATCATGTTACATCCCTATCAGGAGTCAATCAAGCATTGTCAGTCTATGTGGAATTGATAAGGGAGATTGGTATGGGTCTAGAGTTTTCTCTAGTCATCCCTACCCATGTGATATGGAATGTAGGGAGTGATTTCTATTCATTTTAATACAGGTTGTTTGCCCTCAAAGGTGAATAAAGGATGACATGTACGAAGGAAGATATGGCAGTAATAGGGATTTTGATTCAAAATGTAGGAGGTATGTTAATATCCTTCAAAATACATTAGACCCACTTGAATCAATAATACATAGATCCATAGGCCTAACTCTTAAAGATCTTGAAATAGCCCCCTAACCCAGCTTCTCAAGTCTCATCTTCAATAAGAATTGAACTAGTTTTGATAGAAGAGTTAATCATGAAAGGTGTGAATCAAGCAACCATAGCCCAACTCAATGAACTTGGTGTTCAAGATTTCATATACTCTCTCTCATTCCCTCAAGGATCACCAAAAGTATCCTTCAAATCTATGGACTGAAAGGACACTCTCAGAAGCTGCAAGTAAGGAGGACTTCTTCACCCTCCCACCATCTCCCTTTTAGGTCTAAAGCCTATTATAAAAAAAGTGGAGGAGAAGATTGTAGTCATAGGTAAACCTAAATAATGTAATGAAAGTGTCTATAATGAGGAGATAATAATAATAGATAGATCACTTATTTTAGAAGATGAAGAATCATGTTTAGACCAACCATCTTGGCATGGCTTTGACATTGATGAGGTAGATCTCAATGAAGGAAATCCTCAGTTCAAAATTTTGAGTGAGTTTTACGAGGAAAACAACTTGAGTGATTAAGATATAAAAATAAAATTACCATCACCTTACGATATGGAGGACTTTGGGGACAAATAAAAATTTCCACATAGGCATGCACTTCAAGAAGACTATGATCTGGTTATGCCTGGGGAGCATGATGATGAAACAAAAAAACATAAAAGTGAAGTAAAATATAATTGCCCAATGTTTTTATTGACAAGAGGATACCATATTAGGTACCTATCTCAGTTTGATGATGCAAAGGAGGAACCATAATAGGTTGTGATTAATTTAGAGCACAAATTCAAAATTCAACAAGAATAAGATCAGCTTGCTCATTCATTCCATAAGGCTTGCACATCTAAATAATCAGATTAGAAGGGTGAGTTCATTTTTGTTCTTTTTATAGTGGAATCATACCATAAATATATTAAAAGTATAGTTCTTATCCATATGTTAAAGTATCCCTCAAGCATGTAAAACATCATGTACTATTGAGAAAAGGTAGCTACTTTGTACAACTAGTTAATAGTTTTGTATAGTTTCGTTATGTTTGGTTAGTTTAGGATAGGTTAGATTTCATGTTTTTATCCAAGTGCCTTGATGCACATTTTTCTAATAGGTTAATTTTTTTTTTAAAAAATTTCTATCCTTCTATTTTAAGAGAGGTTTTAGACTAGCTCAATGGAAAAGAGGTGACTCCATGTCTAGTGGATCAGAATGGTAAATAGACTGGATTTTCAAACATAACAAACATGTTTCCCTATGAGTAAACAAGAATATTGGCCATATTTGGCACACATACTAATCCATGCTCACTTATTAAAACATCATGAAGAAGCATTCTTGATTGAAAAAAGAATTCAAATCATTTGGATAAGCTTTGTATGGTGTGGGTAGAGTGAAGAGGTCATGGAGCTCACAAACCTTTAAAAAATTACAACATTAAGCTTATGAAAAATTGGGTCGTATGTGGAACTCATCTAATCTACTCAATCCATCCATATTTTATCTAAATATTTGGTCCCAATAGTAGGAAAATATAAATGACTATTTTAATACTACTAGATTTCAAACATATGGGCAAGTCATGAAGAATCAATCATATGGCCCATTTATTCTCATGCCAAGATCATTTAGCCCAAAGTTTTATCTCACTCGATGATGCAAGATGGAAGATATACATCTTAAAAATTGGCTTTGTAGACTAAAATGACCAATTCTTCACATTTGGCCTTTTTCAAACCAAGATTAAGTAGACTAGTTAACTTACACATTTGATATCTTCACTCATGAAGCCTTCCAGGCCAACATATCAAATGGGTTTCCTCCTTGTGGAATTAAGACCATCTCCTAAAATTCTGGTGCATTCATGAATTTTGTGTTTCAAGTTACAAATTTTCAAAGTTGGCCAAAATGTGAAAGATATCCGCACAAGTGTCAACTTTAAGCCTAGTTAAAAATCCATATGAGTTTAAATTTGATATTTTATGAGATGTAAAAAATGTTCTCAAAGATGTCAAATTATGTTAGCATAAACATAAAGTTTAAGCTTGATAAACTAGTTGTTGGGTTTCAAAAAATCCTTGGTGGAGACTTGAGGAAGAACACATGACTGACAAGTGTTAATACCACAAGAACATGGAACAATTTAAATGGTCAGCATATATCGAGGACCAATAATAAGTAGATATAAAAGTGATAGGTACCAAATATCTATAATTATGTTAACTGGATCTTAGGATTTGACAACACATGATGGTCAAGGTGTCAAAAGGATCAAGCTAGATTGTCAATAGCTAACAAAGAAGTGAGCCAGGATAATTCAACAAAAGGTGATCACTCAAGACAAGCCCAAATTGATAAGTAAAAGAGCTCAAGATTGAGCCTAACCTAGGAAACAAAAGAAATAGATCTTGATATGGACTCAGATGGGACCGATTATTCGGCAAAGTGATATATCTATAAGAAAACCAATATCCTTAGATTAGTTTTCCTTTATATCTAATTAAGTTCAAGATCCAAGGTATAGTGCAGGTGTGAGAATATTACTTCAAGTCATGCCTTGATAATACACCAATAAAAATAGACATGATGTGTCCTTGGTAGTTCAAAGACTTGAAGATCTTGCCCTCATAATGGGATCTAGTGGAAGATCAAAGGATTAGAGCTTGGGAATTTCGAAAGTATTTGGAGAATTCACTTCTAACCAGATCATAACCTGCTAAATTTGGTAAAATCTTGTCTTCTAGTTCATCATTCTAAAAATATAATGACTCAGAGGCTATTTGAGTAAATTATGAAGATCTCATTCATAATGACTTGTTTTGATTGGACTAAAAGCATGATAGAACATCTCAAAAGCTGAAAGATCATTGGTTATAAAAAATAAAGAGATTACTAACTTCTCTCTCTCTATATTTCTACTATAAATAGATGCCGGATAAGAATAGATATATCTAACTTTTTAGATAGATCATTAGATCTCTCTCTATATTTCTCTCAGTTCCCTCTCTTGGTTAGACTAGTCTCTGCCAAGATAGAATCTATAACCTCTTAAAGAAATAGAAGGTTGTGTTTTGATTTCACTATTTTGGTATAGTGTGTACATGTCCAATTTTTGCATGTGGTATAAGTCCCTCCCTCATTGGATTATGATCTCACCTAGTTACTAGTTTAGTTGTCCATGCACATCATGTTTAGTGTTCTACATCTTTTGATCAAAGCCTGCATGTGGATACTATGATTGGTTAGTGTCTTACTTTAGAGATCTCCTTCATTCCCTCAGCCTAGACCAGTTTGTGAGCCTTCACATGAATTTATAAGTAGATAATTGAATTTCAAACCTAGTTGTTTACTTATTTTGTTAGTGTTTTTTGAGTCAAGTAGGAAGGATGGACCTATATTTTGGTGCATCACCCTATTAACTTTATTAGGAGCCCTTATCTCTTTCTAACCCTTTCCTCATGAAGCACTAGGCTTAGCTTTAGTTTTAGGTAAGCATCAAAGAGGAAACCAACCTACTCCAAAGGTTTAGCCCCAATATAGGTGACCTATAGCTTAGGGTTGTCCCCATTTTATGGCTCAATTGGGAGAAGCCCAAAAAACTTCTCCCAACGGTGTGAGTTGACACTGTAATAGGTAGTATGATATTACCCACACACATGATACATATTCTTATTTTTATTATGATTTCATAACTTATTTTCCATTTTATTTTCAAGTTTAATTAGTTTCTATTTTTTACTCAAAGGTTACATGGGGTCCTAAATAGCTTCAATTTACCATTTAGGTAAGTATTCCTAACCTCTTATTTCCTTTTTTCAAGCCTTTACTAACGACTATGCATTAACAACTCATGACAAGGCATATTAAGAAGGGATAAATATGTATGCACCCAAAATTTACATGGTGTGACACTCCCATAAAAAATTCAATGATGATGTAGTGATCTCATATTTTATCCTTGATAGGGAACTCTCTAGATCTCATCCCTCTTATTATTCTTCCTCTCTCCCCAAGACACTTTAAAACCCCTTTTTGGTGGCCTTTGTAGCTAATATTGTCTCATATAAGATATCCTCCATTAGTGACAAAACTACCCCTTCTAGTGATAGAAAAACCACTTTAATTTATGAAACCACCCTATAAATGATGGGTTCATTAGGGAAATTATGTAAACTACCTTGGTAAACTTTTTTAAAACTACCTTGTCAAACCCATCATATAAGGGTGATTTTGTTTTAAATGTAGGGTGGTTTTGTAATGTTTTGAGGGTGGTTCTTTCGTCAAGGATGGTATTTATATAACCATCCCTAAAAATAAGGGTAGTTCTATCACAATTCAAACATCTTCCAAAATTAGCTCCCACATCTCCAGTTTTGACACCTTTTACATGTTTGGTGTCATATTTCTTGATTTTATCACATTGTGTTCACCTCCATGAGGCCCAACTCAATCCCTCTTCTATTCTTAGTCATTATTAGGTAATCTCAAGTTAAACTCCCCTTTGGACTTAGTTGAACTCCTCCATGCAAGATCCCAACTCTTTCTTCAAGAAGGCCATTTTGGCCTAATATTAGATCTAAAAATTTCCATTAGATAATATTATTTTGAAGCTATTCTAGCCATAGTCCTGATATAATTTATTGAATATATAAACTCTATAATTTTCTTGTCGACTATATTTCGATAGGTGAAGAAGTGTTATTGGATCAACAACTCAGTCTTTCCAAGCCAGAGCATTAGCCAACCTCAATTTACTTTCTCTCCATTTGTGGTTGTGTCTCCTCTCCTTTCCCCATTTGTTCCAGAGTTTGGGCATCATCTAGGATATGGATAAAAAGAGATATCATATTGAGGATTTTCTCATCAATATACCATTGTACTATAATTGATCTATACCTCAATTAGGTTAGAGTAATTTTCAATTTCCAATATTGTTTGTTTGTTATATTAGATTAGTGTAGAATTTATTTTATTAGATAAATTTATTTATTCATATAAAGAGAAAATTTTATAGGGAACAATATTTATTTGTATTTATTTATTTAGACCGTGTGAAAGGAAAATAGAATAGAGTAGTTGATGTTCTATGTATGAGGACCTACATTTTTTCTATTTCTATTCTAAGATCAAAATTTAAGTATTCTGTGTTATTAAAAACTAAATAAGACTTAGAATGCCTAAAAATTTGTGTTAAATTAGGATCAAACAAGCCTAATTTTAACTTTTCAGTGGATTTATATGATCTGTTAAGACACAAGGGTATAATTTATGTTCTGATATCAAGGAATATGAATTAATAAATATTAAGTTGATTGCGTGTAACACATCATTATTCTCACCTTGGTGTCAAAAAATTGGCACAAGATCTGGAAAGTTATATTTTTGGCTAGGCTTGAAGATATATATGGTTGCATTTATGTCCAAATGTTTGGAATGCCAGCATGTTAAGGGTAAACATGGACATCCCAGACGATTGATTTATCCACATTTTATTTTTGAAAGGAAATGGGTGGTGACATCAATGGATTTTAGCATGTGATTGCCTAAACCTTGAAACAAACATGATTCAATCCTAATGGTGATTGATAAACCTGATAAAGTTGATCAATTTATAATAGGCAACATCATGAATGATGCTACCATTATTGCAAATAGGTTTGTAAAATAAGTGGTTTATTTTCATGGCTTACATGAAGTGATAAATCTAAATAGAGATAAATTATTCACTTCTCAGTTTTGGCAAACTTTGATGGTTTCCTTTGGTACCAATCTAAATTTTAGTTGAGCCTATCACCCATAAACAAATGGTCAAATTGAAAGAATTAACATGATTGTTGAAGACATGCTAATAATGTAAGTCATGGATCAACAATATAAGTGGGAATATTTTCTCTACTTGTTAGAGTTTTACTAAAATAATAAATACCATTATGTAATCAATATGGTACCATTTAAGCCTTGTATGGGTGAAAGGCTAGAACTCCCTTTGGCTAGGATAGTTTGGAAAATTTAATCTTTTTAGGCCCTAAAACTTTGCAAGAGTTTGATGAGCAAATAGCTATCATACATTAAAGATTAAAAATTTCCTTTAATAGGTATAAACTCTATGCTGATATAAAGAGATCACATAAAGAGTTCAATATTTTTAACAAGGTATTAATGAGGGAAAAAAACCCACAAAATGTCAATCAAGTTTGGAAAATATTGTAAACTAGCACCATGCTATGTCAATAATTTTGACATAATAGAAAAGATGAACCCAATGGAATATTCTCTAAATATTCCTCCTTATCTATATAGAATACATGATGTTTTTCTTGTAGATTTCTAAGAAAAAATGTTCTAAATCCATACCATATTTTGTATTGGAATAATATTTAAGTGGTAGACAAGGAAATAATTCTTCTGAAGCACATCAATATTCTAACTTAGTATAACATTAATTTTTGAAATAGAAAATTTGAATAAGTTTTGATCCAATAGGATCAGATGGGTGAAATAAGTGTTACCTAGGAAAATGAAAATATTTTATGGTAAAAATATCCTCACTTATTTTAGGTTCCAAGGATGGTGAAATTCTTAGGGGATGGTAGATGTCATGAGCACACCTACCTAATATTCTGGTCATGACCATTGATCTAAATTGTTATGCTAGGTTGACAATAAAATTTGGACTATTAGATGATTTACAAAACTTTAAAATTGTTCTAGATTGATTTTAAGTGATTAATTTAGCATTATATTTATTTAAAATTTATACATTTATATTTTAATAGGTATTATTGATGTCTTTTTGATTGACTTTTTTAGTCTTGGTTTGTGCTATGTAGTCCTTCAAGTTGATTTCTAATTATTCATCTTTATTTTTAAAATTTACCAATTTTTGGATTTATTGTTATATTAATAAATTAATTGGCTACATTGGGTTGATATCGATGTCATTTTGACACCAAGTAATAAAGCATTGAATGAACAAAGAATGGAAGTTTAACATCTTTGGGCATTAAGCAATGAATTTAGAGGTCATTTGGACCTTTGATGATTTTTGTAATACTCTAGCTTCTAGAGCATTTGAATTTCTGAGTTTCATTATTGATAAGTTCATAGTCTTAAAGACTAGGACATAGTGTAAAGAGGGACCATTGTGTTAAATATTTGTGCAATGTTTAAAACCATAAGTATTGGAGACTTACGTCAATGACATTTGTTTGATATTTGGTTATAAACCCAAATCATGATATTGATGTGGTTAGGTTGACTTGATGTAAAGGGTTGTTGATTAGGGTTTCATTCATTTTTCTAAAAGTAACATGCCTACAAATCAATGATTTGATTCCTACTTTTGCTCATTGGATATCAATATGTAATTCTAACACCATATGCATTTCGTTTTATCTTTGCATGTGAAGTGGAAAGTGTCCATAGAAGAATTATTATGAAATTAATTTAAGGGACATTTACCTCCATAAGGTTAACCTTTTATGACCCTATTCTTATTATGACAAAATTTAAATGTGGGGGAGAAAAAATCACCCATTAAATTCAACCATTGATTCCCTTAATTAGAATAAGGGTGGATAACAAGGAAGGAGGGTGCAAGAAAAATTTACCATCTCCACATTTTGAGTATACTTACCAAATAAGTTTGGGATACAAGGTATCATATACAATTTTGGTAAAGAAGAATAATAGTAATGGTAGAAATACAATGTTGACTCTAGAGAAATGAGATGTCTACATGTAATTTTTATAATTAAAATAAAGTTTTATATTAATGAGTCATCCCAAGTTCGAATTATGGTTCGAATCTCTAATAAAGGCCTTTCCAAGTTGTCAAAAAAAATGTTTAATGCTAGAAATATGTATTTCTATAAATGTCTGAGATATATTAACAATTTTACATTAAATTACAAAAAAATACTTAATTACACTAAGAATAATGAAGCTTAATTAATTAATTTCAAATTTAGGAGGGAAAACACATAACTTTTAGGATTATCTGATTTTTTTACAATTTGGTTGTAGTTGTGAGAAAGTGATTATGGAAATGCAAGAATAAAAATGGCAAGAAGTTAACCTACAAAATTGACAATGATCCAAGAAGCTTGTCTAAACCATAGACATATGTTTTGAACATTCCAAACCATACACTTTTGTTTCAGACAATAAAATCAATAGACGCATTTTTTTATGAATGTATTTCCCTTGTTACGTTCTCCAAAAACTTCTCCTAGTTTCCTAGAATTTCACTCCATCACATGAAAAATAGAGTTATTCCTTTCTCCCTCATTAGGCAGTAACATCTAAAAACTTAACGACAAAATTATATTATAGACCACTAATTTTGGTACATGGCTAGTTATTTAGTATGATGTTTTTGCATTTGTGTTTATTGATCATTTGCTCAAATTAGATTCTTATTAGTGCATATTTATTTTGGTTTGATTGAATTTACATTTGTTATATTTGATTTAGATACTTTAAACTCTATGTTTCTCTTCTTGAGTCTCTATTCTTCCCTATTTAGCCATGTCTCCTTCCCCTTTTTCCTTGTTTTCTTTCTCCACCTTGGTATCCTTTATCTTTCCTATATTTTTTGTTATTTCTTGGACTTTTGCAAGAACTACAGTGACATAGTTTTGGTCTTGTCATAAATGTATGACTACATTTCTAGTCTTCTTCTTTGTATGGGCCCCTAGGCCTTTGTTCTAGGTCTTCTGATGTTTGTGACCCTTTTGTCAACTTTTTCCTCTTGTTATGTGTCAGCTTGCATGCCAATAAGGTCTTAGTTTGAATTTAAGAAATGTATTAGTGCATTTAGGGATAACATAATCACATAAGATATTTATATTAAAATTATACAAGTAAGGATTTCAATTATTACACTAGCATATATGTATCGAATGAATAATTGAAGCATTTGATAAAAGAACATGTAATATTTACTACTTGTTACATTAAAGGAAATTATAAGGGTTAAGACACTTGGATTAGACTTAAATATAATTTGAACTACATTATACTTGAGTGATGAATACCAAACTATCAAATTACTAGAGGCATGATAATAATGCAT
>JARHVA010007777.1:0-112500 GCA_037957365.1 Torreya grandis
TCAAGATTGTAGGAGACTATTTCTACACCACACCATGACTCTAAGGAACATGAATCTTACCACCACATAAAGTAATATATAAAAATAAACAAATTTAAATGATATATCACATGTATCATATGATATTGAGCACTTGGAAACTTATTAGAATGATAAAACTTAGAATAAATGAAAACTCTTGCAGCTGGGGTGGTGATGTTCACATATACTTGAGACACCAATTTCCTTGTTGAAGACACCTCATATAGTTTAAATGATCGATGAAAATAAAATTAAAAATAATAAATTTATATCTGAAAACACTTCAAAAAATCCATTTTCCTCCATCAAACTTTGAAGTGAAGAAATAAAATCAAAACTAGACCCTGCTTGGATGAACAAGACATAATGACTTCCTTGCACTCTTAACAATTTTTCATAAAGGAGGAGAAAACAATATGAAAACTATTTCCATGTATTTAAATTCAATTAGGAACCCATAATTTGGAAAAAAATATCATATCGTGACTCTCAATGTACTATCTATATTGAGCATGTGAAAATTGCCCTTCTAAGCTTGCCAAGGGAGCGATAGGAGAGATAGATTTTATTGCATTATTTGGGATTGTACCTTAAAACCATTCAATTAATTGGCCTTGGAAATCTGAAGATACAAATTTACATGAATTTACACTTGTAACCCAACCTTCTAGTCTATACATGTGGGCTATAAGCCTTGTTTAAGCGTTGAAACTTACTTATAACTATTTTTCAACTTTTGAAACTAATTTGTCATGGAGTACCTATCAACTTTATATTATATAATTATTCATAATTCATCTTAATATAGTTTTATACATGGTCATCACCCATTTTGGGCTCTTAAAATGACTTTTTGACCATTTTACATAAACTAATGACTTGCAGAAGAGGTTTAAAAGCGACTTGTTGACCTTTAGTACAAAATGAGACTTATTTAGGTACATGTACGAATTATAGGGGGTATGATATGACTTTGATATGTGGGTAAGTTCACCAACATGGGGGACAAAAAAGGGCCTACTTGTGGACATGATTTTTCTAAAATTTTAGAAATGTGAACTTCTGCAGATAATTAGAGATGGCTACACTCAAAATTTGAAGATGGTATGAAAACATGAATTGTATCATTTCGAGTCTAGTTTAGAAAAACCTATTTATTTTGAAAAATGGTTAATTATAAATAGGTAAAACATCTAAAATTTGAAGAGGACCTCTTATTTTCTATAAGAAAATTTGAATTGTACCATTCCCTACGACCCACCATTTTTTTAGCATCATTAAATATTGTTAAAAACCCTTTAGTGAATATTTATATTAGATATTATAGTGTATTATGAACATTTTTTTATATTTTTTTTATTAATTTTTCAATTAAGTATATCCTAAAAACTGATTAAAAAAATGGATAGCCATCTGTGCGACCCACCCTAATTACCTCAGAAAAATGATTTTTTTTGAATGTGTGTAGAATTAGGCCTGGTTTGTTACCATATAATTTGTTTTGCATTTGGATCAACAAAAAATAAATTAGATAAACATGAATAGGCATGTATGGGTGAGGCATTTAGTGGTCTAAAAAAGGTGTTATTAGAAATAAATATAGTTTAAACCCTTAAAATAACCCAAAAATTATTAAAAACATACATTTAGAAAGAGGACAACATCTCATCATAAAGGTAATAATTTTTTGAATTTTGATGTTGAAATCTATAGCATATTTGGTAATTAAAGTTGAAATTTGTTGGTTTTTCCTAAAACTCTCAGTCTCAGCTGTAGATGCAAAGTCCCAAGTCTTTGGCTCAGAAATCCAAGACATTTCTGAGCCTAAAGACTTGGTTTTAAATTCAAATTGAAATAACACATATGTGTTATATAACATGTATATGTTATATAACATAATAAAGAATGTGTATGTGTTATATAATGTGTACATATTTTTTTGACATTTAAAAAAAAACAAATTTTGTGTTTGTTATGGGGCAAAGGTCTCATTAGCCATGCATCCTTATAGGGGAAATGTCAAATTTCATGTTTCTTATGGGGAAAGGTCCCATTAGCTTTGGGTGGTGAATTGAGGTGACATAACAGTGTATTAGACTTTAAAAATTTTACCCATTTCAATATGTCATCTTAACTAATTATAACTAAGGTTTCAAGGTCTAACACGTTATACATTTGACAATATTATTGATTTTATGATGAGAGGTCATAAAATGCATTTTTTAAACCTGTGATCAAATCTTAACCTTTAGTGTACCAATTTTTGTGCATGAGAGTATCAATAATTGACTCTTGTCAAGATGTGATTGGTTACTTTTAATTTCATATAATAAATGTTGAACAATTATCAGATATTACATGTTCAACTTTTGGTGCACTTTAATAGCTATATACACCAATATGTTTTGTCAATAAAACACATGTTAACAAAATCCTTGTTCAAAAATTGAAACATGGACAGCTATTGGGATGTTTCCCCTACTAGGGCAAGGATATACCTTACCATCTTATTTGCCTAAAATCCTACTTGCCCTTAAATTTTGTGTTTCTTATTGATATTATCTTACTTGCCTAAAATCCTATCTTACCCCCTTTTTTTTTAATATCTTTGACTAGACCCCTTTATATATAAATTTTTAACTAATTTGTTTAAGTGGAAAACCCATTGTATTAGACTATGTATTATAGATAATCTTGTGTAAGTAGAAATAAGAATTGAGCCCTTGTTGTAATAGTGCATCTCTTGGGTATCTATTTAAAGAATGTTATCTAATGGAGCCTAATACCTGTGAATCGTGCCTTGGATTGTCCCAAAGACATTCCTAAAATGTGTTGAATAAAATCCCTTAAGTTTCCTCCAAGGTCACTTAGTGCATCTAATTCAATAGGTGCATTTTGAGGTCCCAATTGAAAGTCTAAAAAAATATTTTATTGTTACAATTATTCAAGTTTGATTCCCCTAATGTATTCAAATACATTATTCAAAATTTTCCCAAAATTAAGATCTTTTGTGAAAATATGGTTAATCTTCCATTCTGTGCACCTCCTTTGTCTACCCCTCCATCACACATGGGACAACCATCAACCACTCCATCCATTACCACATCATCTAAAGAGTGTATCTTTGACATGGGACTAGTCCTAGACACACCATGGATGTAATAATTGCAAGCTCAAAAACAAGCTAGACAACACTCAGTGCTTATCAATACTATAGACTTATATACCTTATTGTGTTATTAGGATGGTAAGATATGAAAGTAGGATGATGGACCTACAATGTATGTACATGTTAAATTCTTAAATATTTTGGTCAAGTTGGGTATGGATTTTGTTGTGTATGATATGTGGTTTTGAGCTCAATAAACATGAAATGGTCACATGTATCCATTAGTGATGATGTGGTTTTAAGATGTGGTGTATGTATTGATGAATATATAGCTTAGAAAATATCTAAATTCACTATGGACTTTGTTTGAAACCATTAAGGTATGGTGTAGACATGACATTGACTAAGTACAACATATGTATAAGTTACCCCAGCTCAAAATCTACTAAACTTATTTAAGATACATTAAACCTATGACAATGTCCCCTAAATCTAAGACCTATTTCCCCTTAATGATGATGCTGAGCAAAGAGACCTAATAATTATTCATGTGGATGATGAACTACTCACCTCATGTAGATGGTTGACCATAATTGAGTACCAATGTCCATCCCCTCCCTAAAGGTTTCAATATATATATATATATATATATATATATATATATATATATATATATATATATATATATATATATATATATATATATATATATTCAATCATCTTGTTCATATTGCATTATAATGAGATTAAACCTTATGATGTGGACTGAAAGAAAGTATTACATGTCTCAAAATTCTTGATCTAACTTGGGATTTGAGGTTGAGGCACACCCATTACTAAATTGTGTTCTCTCCTACATGTAGGATTTAATATGAATATAAGATTTGGGATGTAGAGGTAATGCAAGGTAGAGGGATATAAATAATTTGAATACATACATGAAAAAAAAATGATAATGTTCAATGCTTGCTCATTTCAGAGGGGACCTTAAAGGGCTCTACATGATATGTAATAGCAAGTTAGAGCCTTGCATCATGTGAATTATTTACTAGACATGAGTTGATTGGATCGATGTCAATATTTAAACATTATTGGCTTCTATGTGTGTATGGTAAATTTATGAATAGGCCTTCATTGGATTGGTTAGCTTGGTGATGGAACATCTCTAAGTAACAAAGATGTGCATATATAACAACTCTAACACTTATCTATGTGTACTAGACCTACAGATGTGGAAATATTTCATTAGATTGGGTATCCTAAGGATCTAAAAGATATGATCCTTCTAGGACAAGTAATAGCAAGATCTCTAATACAAATGTATGTGTGTACAAGATACACGCATGCATGTATCTAATTAGATTGGGCCTCACATATATTTGATAGACCTCTTTAACATGTCTAGGACTTGACACCTCTAATAGTGTTGACACTTTTGAGCATGTACGAGGTACACGTGGTGATATGTAATTAGATTTGGCCTCCCAAAGCACTATAAACTCTAAAACATCCAAGACTTGATTCATATCTGATATATTTAACACTTTTGGGTGTATTAGATACACACATGGCACAATAAGGTTCAATTATAGGGGCAATTCAATTGAGGAAGCATGGGAGGCCAATCTGAACCCCTTCTTGACATAACTATAAGATCATGATATATGATTTGAGATAAAATTAAGTATGATTCTATCTATCATGAAGTGAACCATTTAGTCTATTAGTTCAATTAGGGATGTGATTTGGGTAAAATTGAGCCCCTAAACCATATTTATGGCCCAATTGATTGTATAATCTAGATGCAACATTTATGACTTAATTGGCCCTAATTTAATCAAAAATGCAAATGTGGCATATTTTAACCATATTATAACATACATCCTTAATATAGTGTTATTGCATCATATTATAGTATTATAGTGGAAAACATGCTTGAATATGAGCCTTTTTGCTTGTTTATATAGTATATGCCTATACTTCAAAGAACACTTACACATTATCATAATGTGTATGCATTCCTTAAAGTAAAAAAACAAAAACTCACTTTTCAATGTATATTTTTATCCATAATCGAGATTGTTGTCCCTATAGACATTCCCTCCATACTTTACATACTCTGTGGACTTTTTTGGTTGTAGTTTTTTTGGACCCCATATTTGAAGTACTTTCTTGGTTGCTTTTGTCAAAATGGGCTCCAGTTCACATTTAGGAAGGAGGAAGAAGTTGAATAAAAAAACATTAGAGCAATTAGAAGATTTGAGAGAAAAAACAAGGTATAAATGCAAGAAATTCATTCCAGACATGGTACAAACACTAACCTTGATGAGCCAAATGACTTAGATAATGAGGAAATTGACAATAATCAATTGAATAATGATGAAATTTATAATAGTGAATTGAATTACGCTATGAAATTCATAATATTGAATTGAATTATGATGAAATTGACAATATAAAATTAGATAATGTTGGAAATTCACATTCAAAGTTTAAAGTTTTTTATTATGTTGATGAAGAGCATATGCATGATACTTTACCCACAAATAATGAAAAAAATTTAATAGACTCAAATAATAATGAAATTAACATTGAATTTTTTTTTTATGGAAACATATAATGAAGAAACAAATAATGAAGAAAATTTCATGGAAACATATAATGATTTTGAAACACCCTCTGAATGGAATTCACCAATAACAACACCTCCAAGAATTGTGTGTAGAAAAGATAAGTTCTTAATTGAAGTTGATGAAAATATTTTGAAACCAATGGATAACAAAATGTTTGACCACCATTCAAGAAGATTATCTCAAGAAATTTGGGATATTTTTTTCATAGATTGGAGTATGATAGTCAAAGATGTCAATTATTTGTTTAGTTGATGAAATTGCTTAAGATGAGACCTATAATGTACACATTAGGACTAATAACATCTAACATGGATAATGAAAATGATGAAATTGTTGAAAATCTACATGATTCATATCATATTATAGGCCTAAAATCACGTAACAAAGATTGTAATGCTACCCAATGTATGATGATAACTTGTGTAATAAGTACTAAAACAGGGGGAAAATGATTGATTTTAAAAATAAGTGAAACACTTGATATAAATAAAAAAACATTAATGAAAGAAATTACAAGACGTTAAAGACTTAATGAATCCAATATGAAAGAGCTTTGGGCATTCTCTGGTAGACTTCCATGAAAGGACAAGGCTATAGACGATGCTTTGAAATACTTGTACAATTTTGGAAAGATAATACAATTGTTTTGCCTAATGCAAGAGACGTAGTGAAAAGAAGTTTTGGTTCTCATAATCATGAACTGCATCTGAAACATTTCTTGGATATGAATCAAACATAATTGTACTTTATTTTCTTGAAAAAAAATCCACAAATTGCTATTATTCAAAGAATTTTTGAGATGGCCAAACCTTTTTATGTAAAAATAAATCACACATGCACCACTTGTTATTATAGGCAACATGTTGATTATTCAATGCACTATGATGTTTCTCTCCATATTCATTTTAATTTGGATACTACTAACATTTTGTAGGATTTTGGCATAGAAGTTCTAGGAAAATCAGCTAGGGAATTTATTTCAAATATTTTTTGTGAAAGACCAGATGGACAATTCTTTTATAAGAAAGCATGTTTGGATGGAAATTACAACATTTGTGGTGGATTGCCAAAATTTTAAAAATGTATCCATGGGGAGTGTACAATTGAAATTGGATAGGAATTCGTTGGTTTGAGAAAATACAAATCTATGACTTATCAAGTAAAATATGGCAAAAAATCTAAAAGGTGTGAGTTTGTTAAGAAAGAGATACCTATTTCAGAATTTATGGTTGAATTCATGGAGAACATTTTTTATGAGTATGAGAGGCAAACACATAGGGATAAATGGTTGGATGAACATTTAAAGATAAGAAAGGACACATTTCCACTTGATTCTATTGTTTCAGTAGTCAACTTTATCAAAAATTATAGGTTCAAACCACAAATGAATTTTCAATTGTAGTATTACAACTCAACACAAATTGCCATATTCATGCATATAACATTCATGCATACACTTGATAGTATAGAGGAAGATCAAAAAATATTAAGGGAGTACCATTTCTATATCAGTGATGACTGATCACATTGTACAGAGTATGTGCAAGGTTTATTTTGATAAGTTCTATGGATAGTTGACTTAGAGGAACATTATTTTCAAATGGCATTACATTTGGTCAGACAATTGTACATCACAATTCAAGAATACACAGATGTTTTATTGGTTGAACAAGATATATGCTACCACTATTGTGTAACATATTTGGATTTTCACTAAGGCTAGCTATGTAAAAGGGTAGAATGATGGTGCTAGAGCATGTGTAAAGATATCCATTACAAGGGAGGAATTAAAATATGACAATGTTGCTAATTTGATTGACATAAAAACTATGGTTGACTGGTGTAATGAGAACATATGTCATGGTGCTTAAGCAAATTCTACTTTCCATAGACATTTTTGGTTAATGGATGAAAAATACTTGGAAAAATATGAGGAATGTATGACTCAAACATGTTTAAATGAGATCCACTCATTTTGTAGCTCAAATACAGGTTCTTGGACCATACATATGTGACACTTGGCATGCTTTTGTTCTGTATACATGGAATTTATTTAGAATGAGTATGAGTCACAAGAGTGGGTGGATGAATGGAGTTCTAAACCTCTAATTACAATAAACACATATCAAGGTCCACCAACATTGCAATTTACTGACATGACATCCTCACATGACTTTAACCATATATCTGATCTAGTATAACCAGGTAGAAGATTAATCTTTATGTACTATTTATTCTCATAATCTATCTTCATAATGTCACTAAAAATTGTTTCTTTATGATTCAAGCCATGTTTTTTCAGTTATTGTAGATGATGATAATGAAGAGGGAATAGATTACTACTTATGTCGGTGTGTGGATGGAAAGAAAAAATTGACTTCCCTGGTCATAGATGGAGAAAACATTAATTATCCCACTGGATCTATGGTAGTCACTGTAACTTGGATTCGATGATATCCTATAAAAAATTCAAATGTATGGTTATTTGCAGACTTTGAAACTCACAAGATGATTCTACACTATTCAAATTTGGTTATTGTAATGAATATTCAATTGCAAAAATATCATGGGAGGCCAAGAACAAGAATCTATGGAAAGTTTGCATGTCAGATCATGAAGCTATTCTTGATACAATCAAGAATATGGAAAATCTAAGTGGTTCATTAGATTGAAATTCATAGGTATGTTGACTTGTAAAATGTAGATGTAATCAATTTTACCAAATGTTTTTTATTTTGTAGGTAGTATGTGCATAAATTTCATCATTAATCACTTACATCTTTTTGTAGGTTAGTGGTGCCAAATCAGATTTGACCTTCATGTGGTTGGAACTGTTATTAAATAATATCATATTATTGAAGGTAAGAGAAGCTTAATAAAATTACTTGGCATTTTTGCACTCTTGAACAATTGCTCATGACAAGTTTATTTCTCCTAGTATCCTTCCAAACACATTTATTGTCAGTGTTTCCATGCTTCAAGATAGTAGTGAAAATGCACTTGTGGGTGGAAGTGGGTGTCACAATTATTGGAACACATGTAATTTTCCTATATAGACGTGCTCTAAGTGGTGGATTTGCACTTGCTTGTCCTGGAGGCAAGGTTTCTATTAGGAGGTCATAAAATTATCTCATCACTACCAGAAGGTTACATTTTAGGACCCTTTACTACAACTTTTGTCATGGATTAATCTTAGAGGTGATTAAAAATATATTCAAAGTGAAATTAGATTACTTTACTAGACACACAAGGGATCTTATGATTCCTTCATATGACTTATAGTTTTGGTTTTATGCATGCTTAAATTTAGGCTAAAAACCAGCATCTTCTTGTAATGAAAAGAACATCCTTGAGCCCAAAATGGGTGGTGGGTTTGTCATTTAGGCTAGATGGGAAACCAATAACATGGCCTTGGAAATTATTCAACCCTCTTGAGGTGTTGGTAGTGCCAATTTTCAGCCAACAAGCATTGAAAATTGAGTTCTCATACTGTAGCTTCAACTTTTACAACGTTTATTGTCAGTGTTTTTGTGCTCTGAAATAGTAGTGAAAATGCACTTGCAAGTAGAAGTGGGTGTCATGATTTTTTGTAAAAATTTAATTTGCCTATATATATGAATTCAAAGTAGTTTATTTACACATGCCTATCTTGGAGGCAAAGTTAATAGTGGGAGATCAAGAAGTTGTTTCTTCACTACAAAAAAATTGCATTTTAGGACCCTTTACTACACCTTCTACCAAGTATTTCTCATAGAGGTGATTTATAATAGATTTAAGGTTTAATTAGAGGAATTTTACATACACACAAGGTATCTTATGGTTCTTTCATATAACTTATAATTTTGGTTTTATGCATGCCTGAAGTTAGGCTAAAAACCAACATCTTTCTTGTATTGGGAAGGGCATTCTTGAGCCCAAAATGGGTGGTGGGTTTATTGTTTGGGATAGATGGGAGGATAATAACATGGAATTGGATGTTATTATACCATAAAAATGAGTTGGAAGTTCCATAGATTAGCCAACAAGCATCAAAAATTGAGTTCTCACACTGAAGCTTCAACTTTGACAATATTTGTTGTCAGTGTTTCCATGTTCCAAAATAGTAGTGAAAATGTACTTGCAAGTTGAAGTGGGTGTCATGGTTTTTGAAACACGTGTAATTTTCATATATATATGTATTTTAACTGGTGTATTTTCACCTACCTATCTCGGAGGCAAAGTTGCTAGTTGGAAGTCAAGAAGTTATCTCTTCACTGCCAAAACATTGAACTTTAGGACCCTTTACTAAAATTTCTACCATGGATTTATCTTAGAGGTAATTTAGAATAGATTTATGGTGAAATTATATGAATTTCCCACACACATGAAGGATCTTATGATTCCTCCATATGACTTATATTTTTTGTTTTATGCATGCCTGAAGTTAGACTAAAAATCAACATCTTTCTTATATTAGGAAGGGTGTTCTTGAGCCCGAAATAGGTGGTAGGTTTGTTTCTCAAGACAAATGGGAGAAAAATAACCTATTATTGGATGTTATCTACCCCTCTTCATGTGTTGGTAGTGCCATTTTTTAATCTAAAATACATTGAAAATTAAGTTTTTAGACTGTAGCTTCAACTTTGACAACATTTATTGTCAGTGTTTTCATGCTCCATAATATTAGTGAAAATGCACATGTGGGTGGAATTAGGTGGCACAGTCATTGGAACACATGTAATTTGCCTATTTAAATGAAGTTTAAGTGGTTTATTTACACTTTTTGGTCCCAAAGGAAAAGTTTCTAGTTAGAGGTAGAGGATATTATGATAGAACTTTTGGTGAGGATTTGAGCCTTTGAAATGTTGTAATATTTTAAATTATGAAAAGGAGGGCATTTTTTGTGGAGTTACACCTAAAATCAAGTTTTCATGCCCTTAATTGACCAAATTAGGTCAAAGAGTATAAATATGGATCAATTATGCCAATCCACTAAACTGGTACCCACAAACCCTCTTTGCATACAACATATAAATTTAACATAATGTAATAACAATTATGATAACTAAATGTATGGATTCCATAATTCAAGTGTTGAAGGTGTTTTGGTGGTTGGGGAAAGTCTTTAGGAGGAGATATTGCCAAAATTTAGTCCCAAAGAAGCCTAAAACCTTAGTGGGACAAGTTTATAATAGAGTGTAGTTGTTAGGCCTAGTCTTTGAAGCCAACAAGAGGCAATAAGTGGATAATTTGAAAGAGTGGATTTCTAAGCTTATGAGAATAGTTATTTAATATTTAAATAAGTATTATAAGTGTGTGAGTGGGGTTAAGAGTGATAAATAAGGTCACAGGGGAAAATTAATTTCTAAGAACATCAATTAGGCCTAGTAGGCCTTATAGTCCTACTTACGCAAAAGTGGGAAATAGGTACAAGGAAGACTTGGGGCCTTCAATGAATATTGGTTGGCATGTTTAAGGATAAAATAGGAGGTTGGAAGATATTGTATTTGAATGTGAGTGTATATAGACAAGGTAGATGATAATAGGCTTAGACAAGCCTAGAACATTCATTGAGAGAGTGAGACAAGATTGATTGCAAAAGGAGAGTGGATATTTTAGAGTGAGTTGAACATTCATAGGTGACTGATCATTAAAGATATAGAAATTCTGGTTAGAGTAAGCTGAATTAGGCCTAGTTTGGGGGTTTCTATCAAACTAAATGATAACTAAGAGAAGATTAAAGTGTTGTAACTTTGTGAGGAGTTTAAGGGTGATATAGGGTGCCTAAATTGTTCTTACATCTTTAAGAAAGGACACAAGTTAATCAAACTAAGGGAAAAATAGTGAAAATAGGGATACAAGCCTAGATAGAGTATTATGACTTTGAGGTGTAGTAGGAATGGAAAAAAGTGCTTGGTCACTTGAGAAGGGTTGAAACAAGTGCATAATGATCACTTAAGACCATCAATGTAATGAATTTGATTCTTAGTAGCTTAAACCAAAGAATGGTCCTAGAGACCTAATGGGCTACATAGTTTGAAGGATAGTGAAAAACCTAGGAAAATTATTGAAAGGTGAAGTAGGTTTGGAAAGGCATGTTTTGACTATTTAATACCATTCAGTCATTGTGATTGTACTCTTGAAATGTAAAGTGAGATTTGGTCCTTGGAACCCAAGGGGTTGTTGCTAGTCAAAACTAGTGAAGAGACTAAAATCATCAATTCATAAACTACATTAACACTAGTTGGAATGATGATTTGTATACTTATATTCAAATATATATACCAAAAACCAAGGAAAAAGAGGATGATGACTCATTTGTGAAATTTGACCAAGAAGACATGTTGCACTAGCTTTTGCCAAACTGGGCTTACAAGCCAAATATGTCAGATCTAATCACAAAATTTGGTGGAGAGGATAATTATGACCTAATATAGCCATTAATTTATTTACTTTATTTTTGACAATGAAAACCGTTCACTATTTTACTACATTCAACCCTATGTCAAATCACAGTCAACATTAGAGCCTACCTTAGAGAAATTGGTCAGTTTGGGGCATCTAAAGGTTGATTCAAAGCACAAAATTTGTTAATAATGGTATTAATGACCTAAAAAACATTCCATTCCATCACAAATCTACTATAAAGAGGGAAAGTGCCCTCTATTTTGACATAGTCTTCTTGTAGTCAAGAAGGCAGTGATTGGAGATTTTTGGAAGTTTTGTCAGTTATGGATGCCAAGAAGAAGTTTATGACTTAGAGAGATATTAAAACCATAAAATATGATTTTTTAAACCTATATGTTCATATAATAGTTATCAAATTCAAGTTTTTCATGTAAAAGTTTGAATAAAGACAAGTTTTGGCATGAAAGAAGCATGAAGGCAACTCAAGGTAAATTCTGCTAAAAATGATCTATAGGAAAAAGTACATATCCAAATAGATTGAAACATGGTATTATTGGTATTAGTGACATAATATACCCACATATCATCTTGTAAATGTAATATGAAATGTGTAAGTACTCATTGTTTTGTCACAGTCCCCTCCATGTCTCATAATGGTCATTATTCATGCAAGCATAATTTTTGAAGTTTTAAGGTGTGTTTGAGGGTTAAAATCTTAGTAAAAATTTTATAAGTATATTAATATGGTTTTAAACCTATTAAAAAAATTTAATGGTGTTAAAACTCCATAATTTATGCAATCCCCATAAGTAGGCTCAAATCCCCACTTGCAGTCTCAAAGGCATAAAGGAAAAGTTGGTTTTTTAATCATTGGAAAGGTGTTATGAGATGTTTTAGATGTAATGATTATGTTTTAAATGAATTAATATTACTGGGAAGTTCAAATTATTCCTTTGGAAAGTATGTACAAGGCATGTGAAACCCTAGATTAGCAAGATTCAAGCATTTTTGAGAGATTTAACCATGGGAATTTAATGAAAAATTGTAATATTAATCCCCTATAAATGTACAAGGTGAATAAAAAGTTATTAACATAATATTTTATGAATGAGTAAAAATTCTAGGACCAAGATTTTGGAATAGGGATAATTAAGCCTAAATGAGGGTAGGCTAATGAAGGAAGTGATAATTCGAGGTCGAGTTGGGCTATGAAATTTGACACAAACATGGATAGAGGTCAATGCCATCAAGGAGGTGATACTAAGAGTAAAATTAATAAGTAATAGGTGTAATAATCTAAGTAAGTCCAAAGAGTCAAAAGAGGAGTTAGCTTGTGAAAGAATATTCAAATCAAACCATAGCAAGTGAATGTCATCAGTTGGGCTTAGAACCAGTTAATGATGTTTTTGTAGACTTCTCCTCCATACCTCTACATCAACATACAAACATAATTCAAATGCAATCACTGATATTCTTAATTTATTACAAGGGTCTAACTTGCAACATTATCCTAACAAGCTATTCTCAATCTCATAACATTTGTAATCCTTAAGAATACTTCAAAACCAATAATTTATAATACTCTAAACACAAGTGATTCAAACAAGATTTAATTCATTAGTTTTCTTAAATATTCATGTACAAAATAAGAATTCCATGTACGAATGCCATATATAGGCATACAATGTCAGTAATACATGCATTTCCATATAGGCATACAAAAAATTGCATCATGTCTAACTATATAGTATCTAATGTCAGGTGAATACATCATATACGCATGTATAATGACAAAAATTCATACATTTCCATATAAGCATACAAAAAATTACATCATCTATAATTTCCTCATCATCAAATAGTCTCCCTCTCTTTGCCTTCTTTGAAGAAGACTCTCCTTGGGATGCCCTACTTGTATATGGAGATATCTCGAATGCCTTGGATTACTCTAAGGTTCAACTACGGGTACTACACTCATAGCTCACTTGCAATCAAACCTGTTCAAATACAAAAATTATTATAAAATTAACAAGTATATATGAAACCAAGTTAAGATACTCATATTTTAAACTATAATTAAAAAATCACTTAAATATGCACTTACCTCAATCTCATGGTCCTCCTCAGTTTATCATTGACACTCGAATAGGTTAGTTTTAAGTTTAGCTGCACAAATATGCATGTAAAATGATGAAGAAACATGAGGAGCTATCATAGTAGTCATCTGAATTGGACTATCAAATTCTATATGACAACCCTACATACATAATACATTCATGCATATAAGTTATATTTTACAAATTATATAGTAAAATTATTAAAACAAAAGTACTAAATTACAATCCAAAATTACAAGTGAATATACATACCTCGGTGAGTGCCTATGTAGATGACATTGTAATAGCAATGCTCGAGTCTGTCTCAACTCATAATGGAGGAGTGTCCACCCTAGTCATCAGCTCAAAAATAGCATAATAATTAATAACTTGGGAAATTCATTGATTAAATAAGTTGCTAAGAAACTTAGTCTTGCATAATATATGAAAAAATATAATGAGGTCATGATAATAATGAATGTGACACATGGATATGTGTAACATGTGACTTGTAACACCACACTGAAGGCAAGAAATGTCAATTTCATGAGGGAGAATGACAAGACAAAAACAGAGGATTTTTGAGTGAATTTTGTGAAATTGAGTCATTAAATGCAAGTTAGGTGTTGAAACATCCTTGATATGTAACTATATACACTAGTTTGGATGCTTGTATAGCTTTACAAAGGTGTATTTCATATTTTGACCTGATTAGTTGGTCATTAGGCATAATTGTCTTCAGGTAATGACTTGGTATAGTTGAGGACAGTCTTATGAGTATTGGTGCAATCAAAAATCCCTTACAAATAGTCATTGTGATAAGACAAGTAACATGTATAGGTGTTTGTTGAGAAGTTTGTAAATTGAGTTTTAATCAGGTTAAGACACCTAGAGTGATAGATAGATTTTATGGGGACATATATACATGATCATTTTAAGATTGTCTAGAACCTTATAAAATAGGTCTCATCAAAATCTAAAGAAACATACAGAAAATAGAACTGAATATTGTAGAGATAAGAATGAGTGGGTAGTCTTCTTTACAAGTGCATGACTTTGGTTTCCCTATAGGTGAAATTAGGTTGACTATCGATCTTTAGATTTCCCTCAATTTTTTCAAGGGAAGGTATATAGAGTGCAAGTAGGTTGAGGTCAACAAAGGGTGTTATAGTCTTGGCGACACTCAATATTCATTTAAGTGAGACTTTTTTTATGAAAGATGTTATAGTCTTATAGTGTTGGCATGTCATTGGAGTGATGAAATTATGGATATAGATAGGATCTCACCCCTAATTAGATATAGTAGGTATTTGGGCCCCATAAGTAGGTGGTGGTAAAAAACTACTCAACCCATCTATCTATATGGGGTTGAGGTCCCTTATTTGTATATGGTCATAAGGCCTATGCCATATACATATAGGCTATAGTTTATATTTGACACTATCCCAAAAAATTAATGGGATCTAATGGACACTCTCAAAACAAACCAATGGAATTGACTAGGTATAATGGGATCAAGAGCCTATGCCATCTAAATTTATAACTCCATAGATAGAGATGAAATTATTATGCTCAGATGGAATCAAGATGGGAATTGAATTGCTAGTTATTACCATTTTGGATATCGATCATAGAGATTTAACCACTATATGTGATTAGGATAACAAGGAATCAAGTGTCGGGTTATGAGGCCAGTATTTAAAAGGAGTGGTGTGCATATTGATGAAGACATGCTATACTCAATTGGAAAATTTATAAAATTATATTGTACCAAACAACTTATATTAAATGAATTCTACACACACACACACACACACACATCCAATCCTACTGATTGGGATTGACCCACTATGGGAACTACATATAATGTTAAATCAAGAAAATGTTTAACTCACTATTTTGGTTATTGAAAACATAGTTGAGATGGGGGATGAGTTTCTAACAAGTTACACCAATCTATATTAATACATCAATCAATAAAAAGTCCAAATTTATATTAGGCATTTTATATTTTCTTATACAAAATATTCCAATGATGAAATTAGGGTGTATGAATGTACATCTAAAGTATATAAGATTCACTTGAAATTTTACCTTTGTAAATGTATATGGTGTCATACTGACATGGATAGATGTAATACCCTAGGTTGGCCCACTACCTAGTTTTGATGTCGAAGGCAACGTCTCCCCCTAAAAAAAAACATATATATTATTTAATTCAAACATGTAAATTGATTTTTACCTTTTCAATTTACAAATATAACTTAAAAATTTAACATTAAATTTATATAAAAGATACCTACATGTGTGTAGAGAATTTCAACGTATCCAAACCAAATGTGTGTGCCAAAAACTCATCAATCAAGACCATATCCTCCAAGCCCCCTAAAGCACCACCATTATCATTTTAAGGTCTAATGCATATAACACCACAACATCTTCATGGTTGGGATCGAGTATGGCGACTAGCTAGAGTATCTCAAGCATCTATCTTTGAAAGTCTACTCATATGATTAATGAGTGTATCAATAAGCACACTAAGTGCATGTAAAGTGTCTATCTCCACAACCTCTATCACCATAAAGGGAATCTTTGAATGAAATGGCTTTTAGGTATGGATCTTTGTGGGTTGATTAGGTGCATGATGTGCACCTAGTTGATCATGTGTGGATCCTTTTGCTCTACCTTGAATGATGATAATATTCAAAAACTTGTCATATCCTCATTAATTCCCCATACACTAGCTCTCCCAATAACCCAATAAAATATCCTTTTTATTTTTCCTTCTTCTCTACCTCTCTTCTTTTGTCACTTTATGTTACAGATACTTTTAATATTTTTAAATTGAATAGATTGTTGAATGAAATATTTCACTAAATAATAACAATCTCACAATTTCCCCATACCTCATTCCATTCAATCATTGGCCTTCTTAATACTTCCTTGTAAATGATCTTCAATAATGTTGGAGACCATTTATCCCTTACAATTTTCCTTTTGATATTTAAACTAGAGTAGACAAACCTTTAAATATATTCAATTCTCCTTAATTTAGAATTTATAAGTGGTCTTCAATTTGAATTTGACTATCTTTCCTAACACCACCATTTTTTTACTTTTTCATTAATTCCCCTACACTTTTAGTTGTAAAAGAGTGGATTCAAGTAACATGTCTAGTTCAAATATATCATCTTCACATCAAAAGAGGTTTTCCTCATATTAGTTCTTACACATGCACTTAAAAGAATAATCTTCACTACTAGATGTCACCAATACTCAAGACCATTTAATACATGTGCTACAAGATTAGTAAACTAACTTCATAAATCTTACCTCATACTGCTCCACATTCCATCTTCATAAATCAAGGAAATGTGATTCAATCTCCATTCTGTCAGCTTAACTACTAATGGATCTAATTTGTCTTGTGAATGGGATTTTCCTCGTGTCTTGGTTTAATTTCTTATTTCAATCCTGATTAGACCAAATCTCCTTATTAAAAGGGATGTGATTTGATTTTACTATTAAATATCTTCAATCACTTTACCACTATATTTGTGAAGTCCATACAATGATCATGACCCTTAATAAGAAACATGAAACTCAATTATTAAGGCAAATATGACCAAAATTCATTCTTCTACCCTTTTTGGTGATATTCTACAAGTAGAACTAGAACACAATAAATTATACATGGAATATCAAGATGTATTCTAGCATCTCAAGACACATTTGAACCACCCAGGCTTGGTTGGATTTCATCTTAGTTCTTCCTTCAAAACTCCCCAAATTGGCTCAAAAAATTTTACACAAGCTTTGTAACAAAATAAAATCAAGATCAAATAACTTTAATGACCAAGATCAAAACAAAAGCAATTGGTTCTCTTTATATCCTTCCCAGTTGACACTTATAAATTGGCAGACTGAAAGCTATTCAAAGACTATTTTTAGAATTCAACAAACTATTTGAGGGTCTAATAACTTCATGCTGATTTTAAGAGATCTATTCATATATTCCAATAGTTTTAATGACTCCATGCAACAACTTTCACATGGAACTAGATCCTTATAATCTACTATGCATGTTTAATAGAATATTTTATAAACTTGGGTAAAAACTAAACAAAAATATCTTCTAATTCTAGTGAACACGCATTACAAGACTATGCTAAATTTATTGATACTACGGGAAGGCAATAAAATCATAAACCACAAATCTTCATTTAAAAAATAAATGATTCTACAAACTAATCAAAACTCCTATGCTAAATTGCAACTTTTTCCCCTTATAAAACCTATATATATGTGCAGGCTCACACAGAGTTAAAAGTCCATCTCTACTCCACACTATCAACTAATTACAATTTTTTCCCTTGTATTGTGACTTTATTTATCTCATATTCTTTTGCTTAGCATCTTATCTCTGAAAACTCATCATTACCTTGATTTATTCTTGATATGCTCAAAATTCTCCTTATTTGATGCTTAAACATAGGCTTTAAGATAATGGAAAGACCTAAGTCTTCTCAACCAATTATATTTTATCTTTACCTTCCTTCTACGTAGACTTACAATCTTAGATAGATTTTTACCTTTTTATACAAATAAATATTTGAATTTAATTTTATGTAAAATAAATAAATACTCCAGTTATATCTTGTTCTCCTTATATCTATCCATCATCAACTTGCTGAGATGCTCCTACATCAAACGATTGGGGTGAATAGAAAGATAACTCATGAATATTAGTCAATAATATTCTGATCTTAAAACAACATGTTCCTAGAATTCTTCTCTTTTCTTCAACATTCTTCTAATATGGTCTATCTTATCCTAAATCCCATGGATTACTTGTTTGGTGTAGGCCTTCTTCAATTAAGTGGTTTACTTCATTAACTTGTTTATGGCTCTCCTACAATGTCTTACATGCAATAAACTTATCCTTGTATGCTAGTATATTTGAATCACATTTTGGATGTCCTTTGAATTATTCTCTCATGATTATACTTTGTATTTTGTTTTCTTGATGCTTGCCCTTATCAAAAATAATGAAAATGCATTTTAAATTCCATAATTTAAACAAAATTTGATGTATGTTATGATGTTTTCCCCAATCATGTGGATAAACCATCGTCCATCTAATTCTAATTGAAAAATTACCTAAATATTTTCATGCTTAAATTTTCATATATACATTCAACATGTTCGACTAAACTTTCAAATGATGATTTAACCATTTGAAAACATTATTTACCTATTTCTTCCACTGCTTCCATTGCACAAGTATTTCACAAAATTTGTTTATTTGTAACTTTTATCGACCTCCTCCACACATATCTTTCATTAGTTCTTCATTATTTTTCACCTTCATTTTTGTTGTTGCTTCGATCCCTCTTTTGTCAAAATCCATCAACACTCTATTTTTCATTACTACATCTGCTTCAAGGTCATAACTATTTCTTTTTGTCTAAAACAAATACTTGTTCATATTCATGCATTCTATTAATGGGATTTTACACACATTTTCTATTCATTTGTGATAACCAAAAATTCCATGTCAAAACACATAATAAATTTACCAAATGACGAACAAAAATACCTTGTTTCATTGCCTTGGAATTATCTCCTTGTAAATCCCTATTTTGTATTTATTTCTTTCTTGACTTCAAGCTGATGTCTTCACTTGTTTGTGGGATTAATCTTTCATCCATAACCTTCATTTATTTTTCATCTTAATGGCTACTTGCATCCAGCCATTCTTCACATATTTCTTCTTTAATAGATGCTAAGAATGCATCTATCACTTCTTCATCCCCACTTGAACTTCTCATAACAAGAACTTCTTTTATCTCTTCCTCATGTTCTTCTTGTTGCATCTTTGAAGCCAATAATTCAAGATTCTTTAACATTCCTTCAAAAAGAATTACTTCATCTTGGGCACTGTCCATCTCTTTTTCTTTTGTACTTGCAAGCATACATTCACACAAAATATTAGAAATAAAAAATTGAGGCTTAATTGCCTCTATTCTATTTTCTTCCTTAGACTCAATCTCCAACACCTTTATCTATTTTCTCAGATACCTGATCATCTCTTATTTTTGCCTTCTTTCCACAAGTTGCTTTACTAGCCACCTTGCCTTTTTATTTATTTCGACTATCAACTTATCTCTTGTATTTTCTTGTAGGTGATCCATCATGAGCTATAAAGTATCTATCCTCTCTCTTATCTTATGTTTTTCACTTATACTGATTAACCCTTCCTTCACTGGGTTAATCTTTTTCTTATGGTTCTCCCATAGCAGCTTCTCCATATTTTTATACCTTTTTGTCTCTCTCTCACTTTACCTTTTGTCTCAACCAACTCTTTAGTCTCTTTACAAATTTATCAAAGCTTTACCTAAATCTATTTAATTTCTTCTTCATCCCCACTTGAACTTCTCATAACAAGAACTTCTTTTATCTCTTCCTCATGTTCTTCTTACTGCATCTTTGAAGCTAATAATTCAAGATTCTTTAACATTCCTTCAAAAAGAATTACTTCTTCTTTGGCATTGTCCATTTCTTTTTCTTTTGTACTTGAAAACATACATTCACACAAAATATTAGAACTAAAAATTTGAGGCTTGATTGCCTCTATTCTATTTTCTTCCTTAAACTCAGTCTCCAACACCTTTATCTATTTTCTCAGATTCTTGATCATCTCTTGTTTTTGCCGTCTTTCCACAAGTTGCTTTACTGGCCACCTTGCCTTTTTATTTATTTATACTATCAACTTATCTCTTCTATTTTCTTGTAGGTGCTCCATCATAAGTTATAACCTATCTATCCTCTCTCTTATCTTATGTTTTTCACTTGTATTGATTAACCCTTCCTTCACTAGGTTACTCTTTTTCTTATGGTTCTCCCTTAGCAATTTTTCCATATTTTTCTACCTTTTTGTCTCTCTCTCACTTTACCTTTTGTCTCAAAAAACTTTTTGGTCTCTTGAAAAATTTATTGAAGCTTAACCTAAATCTATTTCACTCTAGTCTTTTGACTTTTCCTATTTAAGTATTCTTTCTTGGATCTATACTAAACAACTTTTGTGTTCTCCACTTGAGCTTCTATGAGCTCTTCTTTTCTCAGCTTTCTCTGAGCTCTTTTTCTACTTTATCCTTCCTTGGATTTTTTTAAGACTTAATGGCTTACAATTGCTAGAACAACTTCCTTCTCTCTGTGAGCTTGTGGTTGTGCTCTGTGCTATGTGTTTTTTGTCTCTATGCCATCTACATTATAACCTTGCATAAATTAATCAATTAACAATTTATTTTCCTTTACTTGGCCTGTATTTGAGGTCTTATACCAAAATGATGACAATCTTTAACCACTCATCATGTCCTCATTAATTCCCCATACACTAGTTCTCCCAATAACCCAATAAAATATCCTTTTCATTTTTCCTTCTTCTCTACCTCTCTTCTTTTATCACTTTCTGTTGTGAATACTTTTAATATTTTTAAATTGAACAGGTCATTAAATGAAATAATTCATGAAATGATAACAATCTCACAATTTCCCCATACCTCATTCCATTTGTTCATTGGCCTTCTTAGGACCTCCTTGTGAATGATCTTCAACAATGTTGGCGACCAGTTGTCCCTTACAATTTTTCTTTCAATCTTAAAATTAGAGAAGACAAACTTTTAAATACATTCAATGCACCTTAATTTAGAATTTCAAATTTGACTATCTTGCCTAACACCACCATCTTAAAACTTTTCCATTGATTCTCCTACATGTTTAGTTGTAAAAGAGTGGATTCGAGTAACATGTCTAGTTCAAATATATCATCTTCACATCGAAAAAGGCTTTCCTCATATTGGTTCTTGCACATGTACTCAAAAGAATAATCCTCATAACCATATTTCATCGATACTTGAGACCATTTAATACATATGGTACAGGATCAGTACAATGACTTCATAAATCTCACCTCCTATTGCTCCACATTTTGTCTTCATAAATCAAGGAAACCTGATTCAATCTCCATTCTGTCAACTTAACTACTAATGGATCTAATTTGTCTTGTGAATGGGCTTTTCCTCTTGTCTCAGTTTAATTTCTTATTTTAGGCCTACTCAGACTGAATCTCCTTCTGAGAAGGGATGTGATTTGATTTTACTACTAGATATCTTTAATCACTTTACCACCATATTCATGAAGTCCATACAATGATCATGACCCTTAACAAGAAACTTGAAACTCAATTATTAAGGTAGATATGGCCAAAATTCATTCTTCTACCCTTTGCGGTGATATTCTATAGGCAAAACCAGACTGCAGTCAATTAAACAAGGAATATCAAGACATATTTTAGCATCTCAAGACACATTTTAACCACTTAAACTTGGTGAGCTTTCATCTTAGTTCTTGCTTTGAAACTCCCCAAACTAGATCAAAATTCTTATATAGGTTTTTTAACAAAAGCAAATCAAGATCAAATAACTTTAATGACCAAGATCAAAACAAAAGTAATCAGTTCTCTTTATATCCTTCCCAGTTGACACTTAGAAATTGATAGACCGAAAGCTATTTAAAGACTATTTTTAGAGTTCAATAAACTATTTGAGGGTCTGATAACTGCATGTTGATTTTAAGAGATCTATTCATATATTGCAATAGTTTGAATGACTCCATGTAACAAATTTCACATGGAACCACATCCTTATAATCTATTATGCATGCGTTATAGAATATTTTATAAACTTGGGTAAAAACTAAATAACAATATCTTGTAATTCCAGTGAACACGCATTACAAGACTACGCTAAATTTATTAATACTATAGGAAGGCAATAAAATCATAAACCACAAGTCTTTATTTACAAAATAAATTATTCTAAAAACTAACTGGAACTCCTATGCTAAACTTTAACTTTTTTTTTCCTTATAAAACTTGTATATATGTGTAACCTTACACAAATGTAAAAGTCTGTCTCTACTCCACACTATCAATTCATTACAATTCTTTTCTTGTATTGTGACTTTATTTATCTCCTATTGTTTTTCTTAGCATCTTATCTCTGACAACTCATCATTACATTGATTTATTCTTGATATGCTCAAACTCCTCCTTATTTGATGCTTAAACATAGGCTTTAGGATAATGGAAAGACCTAAGTCTTCTCAACCAACTATATTTTATCTTTACCTTCCTTCTACGTAGACTTACAATATTAGATAGATTTTTACCTTTTTACACAAATAAATATTTGAATTTAATTTTACGTAAAAAAAACAAATACCCCTGTTATATCTTGTTCTCCATATATTTATCCATCATCAACCTATTGAGATGCTCCTTCATCACTGAAACTCACCATAGTCAAAGTAGTTTGGAATTTGATTGAGGATAAACTCACAATGGAGTTTCCTCAAAAAGTACAAAGGGAACTCATGGTTATTACAAGGGGGATAGTCAAACACCATCCACCATCGCTCCCAAAAATTGGATTTAATCAAATCATATTGGCATCAATGGATTAATAAACATTTGGTCGTTATGGAAATGGGGCATTGGTAGTCAGGTCGATGAATAAGGCAAAAATTTGATATTTTGTTATATTTTTGTTCTTCACCTTAAATGCTAGCATATATCAACATAGTAATCCCTAAAACTATCCTTATATGACCTCCATCTATCAATTTGACTTGTTATCAAGTCAACTTGACCTAATACTAACTCTAAGTTATTGGCCAAATAGGTGTGGTGGGTGTTCATGGAAGTGGGCTCCCTCATTCTCCTAATTATCTACTTAATTTCAATTTTATTCTCTGTTATTTGAGTAATTATATCCTCCTGACTACTTGGGGGATCTAGGGGAACTATAGGATGGTTGGGAAAAAGATTAGGTGGAGGATTAGGCGAAGGATTAGGCTGAGCATGTCGACCTGTTAGAGAAAAATAAGAAAATAAACTAAATACAATTCACATTCATAAAAAATTAAAAAAAAATGATTTAATCTACAAATAACCTATGTCTTCTTTGTGACGGCATCGTTGATCTCACAAATAGAGGGTAAAATGAAGATTTGGCCAAAATGTGAGCACGAGGGAAAAACATGATCTTGCATGCTAAAACACGAATGGAAAGCACCAAAATGTGATTGTGAAGTAGGAAAAAATGATAGAGGTTGAGGGTTTTTTTTATTTTACAATTTAAAGAATGTGTATGCATTATGTTAACTTATAAAAATGCGTACATGTTTCTATAATGTATATGCATTTCTATGAGTTAACATAATGTATATGCATTATTGTTATAACACATACGTGTTATGACTCAAGAATCTTAAGCTATAACACACACACACACACATTATAACAATAACATGTATGCATATAGTGGGCTATGTCCATGGAATTATCCCCAAACTGCGTGCGCATACTTACATTATTTATGCCTTGATAAGACACCCTAAAGCACTAACACCTTTTAAACCATCTTGAAACACAACATAATATGAGTTAGACAAACATAGGGTCAAAATGGATATTACCTAAAAATCAAAATTAACTCAAACTATGCTAATAAAAATTGAAAAGGGAAGAGTTTTGTGACCCTATCCTATGGTAACCAAAATTTGGCTTACAGGACTATGATGGCCTACATTGTTTAAAGATTAACATAAATATTCAAAAGAATGTGATATATTCCAAACTGTATGGGATCCCAGTCCATGAGATGACATGCCTTAAAGACCTGTGATATAATTAATACCATTATAAAAATAGGATATTGACTTTATTAATAAAAATATATATCCAAGAGTTTTATGTCATTGTGTGTCAAACTATAATTTTGTAATTTTGTGTCCTAATTAGTGTAAGCCTTTGACACTACATATGGTGAGTTGTCTTTTATCATCAATCTCAATGTTTTATTAGTGTTTTACTGACATGAATATATTAATAGTCAATGGCTCTTTTTTAGGAGACTTTAGAGTATTTTTTGTTGTATTTGTAACATTTATAAGATTTGATATTATTTGTTCTTATAAAATCCTAATAACGTAATTATCCTTGTATTTTGAATATGTTTTTGTAATGATCCAAAATGATTTGTATCATGTACTATGATTATGTGATAGTTAAAATAGACTTTTCTTTTTTTATTTAAAAGACACCCATGGATCGATGTCGAGTAGATGGAAATATGATAAGATTAAAATCAAGTATAAATTATTCTATTGTACTTAGTGTATCATGGAGTCATGTTATCTATAATTCTATTAGAATCTTAGAATCTGTCAACTTCACATTAGTTATTGAATTATGTTGTTTATCTTTATTTTAAGACTTGTTGATATTTATGATTGGACTTGGTACGAAATAGCATTGAAATTATGTTTCACATTTAGTATATGTTCATGGTCTATCATTATTTACTTTCCTTTTCTTGTAAAAGATTGTATGTTTGTAGTATTTGCTAATTTGTCATTCTTTGGTATGTATAAATCATCTTGATATGTTCAAACTCCCACGTGTGAATATCCTATGACATAAGTATTTCTCTAAGGGATTAAATTCTAAATTTCATATTTGATCATTTAATAAATATCTTACACATTGTGTAAACACCAATATCGTGTCAACCCCCCTTGGTCTTCTAACGTTAACAATCCTAACCTTGAACCCTTTCCACCTTGGATGACACCTCACCTAGACACCTCGCCTAGACACTTCACCCTAAGACAATTTCTTACCCTATGAGTCACCCTAAGACTAAGTCCTCCAAATCCTAACTACCTAAGACCTATTCCAACTCTCTAACTAACTCTCGTTCCTAATAAACCCGTCTTTTGACCGTTCTCCAATGGCAAATGCACTTGGCGGATGGATAAATGGGTAAAGGGCTAAAAAAAGCCCTTTTACCCATTCTCTAGCCGCTGACGTTGGTCAACTATCAGCCGACACTGATGGAATTGCCGACCTCGATTACTTAAACCGAGCTCAAATAATGAGTTGCCCCTAGGACTCTTGGACATTGACGTGCACACTCTGAGACTAAGCATCAAAATTTGACTATCACTCTCCTGGCTACATAAACTCTACACAATTCACTCTAGATTGGATTGTAACATTGTACGAGGACCTCGACATCAGCCACAATAGGAATAAGCATTCTAACACCTCTGGTTCTTTATCGAATAAGATCTAAGTATTCTGTCTCATTTTAGTATTTTAGAATACATTGGTAATTAGTTTCTATTTACTAATTCTAAATACTATCAACCCGACCCGACTTTCTTCCTGGAGAGGCTGAGAGGCCTTCCCCTTATCCTTACTCTCTTTTCATACCTATCTTCTACCTTTGCCCTTCTTTAGACCTTATTCACTTTCCTGTAACCCTGCACAAACATTTAAACTTCTAGACTCCTTTATCGACCATAGACATAACCCTGAAACCCATCCAAGGCCCACTACCCCTACCAACCTCGATAGCCTAACCGACATTGGCACCTTTCTATCGACATCGGCATCCTAACTGACGTTGGCAACTGTGCAAACCAGAACCTATTCAAACAACCCATAGACCAGACAAAAAGCCTTTGACCAGTCTGCTGAGACTCACAGACTACAGGGAATAGGTACACAACATTTTGCCTTTCCATTTATTTAAGTCATTTATCATTTCATTTTATACAAATCTCTTTGCTTTAAATAGTGGACTGTCATCCCTCACGAAGCTTTACACTTCTAGGACAGAGCGTGTAGCTTGACAGTCCACCATATCATCTTCTAACATTCTCTTTGTTTGAGTCTTATTCTTATCTATAGGTGTTTCCTCCACAGCCAAAGAGGAGCTCCCGCAAAGCTTGGATATGGTGTGCAACTTAATCCTGGTATCAATCAAACCCCTAACCTTTAACTTTAGTTTCTTCTTCTTCTGAATATAATTAGCAAAAATGTAGAGAAACATTCTAGCACGCCTAGTGGGACCCCTGGAGTTTTCCTTGGGTTCATTCTTCTTCCTTTGAAAAGGCAAATCTTCATATAAATGCATTAGATTCTCTTCTTGCATCCTTCTTCTATCTCTTTATTTCAAAAAAACCATTAGCACAAGTTAAAAAAACATTTCCTTTTTCTTCTTATCACTTCTTACCTGCATCATAGAGTAGTGAAAATTCATACTCTTAACCTCTTCTCAATTGTTTGCATTTGAAACGACATATTTCAATTTGGGTTAAAAACTATTGCATTTCATTCCTACTTGAATGCATATTTAGCCCACTTAGTAATTAAAAAGCATTATGAATAAATCGTAGTGCACAAATGTTACACAACCAGACCACATTCACATCAAATTAAACATTTAAACATACTTGAGACAAGGCGCGTCTAGGATTTCATCACCTAGCGAATACCTTACCCTTCCTAGCGATCCTACTTGGACTTCACTACCAAGGGGAGGATCCACTCTGTTCTCTGGCAAAGTATAAACTATAGGCAAAGTATATATTGGCTAAGCAGCCCAACTCAGCTCTAGGTTCGTGAAGTGAAGGGAGCAAGCCCCAGCACCAGGCCACGTATTAATCCTAACACAGATCTTTGAGCACCATAATTTAACTTGAGACCAGCCATAGACTTCCTCTCTAGGACCTGTTCTACAAGCCCAATTCCCAAACACATTTCTTCTAAGGCATAAGCCACCACGACTCTAAAATTTATTCTTAGGAATCTAACATTTTAGAGGTTGCTTTCCTAATCATTTATTCTGATATTTTAATCTAATTTTTTGAGCTCGTAAGGTCACATCATTTTGAGGTTAAAAAACAAATCAAAATTTCCCCTTCTTCCAAAAACTATCAGTTTTTTGTGTTTATGGAATTACACAGAAACCAACATTAGTTTTTCTACCGCCATCAGCAACTCATCTTCACCGACATCGGTTATACTACTAGCATCGGCAAACCATCTTCACTGAAATTGATTATCCCACCGACGTCGGCAAAATTTTCATAACCGACATCGGTCACTGTCAACAAAATTTTCTTTCCAAATAGCAAGCTTAAAACCCAACTTTTTTGCTATCAAACACAATCTTTTGTTTTCTAAAACTGAAACATATATTTTTTGGAACCTAAATCCATTTCACCTTGGATAGTTCGGACACACAGTCAAGACAAAAAATCTTGTTGACCACGCAAGGCAACAGCCACTCCCACCTTCACCTTTCATACCAAGTCACCTAATGGAGTATACTTCAGATACTGAGCATACTCCTATCCAACCTACCCCTAATCAAACTCCAATTATTCTCAAAGGAGATCAAGACTTTTAGAGATTTCTTGACCACAACATCAAGGCTCTCCAACACTATCTCGCTAGAAGCCAAACATGAGATCCTTCAGGTAACCCAATTTATGGGATGCCAACTCCCTTGGTTGAAGCGGCAACGATATCAATAGCGTCCGCTACCCAACCTATGACCACTCAAGCCACTACCTCAACTAGTAACCCAACCATGGCCAATATTCAAAATTTGGCCTCCCCTTCTATTTCTAGACCTACTTCCATTGGGGTTTTCGTACCCCCTCAACCACAAACAATTCAACCAAGTTTGACACCTTTTCAAAACTTGATTGTCTCTATCCCACCCACTCTTGTGCCTATATATACAAGAGTGACTACCTATCCTTTTACTAGTATTGACGCCATTTAACCACCCTTGGTGGCATCTAGTCAATTTGTGCCCTCCAACTTCACGGCACAAGCCCCCTTGGCCTCGACATCAGCCCTAATGACAAACTATCAATATGTTGCATCTACACAAATGCAACCAAGTACGTCATACACCCCTCCCAACGCCTTCAAGGTACCCTATAACTTAGGGGGTGCCCCTCATGCCAATCCATCTACTGATCTAATTAAGATGCTGATGGATAAGATGTCCAACCTTGAGACATCTATTTCAGGTTTGAAGAATGTTCTTTCATACAAACAAATTTGCAACGAACCCATCCACCCTTCGGTGCCTATTCGACCATACCCTAGCTAGTAAGAACTCCCAAAATTTACTCACTTTCAGAGTAAAGAGGACCCACAACAACATCTAAGAGTATTTAGACACGCTTGCTACCTCATAGCGCATGATGATGCATTATTACTTCATACATTCCCCATGTCACTTTCTGGTGCCGCCCTTGATTGGTATAGCTCTATTACTAGTCATTCTCTCTTCACCTTCACTCAACTAGCACAGCTATTCCTCGACCACTTTTCAATCAACATCACTAAGAAGGTCTCCATCACAAACCTTTATTCTATTAAACAATTCGACGATGAGTCAATAGCTGACTTTGTTTCCCGTTGGAGAGGTTTGATCAACCAACTCTCTTTTTCATTACCTCAACCTGAGCTCATTGAGTTCTTTTCAAGAGCATGTGCCAAGCACATCTCATCCACTTTGTGGGTTCAAACTTTCCACACATTTGATGAAGCTTTCACCATGGCTCGAAATCTTGAACTCTATGCGGTTGAAGAGGATAAGGTTAAATTGCGTAGTAAAAATACCAACGCAAAATCCAATGACTCTTCTTCTAAACCTTCTTCCCACTCCAAGTCCAAGGGATTGGCATACGTTGTGGTACTTAGGTCACCATCTTCTACCACAACCAACAAATCTGAGCCCTCCACTTCTCAAAGCATCATAAGACAATTATAACAATGGTATATACAGCGTCAATACACTCCAATTGGAGAATCATATGCTTCCGTATTGGATAAACTAGTGAAGCAGGGAGTCCTTAACCTCCCTCAAATTTGACCACCCCAATTTGACCCCTCAAAAGCCATCCTTACATGGTATAGGGAAAATGACTTTTGTAACTATCATCGTGTCAAAGGTCATGACACAGACAATTGTAAAACCTTCAAAAATGTTATTCAAAACATGTTAGACAAGGGGGATCTTGTTTTGGATAACCCAAATGCGTCGGCTAACCAAAACATAGATATCTTTAGGCAACCATTCCCTAACTATTCCCCAAGTCAGAATAATGTGCAGACCATGGCCGATGACTTTCAAGAGCACAATATATGCACGGTCGACATGGTTTTTCCTTTCATTTCTAACCAACCTCTCCCACAGACTGAACAGGTTAGTCAACCTATTTCTCTCCCATGGGTATAAGAACCTTCTTCTCCTATTTGTCCTCCACCAATGGGTGATAGTCCTCCATCCACCCCCTTTTTACACGTAGGAGAGTCTACTTTGACCTCTCCCATATTGGAGGATTCTTTGATGATACCAATGCCACTAGCCCCACCCTCATCCTTCCTATTACCAATGGAGGATCATACTTTTCCCACTCCTCGACCACACACGGAAGCTATGATCATCCCTATGCTCTATCCTCTCGAAGAGCCACATTCTCCAATCTCTTCTCCATTGAGAGAAAAACTTGTCACTTCACTTACTTCAGCCAAAGAAGATCTGGTGATCGCTTTCTCTCGCCTTTGGCCTGAGATCACTATGTTCAACATGTTTCTACTCTCACAACCACCTAAATCTTCTAAAAAACCAATTATAAGGCCTTGCATGACATCACCTAAACCCTTTTCGCGATTAGCAAAAAACTTAAGATTTCTCTATTTGAGGAACTTAAAACATGAGGCATTATGGGAGCGACTTAAGGCTCTTTATCTTACACATCCCGCTTCATCTCGTACTACCGACCCTTTCATGACAAATTAAACCAAAGTCTCTGACGAGGATTGGGCTTCCACTTCCAAATTTTTAGAAGCTCAATCGTCCACACCTGAACCTAAACCCTCGCAAGCATCCACCATATCGAAATAGATTAAATCTCTCAGTATTTGCCCTACATCAAACCTCACTCACCCACAAGTGAAGGTAGATTTGAACCTCACCCCACATACTAGTGGTCCTCACACTGTACTAAAGAAGGCTACTAAACCATGTTGGAGAACTCCTCCCCCACCTTCACCATTGTTCTTAATTTTGGGTCTACACCCTTCCACCTTAATAGGAGTACTCCCTACTCCAACACCTAACAAAAATAAATTGCCTCCATTACTCTCTTTACCCATCAAAAACATACTTCCTCCAAAAAATTCAGCACCTCTCACCAAGAAAGTACCATCTACACGTGTGGCCACACCATCACTGTCAGGATCCTACTGCCCACTAAGGGCACACTTGATTACCTTTGTATTAGCAACTAAACACAGAATTTAACCAAAATGATAAGTAACTAGAAATATGAAACAACACAGAATATGAGAGACAATATCCAATTGTATTAATACTTATCCACAAGGAAATACAATAAAGAAGATGCCACACTTATTCTCACACCTCTAGAGCTCCCACACTTCTAGGGCTTACCAGTAATTCTATTTCAACACTTCACTCTCTCAATTATGGTCACAACAATCAACTCAAACACAGAGTTGTTGTTCATCTCCACCAGTCAGTAACAATGCTACCAGTACACCAAGTACACAACCGTACTCTAAGTAGATCTCCCTTCTCTTGCAACAACCTGCAAATCAATAGACCTTACTTACCATGTAGATATCTCTACACCTTGAAGAACCCTTGTCCTTACCTCACCAAGTCCTTATGATTCTTTAAACAGTACCTCAGTGGATCTTCTACCAGAACTTGCACAACTTGCAACTCTCCATGATCATACACACTCAGCACCCCTTTGGAACTAGGAGGAACACACCATGCTCTCTTCACTCTAAAGGAGCTAATCTTTGCTCTCTTACTCTCTAGCACACTTTTACAATACAGCCCATGAGTCTATTATATAGATCTCATGCATACAATAATTAGACATTCTTAATTACAATAATTAGAAATGCAGCTCCAAGACTAAAATAAGTCTTTTACATGCAAACTAACTATCTAAAAATAGACCAGTTCTCAACTCGCATGCAAACACATGGACACACAAGTTGCCAACATCAGCACCTTCCTGACCGATGTCGGTCGACTTATAACTGACGTCGATTGCTTCTGCACTGCAATATGACTGACGTCAGTTGATCAAACTGACATCGATTGATTAGACCGATGTCGATTGCCCTGCAACTTGTTCTGTAACTCTGCAACCTTTGCAACTCTTGTTCACATCTTGGTGAAGCTTTTAGCTCCACAATCTAACAATCTCCCACTTGGAGATAAACAGCTACACCTGTACCTAAACCTATACACTGTCTAATTCATTTCCTAGCTTGTATCCCTCTTCAAGTTTAATCTTGAAGACCAACCACCACACAACATGTGGTGCACCACTTGTCATCCAAGTCCCCTACCGCATCCGAACCTACATACCCATGTAGTGAAGTCCCTGACCCTACATAGCATGAATCCCTACTGCTGGTCCCTCTCAGATACCTGAGAATCCACCTTCCCCGAATTGGCTCCAAACTCTCTAACAGCTCCCACTGCTTGGGAAAACTCAGGTCTGCACCAGACCTCATGTGATTTCGAACACTGTTCTAAGCTCAGCTTGAACTATCCAGCCCTTGATGTGCTTATCGGTTATGCATTCTGCAAATTAAACCCTGCCAACACCTCCTTCACATCAGCTCCCTCTAGAGACAAAATCAACCTGTGATCTTCCATGTCTCTTATGCCAAAGAATTTTTCTACTCCCAAATTCTTCATGACATACCTTTGAACTAGCTTTACCTTTAGCTCAGAAACTTCCTGCATGTGTAACCCTGCAACAAGCAACCACATAACAGTAACAGGATAATGTTGCAATCATCATCTAACCTGGTAAAGAGAAACACAATGGTTAAACCTCCATTGTCCTGCAGCTTACTCAAGACCATATACCCTGGCCTTCCGTCTCACGTGTCCATTCCCGCTCTTCTTTATCCTGAAAATCCATTCATCTTTCAGTGCTTTCTTCCAGCTAGCAACTATACCAAAAACTCCCATTTGATCCTTCTCCAAGGAATCACATTCTTCATCCATGCCAAGCTCCCACTATTTCCTGGATTCTACCTGCTCTGCTTCTTTAATAACTACCTAGTTCTTGACCATCAGTGAGCAACAAGTAGTGTAAAGAAGGGAAATGATGGATTTGAGGCTTACTTACCCTTTCAGTCCTATATATGGGCACTTGAAAATCTTTGACAGCTTGTTGTCTGCCCAAAATTTGTCTCAGTGACCGATGTCGGTCACATCTCAGTCTACACCTGACCAACGTCGGTTCCATGCGACTGCCTCATCACTGATGTCGGTTCCTTCTGACCGACACCAATTTTTACTTGGTTAGAGTCACCAACGTCAGTATACACATAGCTGACGTTGGTCCCTATCTGGACATTGATGTCAATTTTCTAACCGACGTCGATCTCTGTGTTTTACTTGTGAGCGATGACTTTTACCTGCAAGCTCCTTTTGGATCAAAACCCTGTCCAAATTAACATAGCCTTGCTCAAAATTCTTTAGCCCCTTGCACTGATCTCTGTCCGCCATCTTCTCCTTTGAAACCAAGGCTTTTCAGTTCTTAGGTTTGTCAAAAACATCTATCTTCTGCTTAAGAACATGCATTCCCTTCTTACACATGTGACAAAGCCTACAAAGCCACATCTCTACAATAGAAGGTGAATCAGTAATATAAGTAGATAGATAAATGATACCTACTTTCTTACCACCGTCTAATTCAAGTGCATCCATTGTGAGAGCTACTGTGCATCTCTCATCACCCAACTTTCCTGAAGAAATTAGACTCATCTCCAAGACTGGTACCTGCATGACCTCATTCAACACCCGTGTGTTACCTGTCTGCAATTTTAGATTCACTTCCCCTTTGCCAATAATCTGACAAGGCTCACCAACCCCTAAATAAATCTCTCCAAAGTCTCCCTGGACATACTCATGAAAAGATGCTCTATTTTGGGCTGCATGGAAAGAGGCAACAGAATATGTAAACCAAGATTCTACTTTATCCAGAGCATCTTGTGCAACCACACCTGCAACATCTGCTTCTTCCTTCTCTTCATGCTGATCTTCTACCAACTAGCGATCTTTATTTACCTACTCTTTCTTTCCATCAATCAGTAATAGACCATTCATGCTACTCAATTTTTCCATTCGTAGCTTACTTTTTTCTGCCATTGCTGTACTCCCACTCAAATAGAAACCCTTGTAAGTAACTTGTAATCAACACACACTACCCAGATCTGATACAACCTGTTAGTAAATCCAACCAAAAGATCTCATACCACTTATCAGTGGTATCATGCACTGAACTTACAACCAGGCTCTGATACCAACTGTCAAGATCCTACTGCCCACTAAGGGCACACTTGATTACCTTTGTATTAACAACTAAACACGAAATTTAACTAGAATGATAAGTAACTAGAAATATGAAACAACACAGAATATGAGAGACAATACCCAATTATATTAATACTTATCCAGAAGGAAATACAATAAAGAAGATGCCACACTTCTTCTCACACCTCTAGAGCTCCCACACTTATAGGGCTTACCAGTAATTCTCCTTCAACACTCCACTCTCTCAATTATGGTCACAACAATCAACTCAAACATAGAGTTGTTGTTCACCTCCACCGGTTAGTAACAACGTTGCCAGTACACCAAGTACACAACCATACTCCAAGTAGATCTCCCTTCTCTTGCAATAACCTGCAAATCAACAGACCTTACTTACCATGTAGATATCTCTACACCCTGAAGAACCCTTGTCTTTGCCTCACCAAGTCCTTATGATTCTTTAACCAGTACCCCAATGGATCTTCTACCAGAACTTGCACAACCTGGAACTCTCCATGATCATACACACTCAGCACCGCTTTGGAACTAGGAGGAACACACCATGCTCTCTTCACTCTAAAGGAACTAATCTTTGCTCTCTTAATCTCTAGCACACTTTTACAATACAGCCCATGAGTCTATAGTATAGATCTCATGCATATAATAATTAGATATTCTTAATTATAATAATTAGAAACACAGTTCCAAGATTAAACTAAGTCTTTTACATGCAAACTGACTGTCCAAAAATAGATCAGTTCTCGGCCCGCATGCAAATGCATGCACACACAGGTTGCCGACGTCGGCACCTTCCTGACCCATGTTGGCCGACTTATAACTGAGATTGGTTTCTTTTGCATTGCAATATGACTGACGTCGGTTGATCAGACTAACGTCGGTTGCCCTGCAACTTGTTCTGCAACTCCACAACCTTCACAACTCTTGTTCACATCCTGGTGAAGCTTTTAGCTCTAAAATCTAACATCTACACCACCAACCAAAAAGGTGGTATGAAAAACTCCTCCTATAACTCCTAAACAAAAGTTGTCAAACCCTATTGCAACAATGATTGCAAACCCATTAGTGGGGTCCTATGCTTCGCTATTATGCCAATTATCGTAGACTTCTAGCATCATCCTCCCATCCATTAAGCCATACCAACCTCTCGAATCAAAATCATCTTGGTTCGACGACACTAAAATATGTGCGTATCATCATACACCTGGGCATGATACTGAGTGTTGTTGCGCTCTTAAAGTTGTCATCTGCCAACACCTGAAAAAGGGCACCCTGCTCATTGAGGGTTCTCTTGACCATCCTTTTAATAAACTATCGACACCATCCCATGCCTCCCAAACATCCTCACCTAAATCGAGATCCCAATGTGAGATTATGGTCCCTCTACCACCTTGTCCCCCTTTATTCCAAATCAACACCATTAATGTGGCCACCAAGTCCTAAACCCTAAAAGATAAAAGAAAAGAGCGGGTTTCTATTCCTTGGACATATCCAATCGTGAAGCCCTCTCCACCACCAAAACCCAAGATTATGGTCTTGGGCACATCCCAACCAACATCTTCAAAGCCAATCCGTGACTCCATGGTGAAATAACTTCACCAACCCCCTATGAAGATATCTTTGTATGACCTAATACAAAGCTCTCTGCAACATCACCAAGCCTTGATCAAAGCTTTATAAGTAGTGGAGGTCCAACTTGAAGACCCCCAACCACTAGCTGCTTTAGTCAAATCATTACCAACCGTTGCCTCCATCACCTCTAGTGATTCTAAGATTCCAGACTACAACCTGGAAGATCAGGATCTCACCCTCTTAAACTAAGCCTGTTAGGCAAAAGCTTCATAGGATGCATTCTCGCATCGCACTCTTTGTCAAAGAGGAGCTTCAACATCTTCTCTCTGTCTCATCTATCCAACCCATTGATTATCCGCAATGGGTGTCAAACTTTATCCCTGTCACAAAAGCAACTGGGGGAATTTGAATTTATATTGACCATCCCAACCTCATCCAAGCTTGCCTAAAGGATGACTTTCCTTTACCGGGCATCAACCAACACGTGACCAATATGGAAAGAAGCAAACGAGGCAAGTTTTCTCCTAATTGGCTCAAACCTTATATAATAATGCATAAATATGGATCAGGTACTTATCGTCTGTCTTCTCTCGAAGGCCGGCCAAAATTTGAGCCCCTTAATGCCTTACATCTATGACCATTCAAATGATAATCAAGTAATCATTCACTTGATTTTTAACTTGAGCTCGTCCCTTGAGCAACCCCCATCATCCTCATTCCTATTCCTTTCAACCCTTTTTCCCTACAAACATTAGGCAACCCTTTTGTAAAGCATGAATGCTTTGTCCTAATAAAAGGTAAACCCCTAAACCTCTATAGTCTAGTCCATGACTAAAAGTTTAGTCAAAAACATATAAAACTGGGATGCCTAACCAAAGGTCATAAACTATGAATGTAGACTGCTCCCTCGAAGGACAGCTGCATTATTATTGTAATTACTAGACTACTCCTTTGAAGGACAGCTAAACATCCAAACATACAAAGCAAACTATAGACCACTCCCTCGAAGGATGGATATGCCTAAATTTTGCTACATACACAGCACCCTATCAGAAGCTTCTCACGTCGATCAGCTTCAACATGACCATAAAACAAAACAACATCCCCATGTAGACTTCCCGCTTGATCAGTCTACCAAAAAAAAAAAGACTGAAAAACTATTAAGTCATGGACTTGCCTATAGTCATTCTTAGGGTCACCTATAAAAGGGGCAAAGTTATCCCTGCTAAAAAGGGTTACGCTATCTTCACATATCACATAATCATACCTATTACCCCAACATATCCAAGGGATTTTGAGCTCACTTAATGTCAAGTGATTCGAGTACTTCTCTAACATAAACCGATGGTCAATGACGTAATGCATGAACAGGGCTTTTGTTTGCAAAAACCCTATCTATACTACCATTATGGTCCTTGTCAATGAAAGAGCAACGCACCTTTCAATTCTTCGTCACATACAACCAAACCAAAACATTTTCTAACCAAACCAAACCAAACCAAACCAAACCAAACCAAAACATTATTCAAACCACTAACATAACATCATGATTTATTTAATGCAAATACCAATTTGCGTTATATAATTTATCATAGCCTATTCACATAAGTTTCTATGGAAAACAATACACATGGAAACTGTCAACCAAACACAATTTATGTCAAGCATACACCATCACCAATATGGAAACTTGTTGAAGCATAAATATACTCATTTCATTTTTAGCATACACCATCACCAATATAGAAAATTGCCAGGGATGAAAAATCACATAACCAATGTTACAGAATACACCTTCATATAATATGAAAAATGATGTAACATCATCATACACTCATCATTTCAAGCATGTACCATTACACATATGGGAAATGCTAAAAACACTAACATGACCAAACCAACTATCGACTGCTTTGACTCCTTCTTCCCTTTTGGGGAGAACTACATTGGCCTAAGGCCCTCAAAACAGGGGCTATGTAGGCAACACTCAGTTGACATGGGGTCTTCTGAGGTTAGCTCGGCCATTCATTTGTTCATCTACCTAATGGATGAACTATCTATACCAACCCAAAATCATGGCCAAACAACTAGCCCTGACACTAGGAAGTCATCTTAGACTCCTCATGGGGCACATTGGAGATCTTGTACATCTCCTTAACCACAACAAACACTACTTGAGATCACTTGTATCTCAAGCCAACTCAACAAATGACCTTGGAGATCACAACTATCTCCTTAGACCATGACCACTTTCGAGACAACTTTGCCTTGGTTGTTTTAATTGCATATGCTACCTCACGAATAGTTAGCAAATTGTACGCACCCCACATTATGCCCCTCACACGTATTATCGGATTGCACCCAAGTTGATCCCCAATATCTATGACATTTTCATGTTTTCTAGGAGCACTTCTTAGCCTGGGATACTTGGAAAATGATGACCATTGGAGGTACAACTTTGATCAATTAACCCAATCAACTACCACTAATAAACTGGGGACTGGTTATTTTGGTTTTAGTCTTCCTCGACCATTAGAGCTACAGCTTTGATCGTTTAACCCAATCAACTACCATTAATAAGTTGGGGACTAGTTACATCGATTTTAGTGCTCCTCGACCTTGCCTACAATAATTTGACCTGCCTATCACGTGAAGTGGTATACGCGCAATCTCGACTATTGCAACATTCACACTCAAACTTTACCATACCCATCCACTACCTATCAAATCGGCACCTGATTTCAGGTTCCCTTCTCTCAATTCCCACTTTGAGGGGGAATACCTCATCCCATACTTGGGACAACCTACACTTTATCCCATACCTAGGGCAACCTACACTTATTTTTGTCTTGTAATTTGTCAAGACAAACCATAAGACAAAAAAGGGAAAATATAGACACCAATATCGTGTCAACCCCCCTTGGTCTTCTAATGTTAACACTCCTAACCTTGAACCCTTTCCACCTTGGACGACACCTCACCTAGACACCTCACCCTAAGACCATTTCTTACCCTATGAGTCACCCTAAGATTAAGTCCTTCAAATCCTAACTACCTAAGACCTATTCCAACTCTCTAACTAACTCTCATGCCTAATAAACTCATCTTTTGACCGTTCTCCAATGGCAAATGCACTTGGCGGATGGAGAAATGGGTAAAGGGCTAAAAATAGCTCTTTTACCCATTCTCTAGTCGCCGATGTCGATCAACTGTCAGCCGACGCCGACGGAATCGCCAACGTCAGTTACTTAAACCGAGCTCAAACAATGAGTTACCCCTTGAGACTCTTGGACACTGACATGCACACTCTGAGACCAAGCATCAGAATTTGACTATCGCTCTCCTGGCTATAGAAACTCTGCATAAGTCACTCCAGATTGGATTGAAACATTGTACAAGGACCTCGAAATCAACCACAATAGGAATAAGCGTTCTAACACCTCTGGTTCTTTACCGAATAAGAGCTAAGTATTTAGTCTCATTTTAGTATTTATAATACATTGGTAATTAGTTTCTATTTACTATTTCTAAATACTATCAACCCGACCTGACTTTCTTTCTGGAGAGGCTGAGAGGCCTTCCCCTTATCCTTACTCTCTTTTCATACATATCTTCTACCTTTGCCCTTCCTTATACCCTATTCACTTTCTTGAAACCCTGCACAAACATTTAAACTTCCAGACTCCTCTGTCGACCACAGACATAACCCTGAAACCCGTCCAAGGCCCACTACCCCTACCGACCTCGATAGCCTAACTGACGTCAGCACCTTTCTACCGACATCGACAGCCTAACCAATGTCGGCAACTGTGTAAACCAGAACCTATTCAAACAGCCCATAGACCAGACAAAAAGCCTTTGACCAGTCTGCTGAGACTCATGGACTATAGGGAACAGGTACACAACATTTTGCCTTTCTATTTCTTTAAGTCTTTTATCATTTCATTTTATACAAATCTCTTTGCTTTAAATAGTGGACTGTCATCCCTCACGGAGCTTTACGCTTCTGAGACCGAGCGTGTAGCTTGGCAGTCCACCATATCATCTTCTAACATTCTCTTTGTTTGAGTCTTATTCTTATCTATAGGTGTTTCCTCCACAGCCAAAGAGGAGCTCCCGCAAAGCTTGGATACGGTGCGCAACTTAATCCGGGTATCAATCAAACCCTTGACCTTTAACTTTAGTTTGTTCTTCTTCTAAATATAATTAACAAAAACGTAGAGAAACACATTGATATATTTGTAACCAATATTGTAATAATTTGTAACCAGGACATATTGATATTATGAGTTTACTAGTGAAGGAAGATCATGAAAATGTTGTTATTATTCTAGTTTAACTTGTGATTTATGTTGTGTCATGGTCTGTTATGTTATAATTGGTTTTTTATCTCTTTTATTTACATTATTTAACCATCTTGCATGTATGCATTTGATATATTAGAATGTTTTGTAATGGAACAACAATGGTATGATCTTTAAATTGTCGTTGTGATTGACCCTCATGAGTAATTTGAGTGAACCTGTAATATATGAACTAATCCTCATATTTTCATTGAATAGGAATAGCCTTCTGCATACATTTTATACAATTTTATAATGTTGATAATATTATTTCTATAAAATGTATGCATGACCATCCCAAAAATAACTAATAATATAGTTGATTAGACATGACATGAAAATAGTAAGTACTACTTTGGGGCCTCATATCACATCTAATTGGATGGTTCCAATTAATTTTTAATATGTGTTATCAAATCCTTTTTTCGCATTAATATGATTTTTGAATAGTATCCATGTAAAATCCCACTTATCTTAAGAAACCAATGTTGTAAATGTTCCATATAGGCCTATTTTCTACCACTACATGCTTTATCAAACTATGTTGTATATTACCTAATGTGAATAATAAAAACATTTTCTCAATTACATTTTAAATGTTTTTTTATCAAAATTTATATCTTTGTTTAGATTAAGAAACTCAACCTTTAATTTGTGTGGGTACTAGCCTTAACACAATGGGAGGTTTGAGTCTCCCCCTTGCTAGAAACAATTGATCAAGATAATAAGAAGACTCCACCAAAAGATACATCAAGAGATTTAGGTCACCCCCTGGCTGGAAACAACTGATCAAGAGTATAAAAAAGACCCAACCGAAAGATGGAGCTACAACAAAAGCCCAGAAGGGCTCAGGGAAAGGATAAAAAATAATAACCAATGTCAAGGGGTTCGAGTTCTCCCTGGGAATAAAGAAAAGTAGAAAGAATAACAAAGAAAGTATTCAAAAGAAATGTTGCCCAAAAAAGAACCAACTAATTTTAGCTGGACATGAAGCCAACCTACACTAAAAGAGAAAAAAGCCCAAATCTCAAAAAAACCGTCAAAATCCGCAAAAAAACTACAAACTAATTTTTACTGATTCAAAAACCAACTTAAACACAAAAAAAAATCTAAATCTCAAAAAATAAATAAAAAAGAAAAAACCTAACAAAATCCTCGACAAAAATGAAAACCAAACATAATTAAAAAATAAAAATAAATAAATAAATAATTTAATTAAAAAAAAAAAAAATCACCAAAGCCATAAGGTGAAAATAACAAGACTAATGTAAGCAAAGATGTCCCCAATGACCCCTGAATATTCAAAAGACAGCTACCCTAAAGTCTAAAAAGATGGCCAATGGTCAATCCTTATAAAGGCAAAACAATGGTCATGAAATTGAAACGATGACCAATGGATAAATACAACAATAAAAACATTAATTTTAAATTTAAAAACATCCACGTCACCTTGTCACATACTAAATAATGATCACCAACAAGGCCCAACGACGGCTCATTAGCTGTTAACATTAATGCAAGCTTGCACAAAGCCCAAGGGTTATGCATTCCAGGAGGGAGCCTGAAGCTTCCACAGAATCGACTAACAGATTCCTGAATGGATGTTGTCCTAGTTTCTTGAGGCTATTTCTGCAATTCTTTCCAGGTGTATGCAAATATAGAGAACCGTTACTTCTAATCCACCCAGGGTTTTTTAACAAATCTATCACACTATCTAGATTTACTCTGCCCTCGAAAAAGGGATCCGTTTCTACGACGGATGACCCGGTGCTATCCTGAATCAAGATGAATCTATGACTCCCAAAACTGCTCTGGGTTTTCTCCTCTTAAATCATGGGATTTAAAACCTCCTCTCTACTTCTGCCAGTATTAACGCTTGAATAGTCCTCTAACAGACCAATCTTCTTAAAATCATCGACTGGGGTCTCCTTTGCTATTTTTTGGAGTGAATGCTCATCCACAAAACTGGTTTTAAACGACTGGTACGTGTCCTCCATGGTTCGTTCATTTTGAAGAAGCGAGCTATGCAGTTCAATCCTGGAGGCAGCCGCAGGAATTTGAACTATTTCATTTGGGGACTTAACCATTTGTGATGTCCCCTACTAATAGGGAATATCGAAAGACACAAAACTATGATAGCAAAGACCAAAGCTCTGATATCACTGTAATATCCCCTTCAAACAGGAAATATAGCAACACAAAAAATCTGAACCAAGATATAATCGCTGTTGAATAAATTCAGAAAGATCACAATAATGTAGTCTCTTAATAACAAATTACAGATTGTATCACTTGTCCTTCTAAAATATTACAATTGCAGTCCTCTAATATGCATATAAATATGAAATACAGTCTTGAAAACCTTGGCTTTGCAAATCTGGAAGTGCAAATTGAGTTCTGGAAAGTCTCGGCCCTTATGTGTCAACACACAGTCGCCGTCGTCGGTCGATATCTCGCCGACGTCGGTCTCTGCCGGTCGGATTTCTGTCGACGTCGGTCTTCAGTCGACCGATGTCGGTCACTGAAACCCTCTGTCTGCCGAGGTCGGTTCCTGCACTGATCTGTACGAACCCGTACGGATTCTGTACGGCCGCAAATTAAGCACAACTTCCCTGTTTTCAACCCCTGATCTGAAGATATATGTCTCTAGCACAGTAGATCTCTCGCTGTATAATTTATTGAATCAAAACATAAAGCAATAAATCCCTGGAATATCTGTGATAACTTCTGTGTGAAGTTATCTCTCAAACCTGAAATTCTGTGATAACTTCTGGATGAAGCTATCTCTCACTTTGGCAATAGATCAGCTGATATTCCACAGCCTCTTAATTGCACACACTGAAGAGGGAACGTTCTCCAATGCAAATGGAATCCTTGAACCCCAGGCTCAGTCTTCACAGAAGAAATTCTCACAATCAATATCAATATTCAATAGCATAATGAACAATGGCCTCCATGAGAAACCCTTATACCCTCAAAAGATATGCTTGCCCTAATTAGGGTTTCTTAAATTAGAATTAGGGTTTCTAATTAAAAATAGGCTAAATAATTAATATTTGATTAAATCAATCAAATATTAATAACTCCCTCAATACATGTCGGATCCACGAACCGATCGAAGCTAGTGAATCAGGGAGTGATTCCGCACATAACCATACCACAATAAAGGTGCTCCGCTGCATATCAAATATCCCTAAAAAGTAGGAGCTTAGGCCAAATGTGTCTGAAATACCCTGAATGAAAATCAAATGTAGAAATCTTGTGAATCAAAGTCGAGCCAAGCTCCATTATGACCCTCTATCCATCTTATTAGCCTACGAAGGTCGCCTCATAGGCTAACCATGAACTCAGAACATGTCAATTGAAAATGAGACATGACAATCCGCCCCTCCTGAAATTGCTTGCCCTCAAGCAATCACTGAATGACAAATTAATCAACCCACCTAGATCCCAAATGTAGTTAGGATCTCCACCACTGTCAATTAACACGAACCCCATGCCATGTCCATCCCAACTCTCATGTAATGGCGTCACATCATCTCTTGTACTAAGATAAGCACTCCAACATCCAATCCATAAATGACAATCAGCAAGCAAACTCCGTACCTGAATAATATCTAAAACTGGATTGTGAAGGCTAGACATAGTCATATCATCATCAACCTGTGACCCGACTGTAACAGAAAGTTGAGTCCTCACCACATGTGACAACTCCTGAACCGAACTCACCTCAATATACAAATGATCATCCATACTTTGTAAATCAACTCCAAAGCTCATATCAACAGACGGAGTATTAACAACTGTAGCATCACTGTCTAACTCTTCCATACGGAAAGAAACAACTGGTGAAACTAAGTCCTCAAAACTGTCCACTGTGTTCTCCTGAGTATCATCTGCAATAATCGAATCCTGGGACTCTTCTACAATCTCTACCATAGCTGAGAGATCATCAACCCTCAGCGCACTAACATCTGAGCACCCCTGTACACTCTGAGTGCAAGCATCAAACTCATCCTCATCTTTACTATCTCCTATCTCATAATCATAATAATCATGGGACATGCTACTCTCTCGTTGAAGTGATCTGTAGTGCTCTCTCCTATGCTTAACAAAGCGATCAAAAGGCAACAACTTCTGAATTCGAGGTGGTACTAACTCCCACTCCTCATTCGCGGTCATATACCGTGCGGGTTTGTTTTTGGATGTAGGATATGAAAGAGATTCATTCAACCTCTTCAAACTTAGTTTCAACTTCCTCATATCATAGTCCCATCGACTCTGAGTATATGAAGTCATCATGATACTTTACCCAAGCTACCCAACAGGATGGCAAGACATTAGCTCTGATGTGCCCAACAGGATGGCAGGAATTTAGCTCTGATACCACTGTAATATCCCCTACCAATAGAGATATATGAAAGACACAAAACTCTGATACCAAAGACCAAAGCTCTGATACCACTGTGATGTCCCCTACTAATAGGGAATATCGAAAGACACAAAACTATGATACCAAAGACCAAAGCTCTGATACCACTGTAATATCCCCTTCAAACAGGAAATATAGCAACACAAAAAATCTGAACCAAGATATAATCGCTGTTGAATAAATTCAGAAAGATCACAATAATGTAGTCTCTTAATAACAAATTACAGATTGTATCACTTGTCCTTCTAAAATATTACAATTGCAGTCCTCTAATATGCATATAAATATGAAATACAGTCTTGAAAACCCTGGCTTTGCAAATCTGGAAGTGCAAATTGAGTTCTGGAAAGTCTCGGCGCTTATGTGTCAACACACAGTCGCCGTCATCGGTCGATATCTCGCCGACGTCGGTCTCTGCCGGTCGGATTTCTACCGACGTCGGTCTTCAGTCGACCGATGTCGGTCACTGAAACCCTCTATCTGCCGAGGTCGGTTCCTGCACTGATCTGTACGAACCCGTACGGATTCTGTACGGCCGCAAATTAAGCACAACTTCCCTGTTTTCAACCCCTGATCTGAAGATATATGTCTCTAGCACAGTAGATCTCTAGCTGTATAATTTATTGAATCAAAACATAAAGCAATAAATACCTGGAATATCTGTGATAACTTCTGTGTGAAGTTATCTCTCAAACCTGAAATTCTGTGATAACTTCTGGATGAAGTTATCTCTCACTTTGGCAATAGATCAGCTGATATTCCACAGCCTCTTAATTGCACACACTGAAGAGGGAACGTTCTCCAATGCAAATGGAATCCTTGAACCCCAGGCTCAGTCTTCACAGAAGAAATTCTCACAATCAATATCAATATTCAATAGCATAATGAACAATGGCCTCCATGAGAAACCTTTATACCCTCAAAAGATATGCTTGCCCTAATTAGGGTTTCTTAAATTAGAATTAGGGTTTCTAATTAAAAATAGGCTAAATAATTAATATTTGATTAAATCAATCAAATATTAATAACTCCCTCAATACATGTCGGATCCACGAACCGATCGAAGCTAGTGAATCAGGGAGTGATTCCGCACATAACCATACCACAATAAAGGCGCTCCGCTGCATATCAAATATCCCTAAAAAGTAGGAGCTCAGGCCAAATGTGTCTGAAATACCCTGAATGAAAATCAAATGTAGAAATCTTGTGAATCAAAGTCGAGCCAAGCTCCATTATGACCCTCTATCCATCTTATTAGCCTACGAAGGTCGCCTCATAGGCTAACCATGAACTCAGAACATGTCAATTGAAAAGGGGACATGACACCATTGTTGAATTACATCTTCCCCCAAATCTGCGCATTTTGGAGGCTCTGCCTCTTCTTTCTATGCAATAGCACAATTTTTGGGACCTCCAACCTGTCTCTATTGTCTTTCTACTTCTTTTCCCTGTTAGGTTGTTCCTCAAACTTGTATGATGCACATTTGTGCCCAAAAACACAGCATCTAGGACATATTTCATTAGCTTGTTCATACAGAACCTTTTCATTCCAAATGCCATGTTTATATTTCAATTGAATGGTATTAGGGAGAGCCTTGACTAAGGCCACATACACAAAATCTTGTAAATGTAAGCGTGCTTTGGGCTTTTGTAACATAATCCATTGCAACTGGTACTCCAAAATATTTTGCAATCCCCATTAAAATATTGTAATTCCAGAATTCCAACGACATGGCTGGAAGTCTAATGCAAAGAGGAACAACATTCAGTGTCTCCTTAAGAGAATTAAAACCACACTTCTATTTCTTCAAAATTAGACATGGCTTACCCAAAATCCAAGGTCCTTTTTGAAGAATGTTGAAGCAGGGTTCTTGGCTTGTAAGGGTAAACAAGAAAAAACTATTAGCCATGGTCATAGTCTCCCCTTGGCCCTTTATATTCCATTTTTTTTTTTTGGGTCCAATCTTGCATCACATCAATATTAAGGGAAAAGTCTCATTAGCTGTGCACTTTAACTTTGGACATTGAATTAAGGTGTCATAATATCACATTAAATTTTAAAATCTTTACCCATTTTAATATGTCGTCTTAATTATATATAACTAAAGTTTCAAGGTCTAACACATTATATATTTTATGATTTAACTGATTTTATCACGAGAGGTCATAAAATTCATTTTTTAAATCTATGACCAAAACTTAACCTTTGGAGTAGCAATAGCTGTGCATTAGAGTATCAATACTTGAATCTTACTTGTCAAGATATGATTGATTACGTTTAATTTTATAAAATAAATGTTGAACAAGTATTAAATACTAAATGCTCAACTTCTGGTACACTCTAATATTTATACACACCAATATATTTCATCAATAAAATACATATTAACAAAAGCCACATTCAACAATTAAAACATGCACATTGATTGAAACCTTTCCCCTATATCTGAAACCCACCAATTTGCCAATAAAATTGCTCTGGTATAAGAGCTCTCCAATGTTAATTTCTTCATTCAGAATCTCCAGCAGAACATCTTTTCCCAAAACGGTGGGGAGTAGTTCCTTATTTAATTCCTTGAAAGTGGTCGCTCCCCTTACCAGATCTGTCCAGAGAATTTCAAGCTTCTTAGCACTTCCACCTTCATCCTCTTCTTTGGTGCCATCGCCCTCCGTAATCCCCGCTTCTCTGTTTCCACAACTCTCCATATTTTAAGGAATAGTGTGAGAACTCATGTATTTCCCCCGCTCACCATATTTTAACGAATAGTGTTAGAACTTACAAAGTTCAAAAATAAAAGTTATATCTTTGTTTTTATCCTTGAATGAGTTAATAATTGTAGGAAAAGATGCAGGTTGCATATCACTAGTTATGGTTGTCCGCATTAATACCTTGTAGATTATATTTTTGTAAACCATTGATAATTTTAGCAACTCCGACTCATAAATACTATCATGAGTATCCTTTAATTTACGGATGATGTTGTAGCCTATAGGTTAGGTTGGTTTGCCTATTTTTGAGGAGGTCAAAGGGATTAAGGTAGAATATGTATATCACGTTGTTTTATTGCATATGGTGATGAGCCTTGGTTCATCTAGTAGTAACAATAAGGATTGAAAAATCTAAAATAAGTTAATGGAAAATAATGAGAGAAGGATGGTATTTATTATAATTTTGAAAATTTGAGGAAGGAGGAACAAAGTAAATCGTGCATGCTTTTTGAAATTTAAGGATAAAAGTAGACATCTCGGATTGAATATTATAGTAATAAGATTGGATAAAAATTTAGGATTATTACATCAATATGATTGGATAAAATCTTGGGATTGTTCATTGGTAAACTTAGGTTTATTATCAAATTTTAACTTGATATTAGTTACCCAATTGTCTACATAATTGATCTAAAAAATATGTACTAACCATGTAGAACAAAATGAAAAAATAAATTTCATTAGTTGTGTTAACTAATAATGTTCATTCAACATGGTCGTGATTAGTGTGTATTACTAAGGGAAAATTAAAAACCCTAATGTTAAAATATACAACCTTAGAAAGACAAAACCTTAAAAGAAACCATAAGGTTTTATATTGTTCAATATGTTTATGGGTTCACCAATATGTTTTATACAAATTTTGATTGATGGATGAGATTAATTTAATTAAGATAGAACTATGAAATATAATTCTAATATAAGATATGACATTTAAAATAATATTTGAGTGTAAATGATTGAAAAATGGAATCTTTTGATTTGATAAGGGAATATGCTAAATATAAAAATTACTAAAGAGATCACAATGCATATCTTTTTTGGTTTACTTTCTAATTGTGACTATATTATGGAAGTGAAAATCAAAGATAAGCATGATTATGGTTTTCTTGGTTTAGGCACTAATATGTTGCATGTGTTCGGTTAGTTCCACATGATCAAGTTAATATCATAGGGAGATATTGACATGTTTGTCAGAATCGACCTCTAAAAAGTGCAACACAATGACTATACAATCATCTACCCTGATGGCGTGCACAAATCCAAAAAACACTCATTTTCATTGAAACCCTAGATGTGCTTGTGAGGGCCAAAAACCTACAAAAATGGAGGAAGAGTGTGAGATGACCCCAATTACTATCATATGATGATTTTTTACATATGTATTTAATACTCCAAGGAGGGAAATCAAGCCACATATAGTTTTCCCACCTAGTTTGATTATGTAATTTTGATAATTTTCTATGTGTATGCAACTAATGGTTGGATTTTGTACTTGACAATGCTTGTTTTGATTGGATTTTGAATTATTTAGAATTAGCTTGTGACTAATCCTAGTGATAAAATATGAAAACTGGGAATAATAAGGATTTTTTTTAATGTGTAATAATGTATAGATATATCAATGATATGTGATAAAACCCTTTTGAATGAGACCTTGATTTTTTATATAGATATTCACTTGAATAATTCCTCATGTCATTGACACACTAGGATAATGGGATGAACCTAAAGATTGGTTTGATTTTAGAAAATATTTTGCTTGGAGCGTGATTGTTTCGACCAGTGCTGGTCATTATCGACTAGTGATAACTATTGTAACCATTAGAATTGATCTGTGTATAGGTGGTCTAATATGAGATTATAGAGATGTCAATGTAGGGTGTTTGACATGTTTAAATAGATAGTTAGGTTCTCATGGATGTATAAAAAAATAACGAAAGGGTTAAAAAATAGGATTGCATGCAAGTGTGAGAGGATGGTGAATTTGGACCTTTTTTTGGTGTTCATGTCATACGTGGTAAATTTTTGTAAATATTTAATTTTCAATTAATAAAGATCATATTTTAGTATCTATAATTCTATGAGTAATAATAATCCATGTGTATAGTGTAAAATTAGCTCAATATGATCAATGGGAGGGTCATAGAAAGGTATAACCCACGTAAAGTGTATGAATATTCCCCTAACATAAGCATTCCCTTAATGTAAGAAAGTATATCTTGGGTGTAAGAATGTCCTGCATATGAACATTAATGTCATATAAAATTTGTATTTCCTACATCTCAATCATGTATTTCATGAAGCACATGAATATAAAAATGTGTGTGTGTGTACACACACACCATATCTCTCTCTCTCTCTCTCTCTCTCTCTCTCTCTCTCTCTCTCTCTCTCTCTCTCTCTCTCTCTCTCTCTCTCTCTCTCTCTCTCTCTCTCTCTCTCTCTATGAGATAGCTCATAAATAAATCATTTAAAAAAGCAATTCTTGTTTTGCATAGGTCATAGTTTATTAGTATTTTTCTTTTTTTTTAAAACTTATGAATGTTTTTATATTTTTAACATATTTTAAATTTGGTTTATTTGAATATAAATAATGATCCCATCATGGGGATGTTCACATGTAGGTCTTGTGTAAAACTTAGCTAATGCCACATGCCATGGGTAAGTAGTAACCTGTGTATTTATATTGGAATATAGTAATTAATGATGTGTTGTGACATATTCATCATAGTCATCATAAGCCATATGGTCCTGTGTAGTAATGGTCTACATCTAAATGTCCATGTCACATAAAATTTGTATTTCTTGCATCTCAATCATGTATTACATGAAATATATGTGCATAAAAATATATTTGTGCATGCATGCATGTGTGTGTGTGTGTGTGTGTGTGTGGGGCAGGGGTGGAGGGGCATTCACACGTGTGTGTTATATACATGCATACATACATACATACATACATACATACATACATACATACATACATACATACATACATACATACACAAAAAACACACACATACATCAACCAGACCTCTGACCCCCCTTCTCATCCCCCCTGACCCCTCACTCTCACACATATAGTTTTTCTATGCACATGTGTTTCATTGAATACATAACTAAAATGCCTCCGCTTTCCAGCCCCTTACCTCCACCACCCCTCCCACCCCCACCCACACACACCTACACAATGTGTGTGTGTGTGATGTCAAAACTAAATCATTTAAGCAAGAACTACATTTTTTGTATAAGTCTTAGCTTTCTTATTATTATTTTTTGTATTTTTGAAAATTTTGAATGTTTTTGTATTTTTAATAAGATATTTTGAATTTGATTTATGTGAATCTAAATAATGATCCTATCATGGGGATGTTCACATGTAGGTCCTGTGTTAAACTCAGCTAATTTTACATGTCATGGGAAAGTAGTAACATGTGAACCATAGTAATATGTGGAATATGTTGTATAGTATGAGGATGTGCCTATGTTTGTTGTTGAGCACATATACCAGGCTGTAGAACTAGATTAGATCATAATGGAGTAGGTAATATTAGTTACACAATAATTGAGATCTGATTTAAATGAATGTTGTAGTATTGGTCATTTTAGAAATTTAATTACCTTTGTTTGCATTGCTAGAGTATAATGAATGTGAAAATATTTTATAACTAACTATGGCTATTGTGGGGTGGAGGATAAATATCTTTGGATAAATAAGATACTCATTTTTACTAACAAAAAGTGTGACTATTTTATTTCTATAAACATGATTTAAACATCTACATATCAAAGATGGGAGTGCATGCATATTATGTATCCATGGGCATCCTAACAATATTTCAAATTCCCACATACTAGTTAGAATCAAGAAGGAAATTGAAACTAGTATAGGTCACACCTTAAGTTGTATTACAATTATCCGAATTCAGTTATGTCTCTATGTCCATCAAATCCTTTCACTATCTTTATTTTAGTGACTATTCCTTTTTATATGCAATACTAGTAAGGAGTGTCATGCTCATCAAATGTGATAGTAGGTTTATATATACATATAATATAAAGTTTGAAAATAATACCATATATATGTTGTTCTTGCTCAATCATATAAGTATTATAATTCAAATGAGATTGTTCATTTCAAGTCATATGCACCTCGGAAGCAGCATCAGTCTCTTATGCATCATGTTTTGGAAAGGGGTTAGAAAAAATTTCAACTTAAATTTCATATTAGGCTGTTGTAAATAATAAAATCTGATTTTATATGATATAATAATATTGTACACTTGTAAAATATAACTCATAGCTCAAATCTTTAGTTCATGATCTTCCCACTACTAAAAGGCTTGTGTTCACCATCTCATTAGGCTTAAATTATAATCTTATAGTCTAACCCTATTTTTTTTATTCTTCAAATCACCTATAGCCTATACTATGCTTAAAACATGGTATATATATAATATTAAACTATCAATTACATATCTTCAACAACTTCCTATTCTCCCCAAAACTACCATCATAATTATGACAGTTGTGTCAATAATAATGTCCTAGGTCTAATGCTAGTGTCTGTATCTCATAAACATTCAAGTTTTTAAATTTTTTGAGATGTATGGATCATCCTATAGTATTATTTTAACCTTCCCATGATATAATTTCAATGTGTGTTAACAAATACAAGTAAAGTCCATTCACTATCATCAAGAACTCTTCATGCACACATATATCTAATTCCAAGGAAAAGAACCTCTTAAGATTGAAAAACTAACCCATCCTTCGATATTTCCATATTAGTCATAGTAGTAGTCTTATTATAGGTTGTAAGCATACATAGAGTATTCTTTGAGTAATATTTTCCAATTTAAAATATTGAAAATACCATGCACTAACATATACCATATTTCATATTTGTTCACACACAAGCCCACATAAAGGGGAGAACTACATTAGTCTAAAATCCTATTTAGAGTATAATTTATGTAATAAGACCTCACTAATAGAGAGGTATTTAAAGTTAGCCCAATTTCACTTGATCCCACTAACACTTATTTTTCAAGTTGGCATGCCCTAATGGGAAGAGATAAGGATTTGAACTACACACTGATATCAAAAATATGTGCGCATGATATGAATATATAGTTTGAAAGGTGATAGTTAACCCTAACAGGTGTAGGAGTAATTTTTTTAAAAAAAAGAATTGTATTTTTTATAGGATAAAAGTGTCATTTTTTAGATAGAAGTGTCAAGATTACTATCCCTATTTTGATAGTAGTATCTTAGTTAATAGAGAGCTAATTTATAGAATCTTATGAAACACAACTGAGCTTCATCCTGGTTGTTTATCTTAGATATTATTACACATAATTCAATAAGTTAAGTATTTTTAATACATAATTCAATAAATTAAGTTAATTTAATTCAATAAGTATTATTATTGCACATAACTCCCTTCTTTTATATTCATTGGAGATATCTATCCCCATTTTTATTGATTTATGAGATGGGGGGATTTGATGGTGGTTAAAAATAATAATAAAGGTAAGGGACAGAAGGGATTAAAACCATCCAATATGACCCTCAAATCTCATAAGAAAAGTTAGTTTGAAGGATCATAGTTGGAGTTAATTTATTTGATATTCTATTGTAGGATTGCATTGTGTTTGTAGCTAGTATATTGTTCAATAGGTAGAGGAGTCATATTGAGATTTTAGTATTTTTATCATTCTCTTTATTATAAAATATTGGGGCCCTTTAGAAACCTGAACCATTACCAATAATAAACAAATTAAGATAAAATTCAAACCTTTCCATGAACACATTTTTCAAATCAAGATTAACCTATGAGAAAGAAGAGTTGTATATTTGTCAAGCCATATATATTGAAAAAAAAAAAGGGAAATGTTACATTATCATTATTTAAATCTTAAATCCTAAGCCTTACCAGAATTGACTAGAGCAAATATGCATGTTTGACAACTTTCATTTGCCTACCAACTCTTTAGGTGTGTCATAGTCATCATCGCACTCCCACTATTTGCCCATGTCTTATATTGGATTTTAAGATCCATGTTATTAATAACCCATAAGGTAGGTCATCACATCATGGATATAGTCAACATGTTCTTCCACCATCTATCAAAATGCAATTAGATATGATCGAGCCTAATCTCATTTTATTTAATTGTACCAATTTTCACCAAGTTCACAAATATATCATGGGTTCCTTGCAAAAATCCAATGATGTGAATGTTTCTTCTTAAAAAATTCTTTATTTTTTAATCTTTGTCATTACTAGATTTCAAAAAGAGGCCAAATTAAAACTCTTTGATACATATTTTAAAATTAACAACTCCTACTAGTCAACTCATATCTATGATTAATAACATAGGATACTCCAATGGTAAGTTTCAATTCTCAATTTAAAAATGTTATCATGCAATGCTAATATTAACAATAACATTATCAAAGATCAACACCTTGAAATTATATCTTAATATCCTTATCCACAAGAGTTCATCATACTAATGTTTTCTTAAGTTTTTTTGGTCATGAGGACCCTTTCAATCATATTATTCAATATGTGCATTCTTTTGGTACTTGGGCTAAAGATGGCCATTTATTGTTAAAATATTTCCATATGAGACTAACCTCAGAGTCTTGGGATTAGCTATATTGAATTCCCAATAGTTCCCTATCCACTTTTAAGAAAATAGAGGATTTTTTTTTCTCTTATCTTTCAAAACTACACTGTGCCCAGGTTAACTTTAGACCATTTTCAAAGTTCAATGCAACATGATGACAAGTGTCTTTGGGATTATTAATCTAATTTAATAATGCACCATATTATTTAAAATTTTGACATTTATATTTGGAATTAAACTTCATTTAGTAAAGGTATTATTTTTCCACTTAAATTAAGAGAAATACATAATCATTGTATTTTTTGGATAACTAATGTCTAGATGTGCACAAATATGCATGTGATCTAGTCAATAATAACAAAGAGTTAAATGCATATTATTCCTAAATCAAAAGTTTATTAAAACATGGATACAAAAAAGTGAATTTATAGAAATAGGTTTTAATTGCATTTCACTTCCTTATGTGGCACCTTTGCATAATATAATCAATAAGATGGATAAAACCTACCAACATATTGTGAAAGAAATCCCAATTCAGCCACATCAAGGTACACCTACAATACATTTACCATTTTTATTGTAAAATAATCTTATTACATTAGCCCTTAATAGACATTAGGAAATATCTATTTTTTACATAAATTAATAAAATCATTTTGAATGTATCACTCAATCATAAGACATGATACAGATAATTTTACTACATTGAAAGATAAAATTGAAAAATACAAATATGAGAGTATTATTAGCATAATACAAAATAAAAACACCATTGTTACTACAAAAATTAAACAAGTATCACCTAAACATATATCATTAAAAATTGTCCTTGATAAAATCATATAACAATTAAAATATTCACGTGTGGAGTTTATTTTCAGCATAATCATATTGACTCTACACAACTAGATAGTCATTATGATATAATCATGTTATCACAAATGGGGTATATCAATGACCTATATCATATGAAAGATTGGAATTTTTTTTTGGGATACATCATATTACCAATTACTTGTGGAACTAAGGTGGTACTTGCAAAGGTTTGGATCATGCCTCATTCATATCAATACCCCTTTACATTGGGAATATTTTGGTTATACCAAATTCAATCCACAATTGATCCTAATCAATAAGGCATTACATTTTGTCATAACGGATGCTTAATTTTAATACCACATGATGGTGATATAGATCAACTAATAGATGGAGAATAAAATAGTGTTATGTATCTATATGACTCCTTGAGATTTGACTTGGATAAAGATGATTCATCTTATTAATTTTGATCATAAAATAAAAAATCAAGAAAATATAAAAACATTCAAATAAACCAAATATATAAATATATTTACCATTCACATGATTACTAACATTTTCATATGTTGTTTAATTTATGTTAGTAGATAGCATATCATTTAATTTCAATACACACATATGTTCATGGGTTATTGAGTGTGATACATACATACATTAGATCCATGATACATGTAAGTACAAATGTTGGGCCTATACTCTGCCCACTTGACACACTATGCTAGGGGTATCTTTTTCTATTGATAATGATTGATATAGGTTTTGTTTTTTAATGATCACTTTAAATTATCATGTTATACTTATATACAAAATTTTACACATGCTTATACTCATGCTTACATCTTATATAGTTTATTTCATGTGTTATGCTAAAATATATTTCACTAACACATGTATGTAGGGACTAGTATGATATGATTTTGCTAGTTGCTTATATATTTAACTTATCATGTTTTTACATTGATTAATTGAGTGTATTTCTTGTTTTCTTCCTTGCCTTGATTTTGGAACATTTGAACACATTCCTTATTTATTGGCCCTAGTGATTTGAGTGTTGATTTTTATTTGGTGTGTGGGGATTTGAACATGTATTCTCCTTTGAGTTTTCAAATTTTGAAAATACCCTTTGTTTTTGGTCTCCTTAGACTCATTTTATGTGACATTGAGTGCTCTTGTGTGTGTGTTTGATTGTTTTTTGAGTTTATGCTTGTTACTTTTAGAGATTTCCATGATCCATATCATACATCTTAAATATTTCTATGTTTAGATACTAGGAGCTTCATTTATATATCAACTTAGGCATGATACCACTATATGCTTCTTTACTACATGTTTGATATACATATAACCTAGTTATATTATCCTTTTGAGATAAGGAGACTCTCATGTTACATTCCTCTCACCTCAAAAAGTGGGAAGGTGCTAGGGAGGGGGCTGGGGGAGACATATTTATGTGGGAATATCATAAAGACATGAGTCTAAACACACAAAGTTGGAAGAATTAGTATAATTTGATACAATTTACATTATTTGAATATACACTTGGGTCTGAAGCTTATAAAATTGGCATCGATTTTCACATATTTGGGATAGTGTTTTTCATATTGGTGATAGACATTATACATAATTTGAAAATCATAGGTTAGATTTTGATAGATACTTTAGCTTGAGGCACATTATATATGATCACTTAAATAGAGAAATCAAGATTCAATACACTTGATGGTGTTGACACTACTTACATTATTTAGGTTGATATGGTTATACTATTTGACCTGGGTGAGATTAGTTAGATCATGTATACACTTGAATTATGTGATTGATATATAGTACACTTGATGACCCTATAATGACTAAAATTTATACTAGATTGGGGGCATGATCACCCTCAAAATATCCTCTTCACATCTCCAAGGTGAACTTGTGAACCTCTCTTCAATGCTTTAGCTAGGAAGCGTTAGTACCAAAGTAAAATATGAAGGGGAATCATGGTTTCATAGGCACATAGGTGTACTCCTTGGCTCACTTTTATTTCAAATATTTCAATGATTTCCATTTTCATATTACATACACGAAATATGCTATAACATACTCTTGGTTGTAGGTAATACACAAATAGCAAATTCAAATGGGGCTCAAGTCAACGTAAGATTGTTTTATGGACCAAGTTACACTTATATTTTCCTTAAACCAAGTAATTTAATCCTTATGTATTACTAAATAAGGGGTGAGGATGTAAATACTAAAATCTAATTTTATATGATAAACTAGTTTTGTACACTTGGAAAATATGACTTGTGGCACAACTCTCCATTTCAAGATCTTCTTGTTGTCAAAAAGTTTGTGCTTTCCATCTCAATGTGCCTAAATGATTATCTTATAATCAAACCCTTATATTATAATTACTAAGATCACATGTATCTCTTATTTTTTTAAGACCTAATATATATATATATATATATATATATATATATATATATATATATATATATATATATTACATTGTTATAACTATACATCTTAATCAACTTCCTAATCTCTCAGACACTACTATCTAGATTAGGACAATAGCTTTGACACTAGTCTTCCAGGTCTAATGCTACACTAGTGTTTATACCTCACAAACACTCAAATTTAAAAATATTTAGACATGTATCGATTGGAATCTATTATTATTTCAACCCTCTGATGAGATTATTTCAAAGGTGTTGTATGAATACATGTCAAAATCCATTAATTATTATAAATTACTTTTCAAGAAAACATTTATCTAATTCTAAGAAAAAACACCTCGTAAACTTGAAAAACTTCATTTTTCTTCACTATTTACATATTAGTCATAAAGGAAGTATTATTAAAGGTATGAATCATCTAAAGAGTATCCTATGACAATATTTTCAAAGTTACAAGGTATATCAGTACATTCACTCACATATAACATACTGCACAATTATTTACACACAAGTCCACATAATGGGCAAAACTAAATCAGTTTGAGGCCATGTGTGGAGTATTGGATATATAGGTAGTGCTCACTAATAAATGGGTATTTTTTTTCATCTCAAATTCACTTCATCCCACTAACCCCTATTTTTAAAGGTGGCATGCCCTAATTAGAGGATCTAGGGTTTTAAGCTACACACTAATATCTAGAACCTATCTGTATGATTCAAATAGATTAGTTGAAATGTGATAGTGAATCTTAATAGGTGCCTATAGAATTTATAGAATAGTGTATGTATTCCCTATAGGACATAAGCATCAATTCTATGATGAAAGTATTGATGCTAGTGTCCCTTATTAGTTGGTTGACAAATAGTTGATTTCTATAAAATGATAAATCATAGATGAACATCATCCTGACTATTTCTACAGCTATAATTCCAAGATTTTTTTGTGCATCATTTAATAAACTAACTATCATTCCTTATTCATGATTAGGTAATCAAATTACTATTTGGGATTATAATTTATACATTTATTATATTTCCATAATTTAGCACTATATCATAATATAATATGAATCTAAATTGTTTAATTGGATAATTTATAGAATAATCTTCTCTTTAGTTGATTAGGATATTCTCCTTAGTCTTAGTTCCAAAAGGGCCTAAAAAATATTTCTTTGAATCATTTATAGATAAATTATGTTTAAGGATGTTTCCATATCTCAAATCTTGTATCTTATGTTTTAATTTGGTGCATATATTAGTTGAATGTTCCACAAATATATGATAATAAAAATATGTATTGATCTATGTAGGCATCCAATTCCTAACACCATTATGTTTAAATTATCAATCTTACTCAAAATTTGTGAAAATGCATAAATTGGGCCAAAATCACTTAAATGCACTAAATGGTTCGAGATTTTCATATGCAAGTGCTGATTTAGGCTAATGTATCCCTAAATGGGAAAATGCATTTTATTATATCATTAAATTTTCTCAAATCATTTCGAGTCAAAATGATGAAAATGCATTTTGGTCCTCTGAATCATTGAATCCCTCTAATTCGAAGGCACATGACATGTGCACGTGTTATTTTGTGTTGATAATGTCTTAAATTGGGTATTAGCCCATAAGTAACTAAAATATTACTCTAATTCTATTCCAACCAAATTATTACCCAATAATATGACATTTAGACCAATTTGATTAATTATGTGCAACCAATTTCCAAAGAATTGAATAAAATTTGATTAATTGCACTTAAACAAATTAATCTAAATTAAGAGCTTAAGTGGAAAATCCATGGAAGTTATTTAGTATTTTTTAATTAGAAATTGACTTTTAATATCTGCATCATCAAATGACATCATTTGCAGGGTGGCATCCATAAGTCATAAATGCAATAAATATTAGGTTTAAGGTCTCTAATGCCTCTTTAATGCCCCTTCCTTCCAAATATTTATGAGGGCATTTATGGATTAATTATAGAAAATTGGAATAATTCATGGCCACACATATTGATCTCAAGATGGATGGTCATGGTTGATCTTGATCAAATTCAAAAATCTATAAATAGGAGGGACAAGACCACCATTTTTAAGCTTCATTTGTGTAAAATTATTATGTATAATTCTCTCCACAAGCCATTTGTGTGTGGTGTTTTTTAATATGTAATAGGATAGCTTCATTGATAGGAATAGATTTGATTTCATATCATGAGCCTAGTTTCATTAGTGGACAAGAGATGATGGAGGAGCCTTGCCTTACATCATTGACAAAGACTTGAGCAACAAATCGAGGGGAAAATCATGTTTTGAACCACATTAGGGTGATGAGATGCTCTTGGGAAGGTATTGTATATGCTTTATTTCAATAGCTCTAAATTTTTATTTTCCAAACCCTGTCAAAGGATTTAGATTAGCTAGCTATGTTCTTAAGCATTTTAATTGAGTTTTTTTTAACTAATGCTTGATCTAACTATCTTTGTAATCCATCTCTACATCTCAGCACACCTAGTGGGACCATACATCCAATTCAAGAAAGGAGGACACTTTTAAAATCGTATATTTCCTAAAAAGTTATTAAAATTCCTTAAAAGTCAAAATTTTATCATTATTTTTCTGTGTTTTTGGCTCTTTTTTGACACATAGTTTACATAGTGACCGATATCAGGTTTGTGTAACTAGAATCAATCCATTCTAACTAGCCTCGATTATATTATAGGGCATAAAATGATATAAAAATTATGTTTTAGAGATTTAGTCAAAATTACAAGTTTTCATTTTGGATTTTAAGTCTCTATCTGACCATTATTTGTATGATCTAGAACTTTGCTGGAGATTTTACTCTAACCCTAGGCTAACATTTTATTTTGTCAAATTTTTTTTGCCTAAGGGTTCATAGGTAAGCAATATCAATTTTTATCAATTGGTATTGGTTTTTTTATGATCGACATTGGTCTTATTATAATCAACATCAATCATTGTTTATTAACATTAGTCTCTATGTAAAAAACACAGAGAATGTGAGAGAAAATTTTCAAAACTTGCTTGTTTCATTGATGATTTTGCTTCAAAGTAGAAGGAAACCCTTAACCATTTAAAATTTGTATGCATATAAAAGTGATTAAGTCTTGAACCTTCCCTTTGGTGTTTAAATGGAACCTAGATGTTTTCAAGTTAAGTTGTTTTGAGATTTTTTTTAATGTTACAATTAAGGCCAATGGACCAAAAAATTCATCAAACACTTCACTTTTGGTGCACAAAATTTAGACTCACTTAAATTATAAGTTTTCAAAAGTGTGTTGTTTAATGCTAGATTATTATTACTTATTTGTTTTTTGTGAAAAACAAAAAGTGCATGTATGCTCTCCCCCTGTCCCCTTTATGGAACTTAGGTGAACAAAAGCACATTTTACTTGTAATTTGTGCCTTTGTCCAAGATGTGAAAATAATGTTGTCAATGATCTCTCCAAAATCCATATGGTTTGGGTGATCTAACAGCAACATCTGAAGTCTTTTCACTTAGTTTTATTTTATGCAACTTGGCTTGTGAAGAGGAGTTCATAACTTCTTCATGAGTTATTTAGAGAAGCTTTGACTTGGGGTTTCATCTCCCAGCATTGTTTCAACCCTGATCCATAATGAGCTATATAAATTAGGGCACATATACTACAAGTTCTATGGGGTTGAATGACTAACCTCTCAATTTATAATGAAAACTTGAGTTAGGTTTAGTTAACTAGGATATTCCACTAAGCAATATATGGATTGAATCACTATGCAAAGGAATATACCCTTTCATAGTAAGTTAATTGGTATGAACTCAATTGAAGTGAGGAATATCTAGTGTTAATCACACTTGGAACCATCTAGATGGTTGAAAATTTAAGTTTTAGAACCCCACTTTATTTATATATATTGTTGATGTAGGGTGAGTCCATGTCACCATACAATCTCTTGGGAAAAGAGCATGTAAAAACCCTACTACTTCATGCACTTTTATTTTTGGATTAACATTTAAAATCTTCTCAAAAGCATGTATATAGATGGATTTTATAAATATGAAGCAACCTTGTCAATTTTAGGGCTTAGGATGATTTACTTAGTTGTATTTGGTATTTTTATTCTTCACTTCCTTTGTCTTATTTGAGTCTAAAACTTGTTTGTAAACAAAATGTCATAGCCAAATACATAATTTTCCCACCATTTTATTTGAACAAAGAGGTGTTATAATGACCAAATCAAAATCATCTATTGATTTATTCCTATCTTCATTATAAATATTATGTCTATCTTTGTTAATGTTGTTATGCTACCCATTTGAGTCTATACCATTTTCCAAAAATATCCAAGTCCTTTACTTTTTAGTTTGAATTTGGAATTTCACCTTTATAAGTTCTAGGCCAACATGTTTATTGGTTTACCATTTACACTTGGTTTGAGTTAACTTGGATATGATTTTCCATTTAGGTTGAAGGTCATTTTATAGACTCATCATCATTTGATCATTGTGAATTTAGGTTATCTTGTGTATCACTCATGCTCTAAGTTCTAGAACACATTTTATTATACCTCCTATTACCATGTGGTGGCATTGTGTTGCTCGTTTGATTTTAGTTTTATACTTAGGAATTATAGCATGTTTTCACATCTTGAGTTTCTTAGTTCACATTGTTACTTTCCTAATTAGAAAGACTCTCTTATAATTTTATAGTAGAATCTAATTGAAGTTAAACTATATTTTATGGTATTGTCATATCTCTAAACCTATGTTTGGTGTACTAGTTTATAGTATAGGTCTTTGAGTTATCATACACTCTTCTAATTTAAATGATTTAAACCCAAAAAAGTTGAGTAATTTCATGAACCATTTTTTCTAATTGTGTGGTACTACACCACCTCTATTTTTTTATAGTCTTTTCTTGACTTGTCACTTGTTTGGAGAAAGTCAAAACACATCTTGTTAAAATGTTTGAAAAACACATTCCAAATATTAACAAACATAGAATACAAACTTCTAGACATGACATAAAGATATACTCATAGTTGGGTCCTTTATGGCCTTAGTTATGAGGAGGAACACTTTTTATGATGGGCAAGACAAATTCATGGTCTTTGAAGACATTCCCACAACTATAGGATATGAGGAAGATTATTTTGAATATCAACCTATATAGGATAAAGACAAAATGCTCCTAAGGTTGATTAAATCTGGGACTAGATTGCCATCAAAATTTCTTATGTAACAATTGCATTCCTTGGTTAGGGTATAATAACAATAATGAGAACAATCCCTCACTCACATTGCAAAAAAAAAACAATAATTCTTCTAGTAAAGGAAAGGAAGTGCTCATAGAGTCAACAACTAGTGATCAAGATCTTATTACCAAGATCAAAAATATAAGTCAATTATATATAAACCAACTTATCACATACTCAACAGAATCATTAGTATCCACTTCTATACATAACGATGCTTCCAAGGAACAAGGGAATGTGGTTGAGCCAATGCAACACACTTTAGCTGAGAACAAACCTATGATGGATCAGGATGTCTCTATTAAACAACCTAAGTCCCAAGAGGTTCTAAAACATGCTTCAATAGACACAAAGCATACATTTTTCAATCATCAAGAACCTCTTGTTCCTTTGTAAAATCAAGGACCAAAATATTTAGTGCGTATTGAGGAGATTGTTCAAAATAAGTTAGTTAGTTCATCTCCACCAACATGTACTTTGGGGAATAGACCACAAACTTCTCAAAATCAATAGAACATTTATAATTCAAGATGGCTGACCTTTGGTAATGCTAACTAACTGATAAATTAATGGATCACTTACTCAACTCAAGGATTGAATAAAAATAAAGTTACAGTTTGTAGGGTGTATATCCCTAAAAAATCCATGTAGTAGGGGCACATGACATCCCAAAAAAATTATATTCCACCTACCAGTGCACCAAATGTGCAAGAGTGGAATTCAATGAAAGAAATTGTGTTTTGATTGGAGATAGGAAATAAAATAAAAAAAGTATAAATTTGATGAGATATGTCCATATGCATTCAATTTGAGTATTCTCCAAGTCCCCTTCTCACCTCATTTTGAGGCACCAACATTTGACAAATATAAAGGAAAGGGTGATCCTCATGAACACATTCCAGCATTTTTTTATGTTATTCTAGGAGGAAGATTACAACAACATTTATTTACTTCATTTTTTTCCACAAAGTTTAGTAGGACAAATTTTAGACTAGATTCTTAAGTTACCTAAGGGATTGGTTGTAAATTGAAAAAATTTATCTAAAAATTTCACCAATCACTTCTATTATAACATTGAACATGAATTGACCAATGTGCACTTGTGTAAAGCCAAACAATAAGATGGAGAAAGATTCACATCATATCTATAATGATGGAGAGAATTAGCTAGATGATTTCAACATTATTTTCTAGATAAATAGTTGGCTAACATTTTCTATATAACTTACACCCTGAGTTGGCACACAATCTACAACTTGATGTGTAGATTGAGAAGGTGATAATCTTATAATTGTAGATTTTCTTCAAATGTGTTTGTGCAATCAATTAGAGTGTCCTTCTAATTCTAATAGCTCCTTGCCACCTATAGATTTCATAATCACAACTAGATGCTTGTGGGTTACACTTTAGGGCCCTTTACCCTCCTCTTCTACCATTGAACCCAATGTGAACATTATGCTTTTGGATCCAAGGGAAAACTCTATGCTAACCAAGGTTAAATTGTCTCATCTTACTATTGAAAAATCTTATAGTCTATTGGACCAACTAAGTAAAACTGCTACACAAATTTCTATTTTAGATATTTTGTGTATGTCTGAAGTCGATAGAATTATTTTGAATGACCTTTTGTAAAAATCCACTATTCCTCAAGATATTAATCCAAAACATTTCCAAAAATTGGAAGGCCATTTGTTTTCATTTTGATAGCTCACATTTGATTAAAAAAAAGACATGTTCACTCTTGGCCTGAGCCATAATAACCCCTTGTATATTGAAGTCATCATTGGAAACCATAAGATCGAGCATGTTCTTATAGACAATGGTTTAGGGCTAAACATAGTATCCCCCAAACTAGTATAGAGATTGGGCTATGTTGTGAAGGAAATTTAGCTAGAGATAATCACCATAAAGTCTTATGAAAATGTTAATAGGGAATATTTTTGTATAATTTTTTTGCCAATCATTGTTGGGTTTGTGTCCCATCACACATTGTCGCATGTTGTGGACATTGAGTTTCCTTATAACATAATTCTTAGTCATTATTAGATGTATTAAGTAAAGATCATTCCATCCACCTTATATCAGTGCCTTAATTTTCCCCATGATGCAATTAAGGTCACTATTCCTATTGATTTAAAACCTTATTAGTATTGAAAACATTTAGAGGTTGAGAATCATAATTATAATTATTGTCCTAGTTCTGAATTCATTGCAAAGAAAAATAATGAAATAGTTTCACATCCACCAAAATCTAATTATATCAAACCTAGTGATCTTGCATCCACTTCGGCTAATCCATTTCCCATAACTCTTATAGAGTAAGTTGTTATATAAGATATGGGCATTTACACATAACTGATTAAGGATGCCTTCCATATTGTTAAGTTACCTAAGTATCCCAAAACACTTGTTAAACCCAAACCTTTCAAAAACCCTAAAAAATTCATCTTGATCTGGCAATAAAAGAAAGAAACAAAGAAACCACCAATGATATTTTTATCTACTACTTCACCAAAATAGGATCAAAAGGCTTTAACCAAAGGAGATTGTTTATATTTTGATGACATTGTTGATTGTTTTCAAAATCCAAAATATCCCATCCCTAATCAGATCATGGATAATTGTGATTATATAGGAAAAGGCCTTGGCCCATAAGCATAAGGAATCCTAAAACCTTTATCAACTGGTATACCTAATTTGAATCATGGTCTCTAATTTATACTACCTAGGGGTGACCTCATGACTTTTGATAGTGATTCTTCTAAATTGACTAATGATAAGACCCATAGCATCGATGTAGCATCCCATTATAGATTTTTTGATGAGATTACTAACACAAACTTATTTGATTCAAATGCCATTATGACCTTAACACCTCATTATTCTATATGCCTTTGTCATCCTGAACTCATTGATTGGGACCAAAAAAATTTGGTCATTGCCTTGATGACTTCTAGAATAAAGAATTGATTGAAAAATATATGGGCCTTAGAGATGGATTTTCAATTGGTGATCACAAGTAAGGATTTGATTTTGTAAATCCTTCTACCTACTTTGAAGAGCAGGTAAACATTTTTGGTCATGAACAAGATAAAAAATCAAGATATTTGGGTGAAAACCTCCTTGATGTGCTCATTAATTAGGGAAAAAGTAAATAAAAGGACACACCCTTGAGTGAAAACATGTTTTAGGCACTCTTGGAAGGGAAAGTTTTTTCATCCCCAAAGGATGCATAAGGTCCATCAAGTCCTATCTCTATAGATAATACCAACATCATGCCAACATCTCACTCTCGAATTTCTTGAGATTTTTGGTAGCTAGCCATTACCTAATTTGGTAGATTTATATTCATCACATTATCCAAAAATTTTGGAAGGAAAATAAGAATCTATAGCAGAACAAGCTGATCATGATCACACATTGCCTACTATTCTTGAATATGGTCTTACACTCCTTATAGAAAACATAGTTAAAGTGAACTTGGGAATATATGATGATCCCAAAATTATCTACCTTGGATATTCCCTTATTGAAGTAGAGCAAGAGCACATTATATCCATTTTGATGGATTTCATTGATATTGTTGCATGGGCATATTTAGACATTCTAGGCTTAGATCCTCACTTGGTTGTGTATTACCTTGTTCTTCATCTAGATGACAAGACAATCAAATATAAATTGAGGAAGATGCATCCACGCATCACTCTTCTAGTAAAAGCTAAATTGGATAAATTATTGGGAATAAGTTTCATTAGACCACTGGACTATTTTAAATGGATATCAAACATAGTTTCAATCAACAATAAGTCACATGGTATACATCTTTGTATTGATTTTAGAGTTATCAACGAAACATACCCCAAAGATGATTTTCCTCTACCCAACATCGACATGATTATCAATTCTACTACTGGGTACAAGTTATTGTCCCTCCTAGATAATTTTTTTGGATACAATCAGATCAAGATAGCCCTAGAAGATAAACACAATAATAAATTCACCACTTTTTAGTGAAAATTCTATTATCAAGTCATTCCATTTGGATTTAAGAATGCCATAGCCAGTTATCAACATGCTATGACTATCATTTTCCATGACATGATGCACAATATTGTTGAGTACTATGTTGATGACATCCTAGTTAAATCAAGAACATGTGTTAGACATACCAACATTCTATGGAGAATATTTGAGAGACTTCATTAATATGAAGTCCCACCTAAATTATAAGACATGTGTCTTTGGCATCACTTCATGAAAATTTCTAGGGTTTATTGTATCATAAAAATGGATCAAAGTCAACCGTACCAATGTCAATACCACTGTTGAAATGCCTTCACATTCAATCTTAAACAACTTTGAAGCCTGTAAGGACATATTTAGTCTATTCACAAGCTCATTTCTCAAATAGTAGATAAGTTCCACCCATTTACCCATCTCTTGAAGAAAGGGGTCACATTTCAATGGGATCATGAGCATCAATTATCATTTGTGAATCTCATAACATATTTGGCCAACCTACTATTTTTGAGACCACCAACACCTGAATAATCATTACTTTTTTAAATTTTAGTGACTAAACATACAATAGGGGCACTTTTGGCCCAACATGATGATCAAGGTAAAGAACATGCAATATATAATGTAAGCCACATGATGGTGGCTTATGAACACAATTATACACCTATTGAGAAGGCATGTTTAGCTATGGTGCTTGCTTCCCAAAAAATTTAACACTATATGCTAATCAATAAAACCATTGTTATTGCTAAGGTGGATCCTCTCAAATTTTTATTATCCAAAGCAATACTCATGGATGAATGGCCAAATGGGTCATGCTCTTAAGTGAGTTTGATGTTGAGTATTAAAATCAAAAAGCTATTAAGAGATAGGTTATTACTATTCAATTTGTAGAAGCCCCTATTATAGATACTCAAACACTCAGATTCAACTTTCTAGATGATTTTATTATGATAGTTGAAGAAGTACAACATGAGTTTGAACAATGGAAACAATATTTTGATGGTTTATTTACTTATCATGGATTTGGATTTAGAATTTTATTGATTACATGATAAGAGGACTTGATTCCCAAAACATTTCATATTATTTTTCATTGTACCAACCATATGGCCAAGTTTAAAGCACTTGTTATAGGACTTCATCTTATCGTGAAGTGGGATATCTAGAACTTAATGGTCTATGGTGATTCCCAATTGATTATCAATCAAACCACTAATCAATATCAAACTAAAGATGACAAGCTTGTACCCTATAAGTAGATTGTGGATAATCTCAAAGCTCATTTTAAGACTTTATAGTTTGAACAAGTGCCACAAGTGAAAAATAGATCTACTAATGCAATAACAAAAATATTCAATACATTGGCCCAATTTATAGCAATAATCAAAGGAGGTGTGTTCTTTGTCAGCAACATGGAAAATTGATACACACACCTTCCTTACCAATATAACAAATCACAACACCATGGCCATTTTATACTCGGGGCCTCGATATCATCATGAAAATAAAACCAACATATTCACATGGACATAAACATATTTTAATTTCTATTGAGTATTTTACTAAGTGGATTGAGGCCATTTCTCTTACTTATGTCACTAGTAGGTAGATTACCATGTTTATACATTACCATATCATCTATCTTTATGGCATCCCAGCTTGAATTATATCTGATAAAAATGGATCATTGTAAATAGAGATATTAAAGACCTTTGTGCAAAATTCAAAATCAAGCACATGAAATCCACACCATATAACCCTTAAGGCAACAGATAGGTTGAGGCATCAAAAAAACCATAGTAGCCATATTGAAGAATATTATCAATGATGTTGGTTGTAATTTCCAATTGTAAATTTTTGCTTCCCTTTGAGATTATTGTACCAGTAATAGAACCCCCATAGGAGCCACTGCCTACTCCCTTGATTATGGCATAGAAACTATTATCTTGACTGAGATTGAGCTACATTCATTACGAGTATCTTTGGAGAATATTGAAGATGATGAAGTTTATAGAGTCCTTATGTTTTGATACCTAAAACTCCTTGATGGAAATCATTTGACTACACTCAAAAACTTATAGGCCTATTAGAAAAAATTGGGAAGAAGCTATAATAAGCACATTATCCCTCAAGAATTTTAGATTGGTGATTTGGTCTTGAAAGAGAAGTAGAAGAACACAAATGATGAATGTAAGAAAAAGGGTAAGTTCCAACCCAATTAGCTTGGCCCATAGGTGATCACATCAAATTATAGATTAGGGGCATTCTGGCTGGCTACTCTAGGTGGCAAATATCTTCTAGAGCCCATGAAAATTGTGCATATCAAGTGATTCTATGCTTTACAACTTTTGAGCCATTGTCTACAAGACCCCTTACTTGGGGGTAACTTGTGTTGAGGTTATTTTATCCTACCATTATATCCTGGACCATCCCATGTTGGACCATATTCATTTTGACCTACCCTGGACCATTCTTATGAGAACTATATTATTTTATGATGCTAGATAGTTGAACCTTTAGATCATTGGCACTTTGGATATTTTATATTCCAACATTTTATTCCACACTGGATAGTCCTATTTTAGACCCTATTCATTCTAGACAATTCTATTTAGAAGCACATTCTTTTTATACCCTAGGCCATTATAACCTGGACATCTTTTATCTCTTGACCAATTACGATCCTGATCATAACTCTAGGAATTTTGAACACATTTGATGCTAGTTCTATAAAGTAGTTCAGTGTGGATAGTATTTTTTAGCTTATTTTTACAGACAAGTGAACGCATATCCATATTCATCTTAGGATTTTTTATTACTTGATGGTTCTTTAGATTTATCTAGCACTGATACTATTATATTATTTTGTTGTTTGGTAGGCATTGTTGCCTTCATAGGATCTCACTCTTACCAATTTATGAGCATGGGAAATTACAATAGGCTTTAGATATTATTATAACTTCTACTCTTGGACATGCATCTCTTTAGTTAACTAGTTCCTTTATCCATTATTTATAATCACAATCCCCATTGTAGCTATTTTAACTATTATTTGAACTCTTACATGTAGACATGGATATCCTCAGCTAGATAGTTCCCTTGGACATTTTTTACATATTTCATTTCCATTACTTATCTTAAAAATAGAAAAAAACATTAGAAAATGATCAACAAAAAGAACAAAAAAACATTTTCTTACACTTTTGTTTATTCACATCCTATGCGTTTATCATTTTGTAAGACCATTCTCATTTTAATGCTATCACCATTTTACGATCCCATTTTCCTTATTTCCTTGACAATATCAATCATGTTTTCTTATCATAACTTTTCTTCTATCCCATTTCTTGGGAGAGCTACAATTGGCTTGAATTTCATGTTGAAACTCGTATCCATGGAACTATGTAGGCAACATCCACTTGTCTTGTATATTTGGAGTCAACTCAACCATCCCCTTCCTTTTTTTCTTTCCCCACTTTTTTGTTTTTTGTGTTTTTTCCTTATCACTTAAGGGCAACTTTGTGTCCTTTTTATTATTATTTTATTGTAGAAAGTAACGCCTCTACTCTACGTGCCTTAACAATTATTTTCAAATTACACTAAAATTGTGACTAATTACTTGTTTGTGTTTATTTATTTGATTTTTATTGGTGTTTTGTTATGTTTTCTTGTCTCTTCATTTATTATTATCTCTTCCTTTATTGTCTCTTCTTGTTTCTTCCTGGGTTTTTTTATACTATTGGTCTTGTTGTTTCTTTTGTTTTTCTAAGAAAATATTCATAATACACATGGAGATTGATTATTTATATCTTTCTCTCATGTTGTTTATTAAGTTGTTATTACTTTATTTTTGTACATTCTTATTCCTACTTAAGTATTGATGGTTCATATCTCAATTTTGAATTAGGTCCATTTATGTTTGTCTTTGTTTTTGTTTAATTGTAAATAGTTGTAACTCTAGTATTTGTAATTCTTATCATTATCCTTAGTTATATGTATTCACATTTGAACCAACTCAACATAATTTAAATACAATGTCATTATAGGATACTCATATTTATGATGCATAATTTCATTTTTCTATAACAAGCACTATGTGCTTTAGATCTGAATCTCAAAATGAATGTAGCTTTAAATAGTAGCTCTCAAGTGCACCGATGAAACTAGGTACCAATGAAATAATGGCTTATGCACCTAAATCTATACAAGATGTACATCTCTTGGCATACATTATGATTCTAATCAAATAGTGGTGCATTTATCCCTATTTTCTTCATTTCTCATTCCATTTTATCCCACTTTTGGGTGAAATACATTGGCTTGAGGTCCATTTGGATTATGTAGGTAGCACTTAGATACATGATGTACCTTAGGGAAAATCAACCACTTTTATTCTTATTTTTGTCTCTTTCATCACTTTGTGCATCCTCCTATACCTGATTTTTTATAACTATTTCAGTCATTAAAATATCACATCTACGTTTATGCCCAATCATATTTAATCTATACATTAGGTTATATCCTTGAGATATGCTTTCCAATTTTCCCTATTGGAGCACAACATTTGAGCTAGCCACAATTCTAAATCAGCCCTATTGGGACAAAATTATTAATTATCAGTGATCAAAATTTGCCCTACTAGGGTAAAATTAATTTATCAACCAGTGAAATCCAATTTTTAGAGCAAATTGTTATTTTCTTTCTCTAGAGAAACATTATCCTATTTATTCTAACTCCAAGCTCTGTGGACTTTTGCCCTCATTTTGGCAATATTTTAGTATGCAACTTGTCTCAAGATTGATTAGTTCCCAAGCATGCAACTTGCACCCTAGCTTTGGATGTGTTCAAAGTGTGTCACTTATGTTTTTTGATTGTATATTTCCCCTTCCCCCATCCTTGGGGCCCACTATATTTTAACTATGTTTTTATCATTAAGAATCAATGCATGCAAGCATTAACTCATCTAGATTTAATCTATTCCATGGTTTAAATTTCTCACTTTCCCTCTCTATGTGAGATTTCATCCTTCTCTTTCATCCCTATACATCCTCTCAAGGGGGAATCATTGGTCATTTCCTTCCAATTTATTTTTGACAACTCTTTTCTTTGAAAAGATGTTTCTTCTCTTGAAGGTCTCATCATGCCTTCTCAAACAAGGGCAGAATATAGACATCCAATTCCTAACACCATTATGTTGAAATTGATAATCTAACTTGAAATTTGTGAAAATGCACAAATTGGGACAAAATCTCTTAAACACATTAAATGGTTTGATCTTGTCATATATAAGTGCCAATTTAAGCTAATGTATCCCTAAATAGGGTAATGCATTTAATGTGATTATTAACTTTTTTGAAATCATTTCGAGTCAAAATGATGAAAATGCATTTTAGTCTTTTGAATCAATGAATCCCTCTAATTTAGAGTCACACAACATGTGCATGTTTTTTTTTGTGTCAACAATGTCTTAAATGGGTTATTGGTCCATATACAACTAACATCTTTTGATTCTACTCCATTCAAATTATGACTAAGTAATATAACATTCAGACTAGTTTGATTAATAATGTGCAACCAATTTCCAAAGAATTGAATAAAAGTTAATTAATCCCACTTAGGCAAATTAATCCATATTAAGAGCTTAAGTGGAAAATACATGGAATTTATTGAATATATTTTAATAGGATATTGATTCTTAATATCTACCTCATCAAATTACATCATTTGTGGGGTGGCATCCATAAGCCATAAATGCAAAAAATATCAATTTTAAGGCCTCTCATGCCTCTTTAATGCCCCTTCCTTCCAAATATCTATGAGGATATTTATGGATTAACTAAATAAAATTGGAATAATTCATGGTCACACATCTTGATCTCAAGATGGACGGTCATCATTGTTTGTGATCAAATTAAAAAATTATAAATAGGAGAGCTAAGACCACCATTTTAAAGCTTCATTTGTGTAAACTTATTATGAAAAATTATCTTCAAAATTTATTTGTATGTGGTCCTTATTATGATTAATTTACAATAGGATAACTTCATTTATAGGCATAAATTTGATTTCATATAATGAGCCTTGTTTCATTGGTGCAAAAGAGATGATGGAGGAGCATTGCCTTACATCATTGAAGAATACTTGATCACCAAATCAAGTGTAAATAATGTTTCGAGATGAATTTTGGTGATGGGATGCTCTTGGCAAGGTATTGTGTATGCATTCTTTCAATATCTCTTAATTATCATTTGATAAACCTTATCTAAGGAGTTGTCTTACCTAGCTATGCTTTTATGCATTTTTATTGACTAATGCTTGATTTAAATATATTTGTAATCCATCTCTACACTATATAATACTTTAGAGGGAGGCTTATTCATACAAACTTCCTTGTTTTTAGAGAGATATATGAGTTTGCACTCAAGTAAATTACATAGTATCTTATGAGGAGGTCCATGTAACTATGAAAATTGCATAATTTGAGTAGTTGATAAGAAAAGATATTAATTGGATACTAAACTACATTTTTTTAATTTTTACATCATTATTAGTATAATTAAATTTAGATTTTAAATTTGGTTTACTTGGAAAATTTTAATTAGAATTTAATGGAATGTTGGAATCATAATTCAACTTATTCATAGGAAGGAGTTTAATTATGTAGTCCTTTACCATATGGCATTAGTAATCAATGGATTGAAATTGTTTAAATGTAATGGAATCATATAGTGTGTAAATAAATATTTTATTGAATATATATTAAAACTCATTATCCACCATATAATTTTTCATCTTATAGATCATGGTCTTGATATAGAGAACATAATCACTTTGGGTTCATTGGATCCTTGTTTTAGTTTTTAAGTATAATTAGAGAACATAATATTAGTAATGTTGATGGAAAAGAATGATAAGAATATATCAAAAAAAGGATTTCAACATGGACTGAATAAAAATGGAGGTCATATAGCCATCACAAAGTGTAGTCCTTAATACTCTTTGTAAACATCTTAGTCAATAGCTTGTCATTGGATGTATATCACAAACATGCTACATGAAAGGCTTGAAGGTTTTGTTCTAGATCACTATAAACATCATATAATGTATCTTAGGTGACATAATTTTTTTCAAGAATAGGTAATAATATATCTAAAATTTGAGTGGATTATTTAATAATGATTGAGAATAAATTGTGTGGCCCACTCTAAAATAACCTTGTTGTAATTATAAAACCTTTCTTTGATGGTAAAAAAATATTTAAATAAGTATATAAGCATTATCCATAATAATTTGTGTAGTAGTATATGGTTTTACATAATTATAAACCTTATAAGGTATAATAATATGTTGTGTAGGATATCCATAATAATTTAGTGAGAACTTTATGTTTCTCATGCACCATGTGTGGGCATTACATGTGTAACCACAATGTGGACATAAAAATAATAAAAATAATAGTACTATGAACATTTATATTAAAATAAACATTTATAAAATGTATATTAGTATCAGTGGAGGGATCATGTTTCCATTCCTTAGATGTTACATCATTAGCATTCTTTCCATTTTTGACTCATAGGATTGTTTTCAACACTTGATCTAGATAATTAGGTTTCAAATGAATTTGTTCTAAAAATTTAGAAACATAATAAACTTGTTTAGGGTATATAAAATAAAATTAATCATGGTATATTATATTATGATATTATTATTAAGTTCATATTTATAAATAGGTTCAATTTTAGGTGTATCATCATTCGTAATATATTGTACTTTTACATATTAATTATTATTATTTGAATTAATCTAAGATGGAAGAATTTGAATTTCATAAATTTTAGATATTTTAGAGACACATGGTTGATATAAATAAATTTTATTATGATTTATTTCCATACCACTTAACCTAACACTTCACCTTATTATGATAAAGACAACTAGCTTCCTTAGATTGTATATAATATGATAATGAAAACAACAAGAGGGATTAGAGCCAAAGAGATAGTATTTTGTTATATGGAAATGTAAAAAATTAAAAAAAAAAATTTTGATGCACTAAAATAATAATTTAAAACCATAATAAGGTATAATAAAAACCCTAGATGAAAGCTAAAGTTTGGATGTGCTAAATAAAGAAAAATAGGTTTTGAAGTATTGAAACCCTAATAGAAATATATCACCTATAATGGGAAATAAAAATTTAAGTCTAGAAATAATATTTAAATATAAAACCCTATGGATATAGAATGAAAACCTAAAAAATCTAGGGTTTTATGTGTTCTAGACAAATAATGGGTTTACCAATATATTTTATCTAATTTTTTAATTAGGTTATCTAAACAACACAAAACTAAAGAATATTCAAAATTCATAATATATAATATTCCACATACAAATTTGAGTGTAAAAAGTAGAGTATTACTAATTTATTTCAATTTACTACTTATAAAAACACTAAGGAATTGGGTACTTCTTTTTATTTTATTATTTTGTTCTATGCTAAGGTAAAATCATCAGTAGATGTCAAATAAAAGGTTTGTAATCACTCAAAAACTGAAATAGAGTGTTTGTGCTAACTGGGATGAGTCGGACACATATTGAATTCCTATGATAGGGGTCTATCAAGGATTAGAACTATGTAAGAGAGATGCACTAGGCTATGTTGTTATAGATAATTGCACATGTGCCTTCAAGTGACTCATGTATATTTAGATACCTTCAATCATGCACATAATCAATCTATTTTTTCATCTTGATTTAGAGTGATAGATCCTATTTCGATACCAGGTTTGAATATAAAAATAGGTTAGTGGGATCAGCTAAGATGACCATGATCACTCCCTATTGACTGTCTGAGTGTTTCCCATGTTATCAAAGTGGGATGAAATCACACATAATTATTTGACCTAGTTGAGAGTGTGAAATTAGTGTAATACTAACATGTTGTGCAATATTGAGTATTGATTTCAACACTTAAAAACCTACCTTATTAACATTTTAATGATACTAAAACTTCTATTAGGGCCTACTCCTTTGAGGGGTTTCAAGTTTGGAAACTTTAGGGAATTTCCTTTCAATGTACAAGGTGTTTTTATGAGTGTAGTAGTGATTTTACAAGTGAATGCTAGATAGGTGACATATAAAAATAGACTTAGACTATATTTGTATAAATTTAGCTAACTCTTTGGGTAATTTCCCTATGGACTAACATACAAAACCCACATGCCAAATCACATGAATAATTTAAATATAACAAAATAGCTATTAGTGGGAACACAAATAAACTCTGCAATAGATCTAGTAGTCTAAATCCATATAAGGAAGACAAAATTTGTCCAAAATGCAAGAAATAATAATTTAAGATTAGGTGAAAGTCTTCATGAGATAGTAAGATATTCAAGTAGAATATAAAGAAATCACGTGTAGTATTAATCACAATTTTCAAAGGCCAAGCCCATAGTTAGGAAAATGTTTAGGAGATAATATGAGGAGGAGTTAGTTATGTGCATGCAAGTTAATTATTCCAAGGCTTGGCCAAAAATGACATTATCTACTATTTAATAAAAAATATTATTATATGAACTTAGGTATAATCAGTTTCGATGGCATAAACTAAAATCAATCATTGAAAAAAAAAACCATACAAGCGTCTTGGGTTTTAAATAAAAGCAAAAAAAAAGGTAAGGTTTAGAATTAAACAAGTAAGATATGGATATTAGATTTAGAGAATGAAATGAAATTAACCATAAAAAATTAAATAAATCCATATATTTGTCCTAATATAAATCAATACCTGACCATATAAGGGGTGTAATAGAGCACATGGATAAATGGATTACAATTAAATTGTGATAAAAATATCTAATTCAAATGTATTATTCTAAATAGTGTTTTATAAATAGTAATATAAATGTGCAAGAGATTTGACCCAAAAAATTTAATGACAATCAAAGAAAGCTTTTAGGAGTATTGATCCCCACTCCCAACAATGTATAGACCATTAGAACACTTCCAAAAATGGTAGACATGTCCAAATTGACTTGGAAACCATGTTCTTATGCTTCCAATGTCTAGTAACCTTGATTAATTTTTTCATGTTGTAACTCCAATAAATTTTAAAATATACTTATTATCCAAACCTTAGATGGGTAGCAATAATTAAAAAATTAAGTAAAAAAACATATGGTTAGACTAGAGAATAATAAGACTATTTTTATATTTCCTAAGTTTCTAGACAATATAGTATAAAAAATAGTAGTAATTAACAATTAAAATAATTCTAATAGTATAAAAACCTAATATTGTATGACCTGCATCTAATATAAAATTATATGGTTGAATAAATTTTAGTAAATTTTTATATTTTAATGGATGTCTTGAGGATTACTTGATTTCATTTGAAATGCTTACAGATGTTTAATAGATTTCTATAAACAGTTAATTGATATTTTATGATTATTTTTCATGGTCAAACAAACTAAAATACTTATGTATTTATAAATAAAGTAAATATAAATTAGGCATTATTGGTTTCTTATACCTATAAAAACTAGATAATTTGAATTTAAATTAAACACTATTAATGTCATATACCTATGAAAACTAAATAAATTAAATTTAAATTAGGCATTATTACTATATATATCTATGAAAACTAGATAATTTGAATTCAAAATAATAATTATTCTAGTGTCTTATACCTATTAAAATAAATGACAACTTTGGGGACTTGGGAATGCCATAAATTTTAATCTAGCATTTCATCATTGTATTCACATGAATGTATCAGATGACATCATAGTGTAGACGTTGATGAAATGAGAATATAGGATAAATATGCCCTTGTTTGTTCCTTCCTATCCTAAATATTTTCACCAATATGTATCAATGTTGTGATAACATAGATGAAAACAATGAAAACCAGTAGTGTCCACACATTGGTAGGACTTATGGGAGTGGTGTTCGACAATCCTTGTTTTAGAACATGGCATTATACCTAAACCATTTTATATGAATATTCTTCACCACATTATGTTACTCCAATATATTTAACACAAATTTAAATATTTTTGACAAAAATGGTGACCTTTTTTGAAAAACTGTCACACAAATATATAATTCAAAAATGTGCATCCATATATATAATAACTGCTTGAAGTAGCATAGACTCATTACTTGACTAATTGATACTTTCAATTTGGTTATCTTTTCTCCTGAGAAAAAAATTATTCTTTCAAATTAAATCTATAGGCCAGTTGTGAAAGAATTTACGAGTTTTATCATCCCAAAAAATTAACGATTAATTTCCCAAATTCAATTTCATTTAAAAAATTCATTCATCATGTTTCATAATTTCTATTCGAGTAAATTCCACAAAAAACCACTATATAAGAACATTTTCTACCCATTTATTCATTATATGGTAAGAGGATTGCATTATTACAAATACCAAAAATATCTAACTATACATTGAGAATGAAGTACCTATTCTTCCCAATTGTGAATCTAGATAGACCAAGAATCTCTGAGTTAGGTTTGAATACAACATCAAGGCCACAAGTCATTGTTAAAGAACATTAGTATAATAGGATTGCACCAACCTATAACATTTCACTAATATTTTACACACACCATTGTAACATGGTAAAACTTTGATCCCTTGTTAGAGTACTCATATGTAGGTAAAAATCAACATGTGTGTTGTTGAATGCAAGAACAACCCAATATAATACTCGCCCCCCCATTTCCCAGCCCCCCCCCCCCCGCTACCAATTTTATAGCATTTTTTCACTCTTATCATTGATATAGTGTTATAATGATGGATAAGGAAAACATTATCTCATGTAAAAAATTAAATATATCTCCATATACACATAATATCGACATGCAAAGTCATATTTGTCAGAATTTACATAGAGATATAAAAACCCCTAAAGGATGAAGCTACATTTGATAAATATTAACTCAAGTTGACCAAGTCCAAATAACATGGCCTTGTATAAAGATAATTTAGAGCCCTATTTAAATTCACAACATCCTCACATAGCTTCATAGTTAGTTTCACAGTTAATGTTGTAGTCCAAAAAACTCAAGTTTTAGTTAAGTTATTTATTTATTTATTAGTACTTTCCCTTTTTAGAACATTTCTAAAAATAGTAAGTTACAAATTAACTACATGTATCTATTTCAGATCTTATGTGTTATGATTCTATTAGTGATTTGTCTTAATTATACTTACATCTAATCATAAAATTTGATAAATAAAGAAGGTATAATATTTGGAGTAAAATTAACAATCCTTTTTAATTCCATTTTTTCCTATGTTAGGTTTAAAATTAATGAAAGGAGTTTAGTTAAAATCAATAGGTTGTCAATTAATCACATCACTCTTCCTAGTTTTATACTTAGGTCTAATCAATATTGGGGGTGTAAATTGAAATCAAGCATAAAACATACAAACGATACTAACATCTTAGGGTTTAAAACTATTAAAAAAAACCTACAGTTTATAATTAAACATGAGGAAATTAGGGCTACTATATCTAAGGGAACACAATGGATTAATTATATAAAAGATGGATAAATTAATATATTTATCTTAATATGAATTAATATCTAACCCTATAAGGTCTGTAAGAAAGTACAAGTTTAAGAAATTATAATATAGATAAATAGATTATAATTAAATTTTGACACAAATACCTAAGTATAATTAATTATGGTTAAAAAGATGTATAAAGAAGTAATATAATCTTAATTAATTATTTCCACAATGAGAGAGGAGATGTTATGCATGTTTTATATGTGGATTTAATTTATTTCATGATTTGGTGACCATTATTAAAATTTGATATTAGAAATGGTTGCCCAAAACTATTAGATATTTGACCTATAATTTTAATGACAACATAGAAATCCTTAGGAGCATCAATCCTACTCCAAAAAAATTATATCAGATTGGAAAAACTAAAAAAATGAGATATATGTTGAAATTAACTTGAAGACTATGTTCTTACGGTTCCAATCTATAATAACCTTAGTCAATTTTTTTGTATTGTGACTTTTTTGACTTATAAAATATATTTGTTATCTAGACCCTAGATGGGTAGCAAAAACTGAAAGATTAAGTAAAAAAATATGTTTAAAGTCTTATAGTAATCTATAGAAACAAAAATACTTTTTAAATATTTTTGAAGCACCTATACAATAATAATATCAAAACAAAATAAAAATACTCAATAATTGAAATAGTTCCAAAACATACAAACCGAGTGTTGTGTGGTTGTGTCTAATATAAGTTTATTCACTTTAATGAATACTCTAATTATTACTTGATTTCCTTTATAATGCTTACAAGTGCTTAATATGTTTCTATAAACAAATAAATTGATGCTCTATGATTTTTTTAATGATCAAATAAACTAAACTACTGGCATGTGTAGATAAATTATATTCAAATTAGAGATGTATTAACACTCAATTTGAAATCTAATAATAAAAATATGGAACAAGGTGTCATGTGGTCATGTGATAAAAGGGACCGCACCAATAAATCTATAAGCATCATAACTTTCCAAAAAAGCCCATGAGTGTTAGGATACTTAAGATTATTTAAGTAGGTTAGTGGGTTGAGTTGAGCTAATCCTGATCACTCCCTATTGAATGTCTTTTAGTTTTTCCCATTTTATTAGAGTGGGATGAAACCATATGCAGTTCTTCCACCTAGTTGAGTGAGTGCAATTAATGTGATACTAACATGTACTACAAGCTTCAATGAGTATTGATTTCAACACTTGACAATGTACATTATTAACCTTTTAATGATATTAAAACTTGTCTTAGGGCCTACACCTTTGAGGTGTCTAAAATTTGGAAACTTTAGGGAATCTCCTTTCAATGTAAAAGTTGTTTTTTTGAGTGTAGTACTCATTTTATAAGTTAATGCTACATAGGTGATATATAAGAATAAACTTAGACTAGATTTGTATAAATAGCTAACTCTTTCGGTAATTTCCCTATGCACTAACATGCAGAACCTACATGTTGAACCATATGAATAATTTAAATTTAATAAAATAGCCATTAGAGGGAACACAAACAAATTTTAAAATAGATCCAGTAGGTTGGAGCCATATAAAGAAGACCAAAGGTGTCCAAAATAAAAGAAACAATAATTTGAGATTAGGTGATAGTATTTATGAGATAATGAGCTATTTAAATATAAAATAAGGAAATCATGTGTAGTATTAATCACAATTTTTGAAGGCCAAGCCCATAGATAGGAGAATAGCAAAGAGATAATGCAAGGAGGAGTTAGTTATTTGCATGTAAGTCACGTATTCCAAGATTTGGTAAAAATTAACTCTATCTAGTGTTTAATACCAAATATTATTTTATGCACTTAGGTCTAATAATTTTTAGTAGCATAAACTAAAATCAACCATTGAACAAACAAAATATAAAAGCATCTTGGGGTTTAAACAAAACAAAAAAATGCCAAGGTTTAGAAATAAACACAAGGAATCTAGGGATGTTAGATTTGAGAGAATTCAATGGAATTAACCATAATAAAATTAAATAAATCCATATATGTATCCTAACATGAAGCAATACCTGACCATATAAGGGGTATAAAATACCACATGGAAAAATGGATTACAATTAAATTACAACAAAAATATCTAATTGAAATGAATTATAATAAATAGTATTTTTCAAGTAGTAATATAAAAGTGCAAGAGATTTGACCCAAAAAATTTAATGACAACCAAAGAAAACTTTTAGGAACATCAATCCCACTCCCAATAATGTAGAACCATTAAAACACTTCTAAAAATGGCTGACATGTCCAAATTTACTTAAAAACCATGATCTTATGGTTCCAATGCCTAATAACCTTGATTATTTTTTCCATGTTGTGAATCCAATCACTTGTAAAATATAATTCTTATTCAAACCTTAGATGAGTAGAAATAATTAAAATTTTAAGTAAAATAACATATAGTTTGGGGCTTGAAGTAGACTACAGAATAATAAGACTATTTTGATATTTTCCAAGTTCCTAGATAATATACTATAAAAATTAAAATTAAAATAATTCCAATAGTATAAAAACCTAGTATTATATGACCTGTGTCTAGTATACACCTGTATGCTTTAAGGAATGTTTTAATAAACTTGTATGTTTTAATGAATGTTTTGAGGATTACTTGATTTCATTTGAAATGCTTACAAATGTTTAATAAATTCCTATAAACATTTAAATGAATGTTCTATGATTATTTTTTATGGTCAAGCAAACTAAAATACTTATGTATTTATAAGTAAATTAAATTCAAATTAAGTATTATTAATTTCTTATACCTATAAAAATAGATCATTTAAATTTAAGTAAAACACTATTAATGTCTTATACCTATGAAAATTAAATAAATTTAATTCAAATTAGGAACTATTATTGTCTTGTATCTATGAAAACTAGATAAATTGAATTCAAAATAAGAATGATTAGAGCCTTATACCTATGAAAATAAATGACAACTTTGGGAACGTGGGAATGCCATACATGTGAATCTAACATATCATCGTGGTATCAAAATGAATGTAGTGGATAATATTATAGTGCACAGATTGATGAATTGAGTATGTAGGATAAGGATGCCCTTGTTTGTTCTCCCATCTCTTGAATATTTTGACCAATATGGATCAACATTATGTTAAAATAGAAAGTTGTGAAAAATAATAGTGCTCACACATTGGTAGGACTTCCAAGAGTGGTGTTTGATTGAAACCCTATTTTTGAACATGACATTCTCTCCCTAAACCGTGAATATTCTTAACCACATTGTGTTTCTCTAATATATTTAACATAACTTTAGATATGTTTGATAGAAATAAAGACCTTTTTTTAAAAATGTCACACAAATGTGTACTTAAAAATGCTCATCCACATATAAGAACCACTCCAAGTAACGTAGACTCATTACTTGACTAATTCATTTTTAGGTTGTGGAGCTAAAAGTTTCAACTATGCAGACATGGAGAAAGTTGCTGAAGATCCAAAAGCACCAACGTCGATAGGATAACTGACGTCAGTCATGATGAATGCAGAAGGCAACTAGCATCGGTAGCAGGTTGGCCAATGTCGGTCAGCACCAGTTAGACAGGGATCGACATCAGTCGCCTGTGGTAGTTCCAAAACTGTTGTTCACGAACAATCAGTTAAGTGAAGTGAGAGTTTGCATGTAAAGGCTATTATGAGTCTTGAGCTATGTCTAAAATAGAAGTCTAAGTTATTGTTTAAGTGTGGGATCTATTTATAGACCCATTAGCATGTATTGTAATTATGAGCGAGAAAGGAAGGCAAGGAAGATCCTTCCATTGTAAGATCATTGAGTTGTAGGTTTTTGCAAGCTTATAGGAGATCATAGGTTGCAGGTTCATGGGAGATCTACTTGAAGTACTTTAGAGTGCTTGGTGAACTAGCAGGGTTATTACTGACTGGTTGGAGAGGTGAACACCAATTCTGTGTGTGAGTTGGGTGTTGGGACCATTTTTGGTAGGAGAGTGAATTTTTGACAAGAATAGCTGTACACTTGAGGTGTGGGAAGCCTCTGTAAGGTGGAAGAGCATGGCATCTTTTTATTGTATTCTTTTTTGTACAAGTATTAATACAAGATAGTGTATTGTCTCTCATATTCTGTGTCATTGGTGAATTCTAGTTACTTGTTGATTCTGTGTTATTCTACATATTTAATTGCTTATATATTTGGTAATCATATTGTGCTCTTTCTGAGGAGCAAGATCCTACAAGTGGAATCAGAGAGTTGTTTGTTTGCACCTGATTTCCCAACAACTAGTATCAGAGCTTTTGGTTAGGATTACTAACAGGTTAGATTAGATCTGGTTATTGTGTGTTGATTACAGGTTACTCACAGGGTTTCTATTTGAGTGGGAGTATAGCAATGGTAGATGAAATTAGACTACGAATGGAGAATTTTAATGGCAAGAACTATCAACTATGGAGGATGCAGATTGAAGATTATCTGTATCAGAAAGATTTGTACTTACCTTTGGGTGGGGTTGCATGCAAACCCATAGATATGAAGGATGAAGAATGGAAGGTTCTTGATCGGAAGGCTCTGGGATCTATTAGATTGAGTCTTGCATCGTCTGTGATTTCCAGCTTATCACAGCGTAAGACAATGGTGGAGTTGATGGAATCTTTGGCAAATTTATATGAAAAACCCTTGGCTTCAAATAAGGTATTTCTTATGAAGCAATTATTTAATTTGCAGATGTTGGAAGGTGGATCTGTTCATAATCATCTTAGTGATTTCCATGGTTTAGTAAACTAGTTAAGTTCAGTCAATATTGATTTTGATGATGAAATTAGAGCTCTCTTAATCTTGTGTTTATTACCTGAAAGTTGGGAAAGTTGGGTAATGGCAGTTTCTAATATTGCATATGCTTCTAAAATCTTAAAAGTGGATGATATTGTGGGTGTAATCTTGAATGAAGAGATACGCAGGAAAAGTACAGGTGAATCATCAGGAAATGCTTTGAGTGTTGAAAGCAGAGGAAGGCCAAGAGAGAAGATGGAGCATGGGAAATCAAGGTCGAAGATAGGCAGGAGATCCAAGTCTAGGTATGGTAGAATAACCTGCTGGAAATGTGGAAAGCAAGGGCATCTAAAGAGAGATTGTAGGTTGGTTGAAGATCAGCATGAAGGACATGGAGAAGAAGTAGATGTTGCAGAGTTTGTTGCATAGGATGCTCTGGTATGTTCTTTGGATAAAGTAGAATCTTGGGTTTTAGATTCTGGTGCCTCTTTTCATGCATCCCCAAACAGGGAATTTTTTCATGAGTATGTCTAGGGAGACTTTGGAGAAATTTGTTTAGGGGATGGTAAGCCTTGTCAAACAATTGGCAAAGGGAAAGTGAAGCTAAATTTACAGATGGGCAACACATGGGTGTTGAAGCAGGTCATGCATGTCCCAGTTCTGAAGCAGAGTTTGATTTTTGTAGGAAGTTTGGGTGATGAGGGTTGCATAGTAACTCTCACAGCGGACTCTTGGAAGGTTACCAAGGGTGCACTTGTTATAGCTAGAGGTAAGAAAGTAGGTACGCTTTATCTATCTATTAATATTACTGATTCTCTTTTTGGGTTATCTACTTTAGCTGTAAATTCAAAGATGTGGCTTAATAGGCTTGGTCACATGAATAAGAAGGAGATGCTTGTTCTTGAGTCAAAGGGTGTGCTTTTGGATGTGAAGAGCATGGATCATGGTTTCTATATGTAGAAGAAGAAAGTTACATTTCTTGAAAAATCCAATGATAGTGACAAGAACAGGAAAGCCTTGGTTTTCAAGGAGAAGATGACGAACAAGTATCAGTCACAGGGGCTGAGGAATTATGAGTAGAGCAAGGGTGAATTGGACAAGGTTTTGTTCCAAAAAGAGCTCACGGGAAAAAGTCATTTCTCACTAGCAAAACACAGAGACCAACATCGACCGGAAAACCAGCATCGGCATCCAGATAGGGACCAACGTCGGCTATGTGCAGATCGATGTTGGTGATTCAGGGAAGATAACTACCAGTGTCAGCCAAGGGAAATGATGTCAGCAAGGTGGCAGTCACATGAAACTAACATCGGTCAGATGCAGACTGAGATGTGACCAACATCGGTTATTGAGATGAATTTTGGGCAGACAGCAAGCTATCAAAGGAGTCTCAAGCACCCATATGGAGGACTGAAGTGGTAAGTAAACCTCATATTCATCATTTCCCTTATTTACACTACTTGTTGCTCACTGATGGTGAAGAACCAAGAAGTTATTAAAGAAGCAAAACAGGGAGATCCAAGAAATAGTGGGAGCTTGGCATGGATGAGGATGTGATTCCTTGGAGGAGAACCAAACAAGTGTTTTTGGTGGAATTTCCAGCTAGAAGGAAGCACTGATAGAAGAATGGATGTTCAAGATGAAGAAGAGCGGGAATAGATATGTGAGACAGAAGGCCAGGGTGTATGGTCTTGAGTTAGCTGTAGGGCAATGGAGGTTTGACCATTGTGTTTCTCTTTACCAGGTTGGATAATATGAGCTACATTATCCTATTGCTGTATTTTGTGCTTGTTGCAGAGTCACATATGCAGGGAGTTGTTGAACTAAAGGTAAAGCTAGTTCAGAGGTTTGTCATGAGGAATCTAGGAGCAACAAGATTCTTGGCATGAGTGTGTTCTAGAGACATGGAAGGTCACAGGGTGATTTTGTCTTCAGATGATTGTGTGAGACCAGTTAGCATGCCGATGGTTGGACAGGTGTTTTTGATTCACATAATGAGGTTAAGTGCATGGTATGTACTAGACCTGAGTTTTCCCAAGTAGTGGGAATTGTCACAAGTTTGGAGTCAATCTGGGAAAGAAGCACTGGAGGGCAGTTCAGTAGATTCTTAGAGGGACTAGCAGCAGGTGCACTTGCTATGTAGGGTCAAGTTATTGTCTACATGGTTTGTAGATGCGGATGTGGTAGGTGATTTGAGTGATAGGAGTTTCACTACAATTTTGTGGTGGTTGGTTTTCAAGAGTGATCTTGAAGGGGGATACATAGTCAAGGGAACAAACTAGATGATATACAGGTATAGGTACAAGTTGCAATTGTTTATCTCCAAGTGGGAGATTGTTAGGTTGTGGAGCTAAAAGCTTTAACTATGCAGACATGGAGGAGGTTGTTGAAGATCCAGAAGCACCTGCATCGATAGGATAACTGATGTTGGTCATGATGAATGCAGAAGGCAACCGGCATCGATAGCAGGTCAACTGACATCGATCAACACTAGTTAGACAAGGACTGACATCGGTTGCTTGTGGCAGTTTTAGAACTGCTGTTTACAAATAGTCAGTTAAGTGAAGTGAGAGTTCGCATGTAAAGGCTATTACGAGTCTTGAGCTACGTCTAAAATAGAAGTCTAAGTTATTGTTTAAGTGTGGGATCTATTTATAGACCCATTGGCATGTATTGTAATTATGAGCTAGAAAGGAAGGCAAGGAAGATCCTTCCATTGTAAGATCATTGAGTTGCAGGTTGTTGCAAGCTCATAGGAGATCTACATGTGTAAGTATGGTCTATTGAATTTTAGGTTGCAGGTTCATGGGAGATCTACTTCAAGTACTTTAGAGTGTTTGGTGAGCTGGCAGGGTTATTACTGACTGGTTGGAGAGCTGAACACCAATTCTGTGTGTGAGTTGGGTGTTGGGACCGTTTTTGGTAGGAGAGTGAATTCTTGAGAAGAATAGCTATACACTTGAGGTGTGGGAAGCCTCTGTAAGGTGGAAGAGCGTGGCATCTCTTTATTGTATTCTTTTCTGTACAAGAATTAATACAAGATAGTGTATTGTCTCTCATATTCTGTGTCATTGGTGAATTCTAGTTACTTGTTGATTCTGTGTTATTCTGCATATTTAATTGCTTATATATTTGGTAATCATATTGTGCTCTTTCTGAGGAGAAAGATCCTACAAGTGGAATCAGAGAGCTATTTGTTTGCACCTGATTTCCCAACATTCATAATTTTAGTTTGGTTATATCTCTTTCAAAGAAAAAACCATTTCTTTAAGTTAAATTTGTAGTCCACTCATGTTGGAATTTACGAGTTTCATCATGATACTAATTAAAAACTAATTTGCCAAATTCTAATTCATTTCAAAAATTTATTCGTCATTTTTCATAATCCCAATTTGAGGAAATCCTAAAAATTATATTATATAAGAACATTTTATGCCTATTTTGTTCACTAAATGGTAAGAATATTACATTATTATAAATACCAAAATTATCTAACTACACATTGAGAAGAAAGTACCTATTATTCCAAATTGCAAGTCCATATAGACTAAGAATCTCTGAGTTAGACTTGAATACAAGATCAAATTCATAAATCATTGTTAAATCACATCATTACACTATGATTGCACCAACCTATAACATTTCACCAATACTATACACAGACCATTGTAGCATGGGACAAATTTTATCACTCATCAAAGTATTTATATGTAGGAAACACTCAACATGTGAGAGGTTGAACACAATAATAACCCAATCTATTTTTATGTTTCCCCCATTTTATAGCATATGTTCCCTCTTGTCATTAAGCCTGGTTTATAATGAACATGAAAGCTGACAAGACAAATAAAACTAATAATAGGCCAAGATTCTAAACAATAACTTATATTGATTTGTATTAAAGGACTTGAAATAATTACAAACCCAAACCATGATTAAATAATCATAAACTTAGAAATTACAGCTTAAATGCAAAATTAAAAAAAAATTAAAATGTAGAAAAAAACCCCTATTTTTAAAAACTCCCAAAATATTCTAAACACTATAATTAGACTATGAGATGAAATTGAACTCAAGTTGATGTCTGATTTTAAAAATATACAATTTCTATAAATAAATAAAAATTAAAAAAATAATTAAATCATAATTTTAGACCCCTAAATGATCACATATAGCCTCTAAAAAATATCTAAAACATTCCTAGGTAGGTAGAACTCCTAAGGACAGCAATTAATTTTTTGAGACAGTCATTTTGGCATGTGTAAGAGCTCAAATAGAGCTATGGGTCAAAAGTTATGGCTTTCAGAAGGTTGGCCAATTTTTTTGCATCATTCTCCTTTGGTTGAAAACAACTTAGCTCCTACGAGTTGGCCTGATGATACTACTACCATCTTTCCTTGTCAATCTTCTTTAATTCCAATTCTATAACCCAAGTGTTATTTTCTTGCTACAATCCTTCCCACTAGACCAAATACCAATTATAATTTGCTTGCCTTGTTCTCACTATGTTCATATCTAAAATTTGCACTATTTTTTATTTCCTCTTATTTGGAACCTACTGTGCCTAATTTACTTATTCATCTTCATCATCTTCACCATATTCTCCATGGAATTCATATAAATATAAAGCATTAAATACTAGAGATATATCAAATTTTTGTGGTAAACTCACCTCATAATCATTGTCATAGATGTTGTTCAAAATTATGCATGGTCCAATTTTATTGTACTTCAACTTGTTCTATGTGTGTTTTGGAAATATTTCTTTTCTCAAGTAAACCATTACCAACTCTCCTTCTTCAAATACCTTGGATCTTCTTCTGACATTTGTTGCTACTTTATATTTCTCATTATTTTCCTATAACTTCATTCTTACTCCTTCTTATAACTATTGCATATGATCTGCAAACGCTTTTGCATCATCACTAGTTTGATCTAAAATTGATAATTATACCAAATCTAAAATACCCATAGGATTTTTCCCATAAAAAATTTGAAAAGGTGACTTTTCTATTGATCTATTCACTAAACTATTTTATGTAAACTTAGCTTAGGGTAAAGCCAAGTCCCATTGCTTCGGCTTCTCTCCCACTATGTATCTCAATAAGTTTTCTAAGCTCGTATTCACAAATTCTATCTATCTATCTATTTATCTGTTTGTCGGTGATATACACTATTGAATTGTAGCTTATTACCCATCTTTTTACACAAATTCCTCCAAAAATGACTTAAAAAGTTTGTGTCCCTATCTGAAGTATTAGTTTTTGGAACACCATGCAATCTCACAATATCTATAAAAAATATTTTTTCAACCCTAGTGGCATCATTGGTTTTCTTACATGCAATGAAATGAAATATTTTAGAAAATATATCTACAACAACAAAAATTGAATCATTTCCTCTCTATGTGTTTGGAAATCCTAACACAAAGTCCATACTCAAATCTATCCATGGTCCTCTTGGAGCTGGTAATGTCATGTATAGTCTAGTATTTTGTGCATGTCTTTTAGCCACCTAACATATTCTGCATCTTAAATCATACTTTATCACATTTCTCTTCATCTTTTTCCAAAAATAATTTTACTCCACCAAAGTTATTATTTTCATCTTACCAAAACACAACGTCCATACTCAAATATATCCATGGTCCTCTTGGAACTAGTAATGTCATGTATAGTCTAGTATTTTGTGCATGTCCTTTAGCCACCTAACATATTCTGCACCTTAAATCATACTTTATCACATCTATCTTCATCTTTGTCCAAAAATACTTTTCCTCCACCAAAGTTATTATTTTTGTCTTACCAAAATGTCTAACCGAACCACCACCATGTAATTCTATTATTATATTATCTCTTAAAGACAACTAAAATGCATAATTAATTTTCTTTGAAGAGATAACCTTCTTATAGAAGATACTCATCATGAATAGCATTTGTCTCACCTGTTAATGTATTTTTTGCACTTCTCAAATACCTTACTAAAATATGGATCAATATCATACAATTCTTTGATATCTTCAAATCCCACTACTTCACTCACCATAGTAGTTAATAATGCTACCCTCCTACTCAATGCATCATCTACCTAATTCTATTTTCTTGATATATGTTTCAACACAAAAGTATACCCCTATAAGAAAGAAACACGCTTTACATGCATAATATTCAACTTCTTTGTGTATTCACATACTTCAAAGCTTCATGACTTGTCAATAGTATAAACTCCTTATGCACTAGATAATGCCTCCAATGTCTTAATGCCTATATAATTGCATAAAGTTCTACATCTTAAGTAGAATAATTTGTTCTTACTTCATTTAATTTCTCACTGAAATATGCTATTGACGTTCTTTCTTGACTTAGCACAACACCAATTCCCATAAATGAAGCATCACAATCAACCTCAAACACTTTGTTAAAATTTAGTAATGCTAAAATTGGTCTTTCTATAATCTTCTTCTTCAAAAAGTCAAACCTTTCTATGGCCACTCTAGTCTATGCAAATTCCTTCCCTCTCATACAATCTATTATTGGTGCCACAATACTACTAATATTTTTAATAAATTTTCTATAAAAAGTTGCTAAACCATGGAAACTTCTTACCTTATAATGCTTTTTGAAATAGGCCACTTAATAGTCACCTTTATTTTTTTCATCCATTTTCACACCATTTATTGAAACTACAAATCCCAAAATTACCAAATTGTTTTGTATAAAATTGCACTTCTTCAAATTTGCATACAACTTCTCCTTTCTTAACAAATCCATTACCATTCTCAAATGTTGTAAGTGTTCTTATTTAGTCTTACTGAATATCAAAATATCATCAAAATAAACCACAAACTTACCAATATATTCTTGTATCACTATATTCATCACCATCATAAATGTGCTAGGTGCATTACATAATCTGAATGGCATCACCATCCACTCATATAAGCCATCCCTAGTTTTGAATGCAATTTTCCACTCATCTCCTTCATGAAATCGAATCTGATAATAACCACTCCTTAGATCAATCTTGGTAAAATATTTTTATCCTATAAGCACATCCATCATATCATCTAAATAAGGTATAGGAAACCTATACTTTATTGTAATTTTATCAATTGCCTTATTATCCACACACATTCTCCATCCACCATCTTTATTTAAAGTTATCAAAGCTAGTTTTGTATAAGGACTCATACTCTCCCTTATCACCTTCTTCTTTAGAAATTCAGTAACCTATTTATTTAATTTTGCATGTTCTATTAGACTCATCTTCTAAGTTGCTTGATTGGGTAGAGCTGATCTTGGAATCAAATCAATGTGATGTTGTATATCTCTCTTTGGTGGTAAACCATTTGGTAACTCATTAGGCATAACATATGCATATTATTTCAACACTCTTATTGGTTATGTTGGTATTGGCATCATTTATATTTCTTGATTCTTTTCTACTAATGGATAAAAATAACCGACTACCTTCATATCTCGGATAAATTCTTTAGTAGAGAGCATGCTTTCTGTCTTCTCTTCCTCTTTAAGAGGTAATAAAATTATCTTTATACCATTTTTTCAAAAAGTGTATGTGTTCTTTCCTCCATCATGAATTAATTTCCTATCAAATTACCATGATTTTTTGAATAACACATGACATGCATCCATCAGAATAACATCACACCATATTTCATCATTATAACTCTTTGCTATAGAAAATTTGATTAAATACCTTTTATCTACTATAACTTTATTCTCTTTCTTAAACCATGAAATTTGATAAGGATTTGGATGCTTTTCATGTTGCATATTTAGTTTATCAATCATTTTTTTAGAAACCATATTTTCACAACTACCACCATCTATAATTACTTTCCATACCTTTCCACCTGAAGTACATCTTATTCAAAAAATATTTGATCACATCCATGCATCACCACATTCTTAATTGTACACTTGATTCTTCCTTGGAGTAATCATGGTTCTTCTCATCATGATATTCTCTCTGACATATGCTAGTGCAAATTTAGCACTCTACTCTTCTATTTCATCCTTAACTAGATTTACACTTAGGTGATCTTCTTGCCTCCTTTCTTGATCTTGATAATGTGGACACTCAAATTCTTGGTGCCCTTATTCTCCACATCTATAACAGATATAATATCTACGTTGATTAAAAAACTATCCTCTAGCACCACCATAACCTCATCCTCTCTAAAATCATCTTCCTCTTTATCCGTATTAAAACCCTTGCCTATTATCATCTTGCTTTTTTGTATCATGTGATGATTCACTTTTATTGGCATTAAAACCACCTCTAGTGGTATTAAACCCATATTTTTAACTTATTAGAGGGGATCTACCTCTTTTTGGACTAGTGGATGTCTTTATGAAATTCTATCTATTTTTTCCCCTTATACTTTCAAAGCTAATTGATAAGCCTCCTTCATCTTAAGTACTCTATGCATGCTTAATTCATCTTAAATAGAAAATTTCAAACCATTTACATACCTTGTATCCATTTACTCTTCTGTTTCATCATGCTCTACTCGTATGGAAAACTTATAAAATTTATCTGTATACTCTTGGATAATATGATCTTTTTGCCTCAAATTCTAAAATCTTCTATATAGGGTTTGTGTATAATCCACATGAAAAAATTTCGCCCTCATCTTCTTCTCCATATTTTTCCATGAATTAATCTTCTCTTTACCTTTTCTCCATCTCTCATTCTACATGTGATCTCACAAAATCATTGCATGACCTTTCAATTTTATGCATGCAAAGTTTAACTTCTTGTCTTCTCTCATAATCTTCCACTTGAAGAACTTCTCCATGCTATTCATCAAATCTATCAACTCATCTGATTTTAAACTAATTCCATAATCTGAAACATAAACCTTGATTCATTCATTTCTTCCTTCTAAATCCTGAATCATTCTCTCTTCTATTGATGGTGGCTATTCTTACTATTCTTTTTCTTATTGAATTTCTTCATCATAATCTATGTCTTCCTCATCACCACCTTGTCTTCTCTACTGATTGGTGATAACCTCTATTAATTTTGAACTTGTATTTGTAGCTCTTGTATATTCCAGTTCATCTAAGTAACACCTCCTCATCCTCTCACCATTCTTTACTCCTCAAAGATTCAAACCTATTTTGATACTAGATAATGAACCTAAAAGCTAAAAAGACAAATAAAATTACTAACAGACCAATATTTTGAACAATAACTTGTATTGATATGTATTGAATGACTTGAAATAATTACAAAATCAAACCATGCCTAAATAAGTCTCAACTTAGAAATTAGAGTTTACATGCAAAATTTGAAAAAAAAAAAAATTGAAAAAGATCCTATTTTTAAAAACTCCTAAAATATCTCAAAATATTCTAAACACTATAATTAGACTATGGGATGAAATCCAACTAAATTTGATGTCCGGTTCTAAGAAAATTCAATTTTTAAAAATAGAAAAAACTTGAAAAAATAATTAAATCACAAATTTGGACCCTCAGATTATCACATATAGACTTCCAAAAATATCAAAAATATTTTTAGGTAGGTAGAAATGCCTAAGGACATCAACAAACTTTTTGATGCGGTCATTTTGGCATGTGGAAGAGCTCAAATAGAGCTACGAGTTAAAAGTTATGGCCTCTGAAAGGTTGGCCTATTTTTTCTGCATTAGGTTATAATAAAGAATAAGGAACACATTGGCTCCTAAAAAACATATAATATATCTTCATATACACACAATATTGATAAGCAAAGGTATATTTTTTAAAATTTACATGGACATATAAAAATTGTAATGGATGAAACCACATCATACAAACACTAATGCAAGTTAACCAAGTTCAAAAAAATGTGGCCTTATCCAATGATAATGTAGAGCCCTATTACAATTCACAACATCTTGACATAGCTTTATAATAAGTTTCACAGTTAGTGTTGTAGTTCTGCAAACTCAAGTTTCAGCTAAAGTTATTTATTTATTAGTACTTTCCCTTTTTAAGACATTTCTAAAAAAATAGTAAATTAGAAATCAACTATGTATATACATTGTATATCTTGTGTTCTATTTTTATTAGTGATTTATCTTAATTATAATGTACACCTAATCAAAATTTTTGATAAATCAACAAGGTATAATATTTGGGGCAAAATTAGCAATCTTTTTAAATTCCATTTCCTATTCTATGTTAGCTTTAAAATTAATTAAATTAGTTTCATTAAAATCAAAAGGTTATCGATTAATAATAGCACACTTCCTTATTTTATTCTTAGGTCTAATCAATATTGGGGGCATAAATTGAAATCAAGTATAAAACATACAAAGTGCTAACATCGTAGGGTTTGACATTATTTTGAAAAAAATTAGAACTATGATTTATAATTAAATGTGAAGAAGTTAGAGCTACTAAATATAAGGGAATGCAATAGAATTAATTTTATAAGAAATAGATAAATTAATATCATTATCTTAATATGAAGTAATAGAAACCCCTAGAAGGGTTGAAAGAAAGTACAAATTCAAAAAATTATAATATAGATATATAAATTATGATTAAATTTTGACACAAATATCAAATTACAATTAATTATGCTAAATAATATGTATAAAAAATAAATATAATCCTAATTAATTAATTCCATGATCAGAGAGGAGTTGTTATGAAAGGTTTATATGTGACTCTAATTTATTTCAAGGTTTAGTGACAATTGTCAGGATTTGAAAGTAGAAATGGTTTCCCAAAACTATTAGAGATTTGACCTATAATTTTAACGATAAAATATATATCTTAGGAGCATTAATCCTACTCCAAAAAAATTATATAACATTGGATTTTTTTTAAAATGATATATATGTTGAATTTGACTTGAAGACTATGTTATTTTGGTTCTAATATCTAATAACCTCGTTGAATATTTTATATAATGACTCTATTGAATTACAAAATATATTTATTCTCCAACCCCTAGATGGGTAGCAACAACTGAATGATTAATTAAAACAATTTGTTTAAAGGCTTATATTAAATTATAGAAATAAAAATACATTTTTCATATTTTCCAAGTTCCTATTCGATAATAATATCAAAAAAAAAAAAAAAAAAAAAACTCAATAAGTGAAATAGTTATAAAAACATACAAACTGAGTGTTGTATGGTTGTGTCTAATATAAGCTTAGTACTTTGATTAATGCTCTAATTATTTCTTGATTTCCTCTAGAATGCTTGCAAGTGCTTAATATGTTTCTATAAATAAATAAATGGATGCTCTATAAATCTTTTTGTATAGTTAAATAAACTAAAGTAATTGCATATGTAAACAAATTAAATTCAAATTAGAACCCTATTAACACTCAACTTGACATCTAATGATAAAAAATATGGAACAAGGTGTCATGTGGTCATGTGCTAAAAGGGACTGCACCAATAGATCTACAAGCATCATAATGTTAAAAAAAAACTAGGAGTGTTAGGATGCTTTGGCCATAAAGCTATAAGTGGCATAAATGAGGAGGAGAGAGAAAGGTACATGTGAGGGGTACAAGGAAAAGATACATGAACCACTAGAAATCAATACCTATGCTCATAAAACCTAATTGAAAATAATAATTGATAAGTACAAAATGATTTTACAATTTTGACCCATAAATCACTGCATGCTATTTTTAAGTGTTTACACTATCATATAGATTGACTGTGTTTTTTTGCATTGCAACTCATAACTTGATTCTATGTATGTATGTATGTATGCATGCATATAGTTCTATAAATAATTTATTTCATGATTATGATTTTTTAAATTATTTTTACAATTCAACAATCATTACAATATACAATAAAAATTAGTAGTTGTAGAATATAATGTATGTGAGTGTGTTTATAAAAATATTTGACTTTAAATTTAACGTTCATTTGATTATAATAAACTACATTTTGTTCTTTTTTATAAAATTGATTGAAAATTTATAAAATAGTAAACAAAAAATTATGTTTAAAACGCATTTCTTAGATCATTTTAAAAAAAAAAAAAAAAAAAATATACTAATACAACAAAATCAATTAAATTTTTACAAATTAAATTATTAAATTTGTGAAAAAACAATAAAATTATTAATTAATATAAAATCTTTAAATAAATAATATTATCTAACCAATCAAAAGAGATTCCTATAATATCCTTGACTAATTATTTTCAGTCATCAACATCGAAAACCCACCCCTTAAATTTTGATGATTCGTTGTAAACCGTAAGAGAGTTAGCCTTTCGTCCTTAGCTTTGGAGGAGTCAAAATAAATAGTCAATTATATCCTGGGCAAAACGAGAATTGACAAAGTTATATCCTGGGCGACACGTCAAACGCGTCTCACGCTTTTGACGTCAGCGTTGTATTCATACGAACGCGGCGGATGAGTTCATAGCGCAGGCGTTGACAAAACCAGTGGATAGACGTGCCCTTGTCTGGTCCCTCTTCTCTTTAAGCTTTCGGCCAACATGGATAAACGCTGCGATAACATACACCGAAGCTGTGAAAACCAACAGTGTCCACACATTGCCAGGACTTATGGGAGTGTTCGATTCAACCCCCGTTTCCCAACACGATGTTCTCTCCCCAAACCATTTGCTGTAAATGTTCTTCACCACATTGTGCTGCTCCGATATATTTAGCACAGCTTTAGATATGTCTGACACAAATGGCGACCCTTTTCTGAAAAACTGACACCCAAATATGTACACTTCAAAACTGCACATCTTCATATATATATCCAATACAATAAAAATAAATACAAACGACTACTTACAAATCCCAAGCCTCCTTTGTTAAAATATCCTCGATCTACAATGGCAACTTTAGCACATGGGTACAGACTATTGACTATTTCAATATATGGGTTCTCATCCACTATTGCACCCACCTCCCCGCTTATTAGCTTTTGTATGTGATCATGGGGGTTGGTTAGAGCTACCAGTCTTTCTTCAGGTATTTTCAGATCCTGCAAGAGATAATTTCTAGCAAATGAATTGTTCATGTGCCCTACATTGATGGTGCTTGTGGTGAGGCTATTCATGTTTGTCAGCGTCGGGGACAACTTCTCCACAGTCAAAATGGAAGCCAGACGTGCTGTGTAGCTGTTGTTCAATATTAGTGCGATGAAAAGCCAGGTAGCTACAATTCCCTTGCCCAAAACGCTCTTCACATCCTCTTCTGCACTTTGTTACCCATATCCGCTAAGTTAACTTGCAGATACACATTTACACAATAATAACTTCTAAAATTACACATTAATAACTTCTAAAAACTAGGGTTGTAGGTAATTTATATGATATGACTTTAATATATTCAGAGTTGTACTGAGAACACTCACTTTGAACAAATACAAAGGCAGAGAGGGACAATCTGCAAAAAAATATAAGATGACATCAGATTTTAGTTTTTTCTGTTTAGAAACCCAAAAAAATCCAGTTGGAAAAATTGAAGGTTTGTCATGAAACCATAACAGTATACTTACGTCAAAGAAGATACTATTTGTCGGGTAACATTTCCTTTAAATTCTTCATTGTTGTGGTGTTCCATGAGCCACACAACAAATGCAGTAAAGATGAAGAATGCTCCAGCGACAATCCACAACCATGTGCTGAAAGGGCGGAGAAACGACCACACTCTCCCTCGCGTTCTTGTTAATGGGACCATCATCACCAAACTTGTTTGAAGGTATGGTTGACTGAAATCCACATACAAAGACCGATTCCATAATATCGTTGCATCTCCCACCGCTACATCAAATTTCTAAATAATAACATTCAATATTAGTTTATATTATAATAATAAAATTTTCAAAATAAAAATAATTCTGTAAGCTTCTTTCCACAATGGTTCACAATGGAATTACTTAAATTCAATGATATTCTTTTATACACTTCATAATTTATCAATAAGAATAGAGAGGATAAAAATTAGTTATCAAAATGTCGAAAAATGAAAAGTATAATTTATTTATATATATATATATATTAAAAAGGCTGTATGAATAAATTTCATCATATTTTGGATAAGAAAAATTAATAAAATATAAATTATGATAAAAAAATATCAATCGAAAAAAAATTCCACAATACAATTTATCCCCAACGCTAAAAACAGAACAATATTAAATATACAATGTTTTTAATCGTTGATTACTTCAACATACTGGCAACTTACACTATTACCATCCTAATAAACAAAACTAAATGACTGAAAGGGTCGATGGCGTTTACCTTTCCGTCGAATAACTCCGTTACCAATGCGTCATAGTTCGAGAGGGTCAAGTTGCCTTCGTCGAAAGCTTCATAAACAAAAGGCAGATTGTATGGCAGGGCGTTGACAGCAGCCTCAAATGTGGTGTTCGTATATCCTGAAAATCGGCGGATGAATTCACTGAAATTAGAAGCCCTCTTACCATTAATTTTGGCAACAACAAGTTTTCTATATCCGTTGGGAGCTTGTGCGGTGTCGCCAGGCCAGATGATAGGGCTAAGTTTATCTGTTTCGTTGCGTGCAGATTGAAGGCGCTCCTTATCTTTCGTCCAAACCCCAACTCTCCTGTAACTTCTTACACCCACTACATTAATGATCTCGTACTCACTAATTTCTCCATTATCTCTGATGGCGTTAGATTTTAAAATTTCCTGACGAAGCAACTCGCCTTCTCTCAAAACTTTGATTGAATCAAGGAAATCCGTGTCGTTGTTAGGAATTTCTCCATTATATCCGACCTTTCTGCCTTGTGAAAGCAAGGTCAAAACTGCTTTTGCAACGACTGAAAGGGAAATGTATGCCTGTATCCCAATTCGGTTGATACCATCGTCTGAAGAGTTAAGCTGCAGCCTTCCCAGCAATTCTGTGAATTGAGGAGTTGGAAGACGTTTTACTCCCACAATTCCTTGCATGGTGTTGAGAGACGAAGAATTAAAAGAATCCAAAGAAGCAGCAATGGAATCTGTGACTACCCAAGCATAGCTTTCTGTCACCATACCCAACTCATATGCTATGGAGAACATGTTGAGAGCCACATCCACACTAGTGTAAACAATAAATGCCCTAACACCACTTGTGTTGTTTAATTGCAGGAGGGTTTTCCTAATTTGGTCTGCCTGAGAAGGAAGCGCCGCCGTCTGTACTGAAATTCTCTTTTCGCCCTCCTGCAATGCCTCAGTTAGTGCATAAACACCAGTTAACCAGAATCCCTCGTCTTCATACAGGACGATGACTGACTTCCACTGAAAGTAGGCTCCGATGGTTGCTATGGCTTTCATATCATCATAATCAGTATCAGATCCATGAGCGCCACCCAAAGACAAGATTGGTACATTAACGGCTTCCGCTATAGGTGCCATAAACTTGTAAATCTTAGGGTCCTGCACCAGAATCGCCACTACCTCACTTCTGAACAATTGAAGAACTGTATAAAAAATTTCCCAAACAAATAAAATTGTGAGAATTCATCATAAAAGAAGCAAATAGAACATCTTCGAGCGAGAAACAAAAACAACTGCAACAAAAATTGACACAGTTTGTATATTCTCACCGTTTCCAACATCGCCTCCAGATTCTGGAATTGTAAGGGTGAGGCGTGTGCCATTCATCGTAGAATTATGATTTTGGAGAGCCAAATTTAAGGACCATTTGGCTGCCGTTCCGGCAGCCGTGTTTAGATCCAGAATGGCACCGATGTTTACTGTGGGCATGGACGCTACGACATTATAATTAAACATAAGTAAAAACAATAGAAAATAAATCGGAACCATAACTACCCAAATGATTCCTCCCCTCCCAGAGTCCCTGTGCAAGTCACAGCTTCAAGGCTTCGCGTTTTGGTATGAAAATTAAATACAATTCAACAATACGGCTAAATGATACAATTCAACTTTAAGCCCATTTTTAAATTTAAGGGATTGATTTGAATACACACTTTCAAAGGTCGCCACACACTAACCCTCAACTCCCGGAGGCTATAAAATAAATACAATCATATTTTTTTGAGGGATTGACTTGAATAAATACTTTGAATATTTTGATTGGAACAAGACACGAGGAAGACTAGAGAAAGGAGCCACAGCAACGCTCTATCTAAATATTGCAATAAATATACCAATATGAATTGAAAGGTGTGGATTGATATTGCATTTTAATTTTAAAATTGTAAAAGCCAGAGAAAGATAATGTATTTAGCTTATTTTAACTCTCTCTTGTCCACACTTACTAGTTTTGATCGGCTGGAAGTTAAGTGACTTTCCACGTTCAATGTGGTTATAAGGTTAGGTTTACTGGCATTGGTTAACGTTAATAGTGTTGATAAGCCGTCTCTGGAAAGATAATTACCTGTGGCTTTGTCCAAATCTATGGAAACCCGGGAGTGACCGCTAATGAAAAAGGGCCTAGTGGAGGGCGATTATGATAGAAAAGAGTATGACAAAATGAAGTGTTTGTATGGCAGTTGTTTTTTTACGTATTTTTAAAATCAGATATTGATGACGTTTTTATTTGTTTTTTTAATGTATTTTTAAAATCAGATATTGATGACGTTTTTATCTTTGTTAGCATCATCTGCCCGAGCTTTTTATTCGTGTTGCAGCAAATACAACAAGGGGCGTATTTCGTGTACAAAACTTGACTGTAATGCAATTTTCCAAGTTGCAAAGTGCTTCCAGGTTATCATACAACATGTTTCTCATTAAAACCTCTTTACAACATTTAGTGCGGTCTCCTTTAATCATCATGTTGATACCTTTATATATACTTTTTTATATTTGAACTCTCAAGGCACAATGTTTTTTCTAAGGTGTATCAGTGGTGTCTAGGCACACTTAATAGATATTTTTCAAATTGACAAACATGTTTCATCAGTCCATTGTAATGAAAATAAATTGAGAATAACGTACATATACGTATAAAAATCATTATTTAAGCTATGCTCACTTGATATGATTTGGATATTATTTTGAGGATCACTTTAAAATTTGAAGAATCAACTAGCACTCTCTTGAGATATTATAAAAAAGGTATACATATCTAAAAATCCTTTAAAGAATAGTTAGCATTTCCTTTTTTTAATACAAAATCTAAAATTTACAAAATGTCAAGTGTCAAAAGTCGAAGTATTGCATTTTATTTTAGATTGATCACGTTGTTACACACACACACACACACACACACAAGTTTGAGCATTACATGTGGTTTGAGTTCTCTTCATATTTTTGAGATACAAAAAATATTAAACCTTTCACTTGGGAGTGGTTTGAAATATCCAACCCAAAAATACTAACCCTTTTTTAAATAGAAATTTATGGTAAAAAGTAAAATTAGGATTTGAATGAAAGAAAAGGAAACTTAAATCACTACATAAGACCAAAGTTATGCAAACATTACTTGTAACCTCCAAATAGTTTCAGCTACCATAAGATTCAGAGTCTGTTGATAGCGTCCAAAGAGATATTCAATATTTGTTTTAGGTTTGAGTACTTTATTAAACATATTAGATCATTTATAGGTACATAAACACCCTTTATGACTGACATATAGTTAGAATTTTCTAAATAAATATTATATCTCTTTATTTTTCAATCCTAAATCTAAATAATGTAATATTTACTTATCCATTTCTTTTAATGTTAGTCCATTTATTTATATATTTTACACAATCTAATTAGTACATAGTTTACATCCATTTACATCTCTTAGACCCAAAATAAGTAGAACACTATCATTGATTTTAACAAGACAACCCCTAGGTTTCTATCTACATTTGAGTTTCAATTTTTCTTAAGGTTTCATATATATTTCTTATTAAGTTTTGACATTCATATTAGATTTTTCATATATACTAATTATTTTTATTTATACATTAAAGTTTCAATTAACTTTTACATATAATATTTAAATTTTTTACATAATTACATTGGAAGATACTAAAGAGTTTAATACTAACTAACTTAATATACATATTAGAAATAAGAAAGATTTTATGATCTCTTTGATGACATATATAAACATGAACTTAAATAATATGTTGAACTAAATCTACACATGTTTAAGCCATTGTTACATGTAACTATAAAATAAAATAAAATTATTAATAAGGAAACAATCTAAAAGAATCACATGATGATATTTTGAATGATAAAAACCTACCTTTTAAAGGATTACATCTTATAATTCATACTAATTCTATTTATGTATCTACACTTATGCTTACACAAATGATGGCTACACTTAGTATATCTAAAATGGGGTAAACACATTTTATTCCTTAGTTATATATGGATATCCCCCCCTCCGCCCCAAAAAATTAAAAAAAATAAAAAATACCATTGTGCTTCTTAAGATTACAAATCATATACCACCTATTTTATTTAATCAATATTAATATGTCTACCAATGAAACACTTTTTGAAAAATCCAAGGTTTCTCAAGTGGAACTAGGCTCACATAGATCCAATCATTCAAAAAGTTGTCAAGAATTATTACACAATCATTTGGCCCCATGGATTTTGAATTATCCCTTTCCAAAAAAATATGTTACACACAATCATACACCATTCAATGGTAAAACTTATCTATAAAAAATTCGTAGAACCTTCCACACATGTTTAGACTTATATTAATCCAATGACAAGTTACTAAGAAAGCTTATTCATATGAGTCATAATGACTATGCTTTCTAATCATTTTGGAACCTTATTATTAAATTAAATTAATACTTCCTCACCACCACCTCCTTAAAAAAAATAAAAAAATACACACACATACATATTGGGATTAATTATTATCTCATTTCTATATCAATATTAGTGAAGAGGTCTTGTATGATCAAATTTCACAATTCAAATAAGAAATTAATCATCTCGTTAAAGATGTTTGTTTCATTATAATATTTTTCTTTAGAAAATGATAAATACTATGGATAAAAAATAATTAAAATACACATTTAAAAATCAATTATTTGTAGTCATCCATAAATCCACTATGTTTAAGATTTTTCAATATTTTAATGACATTTGCCATAAAGTTCAATACTAAAAGGTCAAAAAAATCTCCATGAACAAGTTAAATTATGGGACCAACCCTTATACATCTTATAACATTCCTTTCAAATACAAAGATAATAGAATTAATAATGATATTAAGAAAACAATCTTTATTTTTTCCCAACCTACTAACGGGATTATCTTTTCAACTCCTCATTGGAGGGAGTTTAAATTATTATTATAACCTCTTTATAAAGTGTAAAAAAATTACTTGATTATAATCTCATATATCTCCATCCTCTTATGGAGGTTGATAGCAAAATGCCATAAATTAAATGATTGAATATCAATGTATATCATAATTTTCATAAATGTACAAGATATTTGACCAATAGATGTTTTGATTTGGGATGTAAGATTCAATGCTTAATTGAGAATAATGTTGAGATCAATGATGTTATAACATATAATAAAAAATCAATTTCACAACCTAATTCAATTATTAAGATATTTAATAATCCATTTACAAAATATGGAGAATAAGAAACTAAAAATTATCTTGAGGTACATATCACTTACAATATGATTCCTCCTCCAACTTCCTATGCTCCTAAATTTAAGGAGGCTCATCCTATCGATGGAAATATTTATTTAATTCCATATTTAAATGTATTATGGCCTATGATGACATTATATGACAATGAATTTATTGACAATGATTCTACCTATGCACTATATTTCATATGTGTTTCCATTGAATCACATCTTTGACATATTTTTATTATGAATAATGGGTCAAGTGAAAACATAAATGATTTGAAATTTCTTACTAGTATGTCGTATACATAGATATTTAATTGGTATAAAAAACATAATAAAATTTATTGATGAAAAATGAAAAACCTCTATTGGGGGCATTATGTTACCACTCATGGTAGTGCTTACAACTATTGCTATTTGGTTATTAGTTTTTCCCAAAACTAGTATATTTGAAATGCTATTATGATAACCATGTGCATATAAGATACATGTAATCCCATATTCATAACATTTATTATTTACTTATATCCATAACAATAGAGTAGTTAAAATTATAGATGAATATCCCATGTAATCTTAGACATTTCTTTTGACACCTTCATAACAACCTATTACCCAATATACATGGTTCCAACCTTAAAAATAGATTAGAGATAGTTGATTAATTTTAATTAATGTTTGATTCTTCAATTTCCTTTACATCATAGATTTGATTGAAATAAACATACAATACTTGGTCTACAAATCATAAGATATATTGGTTCCAACCTTAAAAATAGATTAGAGATAGTTGACTAATTTTAATTAATGTTTGATTCTTCAATTTCCTTTACATCATAGATTTGGTTGAAATAAACAAACAATACCTGGTCTACAAATCATAAGATATATTTTACAAAATCCTTGCTGGTGTGTTACACAAAGAAAAATGATGAATCCTCCCAAAACATACAATGGAGTCTGTGCAATGTACTATGACTATTAGAAATCTATTGAGTGTGAACATGATTATATCAATTATACTGATGATAGTAAATATTTTACATCTCATAAACATTTCATTCAATAGTAATGATGATATATGTGTCACTCCTTACCCAATACATGTGAAAATTTCACCTATTTATTTAGGAATTAAATTCATGCATCCAATTGCTATGATAATAATTTAGTTTGAGTTCAAAAAATATTATTGTGTCCCATTATGTTGACAAAAAATAGATCAAAAATAAATCTTAAAAAATACTTAATGATTTTTTAAATTTTTAAAAAATGCTACATACTATGTATCTATATAAATAAGCTAAGACACATATGTTAGATTAATATAAATGACACAAACTCAAGATATTATAAGGGGAGATTGGAAGTGCATGTGAGCTATTTATGTAAAAATGTGGTACATACTATTATGGTTTGACCCTTTTGACACAAGACCAAACCATTTAAATATTCACAACTACAAAAAAATTGAAATATGAAAAAAAAAATAGAATTATGCATGACATATATTGTTGGTACACATATGACTGGTTATATTATTCATACATATGATGATTTGCATATCCATATTCTACTCGCATTATTTCCATGGTATAAATGAGTTGGATGCATGATATTTGGGTTACATTTAATACATGGAAATACAAATGTGTGACATTTATCACACCCATGGGAAACCTTTATACATTGGGGGGATGCTTATACTAGGTGCATATATATAAATTACTCAAGTTATATTTTTTTATTTTGGTTCATTCATCATATTCGATTATTTTACATGAATTCACCTTGTTCATAGTTTGTAGAGTGCCATTTCCTATGGATATTATGATTTATTATAATGAATGATGACATTGATTGATTTTGTGGACTAAAATTTATAGATTTGTGCATGATTGATATTGATAATTTTGACATAGATTTATCATTGATGCTTGCTATACTGATTATTTTATGAGTACACTAGTTATGTATTTTCACATCTCATGTTAGTTATATCAGATAATCCTCTCATCCATGTCATGGCCATGTAAAGTTTGTGTCATGTTAAATTCATACCATATATTGCATGCTTATTTTATTCTTTTTTATGATATTATGTGTGTGCATGGTTATATATACTTTATATGAAACAAATTTACTATTAATCTAAGTTTGGTGTCATGATTTCTATCACATATAATTATATAGTGTACTTTTTTATTAACATTTCCATTATTTATATCATGTATCTACTAGAATTATTGTCATTACATGTCTCACACACACACACACACACACACACACACACACACACACACACACACACACACACACACACACACACACACACACACACACACACACACACACATGATATTGACACTTGTTTGTGCATTGCCTTGTATTACTTTTTTCATACATATTATAATGATCAAAACTACTATGTAAGGACATATATTATTATGTTTGTAAAAGTACTTTAGGTGATTATTATTTTTTTATATAACAAATTATTTGGATGAATCTTTCTTTTGAGATGAGTGATTTTCAAGCTTCATCATTCATATAAAATGGGGGCATATGATGGGATTGTTTTAGGGATTCAAACCATGATAAATAAAAAATTCACATCTTGTAATAGATTATAGGACTTTTATTGGTTAGATTAAACAAATTGAGACATATCCAAGGAATTCTCCATGATTTTGAATAAAAAATTAATATATTATATGAAATTTTAACAGAGATATGTTGACATTCTATGTCACTTTGAAGTATACATTTATGATATTAGGGCATGCACTTTTTTATTGTAAATACTTTTTTATTTTATATATCAAGGATTAGTGGTGAATGATCATACTGCATGAGAACTTTGGGTCTATATAATTGTACAGTGGTTGATCCTTATACATAAAAACCATATTTGGGGTTATAGTTTTACATTTTAACTTGATTCATGGTTCTAATTTTACATATAAAATTGATTTGATGTTCAAAATTTACATATAATTTTGTTCTGATATTCCACTTTGACATACAAACTTCATTTTGAGGTTCAAAAATAGAGTTACTATGATATTTATATTAGTGTGGTTAAGTTTAATACATTTATAAACTTATATCATTGCTTATCTAGTGGAATTTAGGGCATTTACACTCCTCAACTCATGATTTCAGTGATTTCATCTCCCTGGGGCATGATCATCACATGATATTTTTCAAAAAAAGCAAGTGATAGCTTGGTTCACATACCATCAGGTGTATTCAATCCTTATATTTTTCAAATTTAACTAATTCAATGATTCAAATTATTTTAGATTTATTATAATTATAATAAATTAGTCTACACTTGTTTTATTACATGTTTCACATAGGTCAAGTGATACATTTTCGTTGTACATTTGAACACCAAAATTAGTTATCATAGATATCAAATTTACTCTTTTAAGCTTTTAATTTAGTATTTTCAATACTATATAAAAAGGGGGCATCTATAAACACCTACATTTGGTATTAGACATTTTGGAAACACCAATTTTGATAAAATTATTCATACGTGGATAATGTGTAAACATTTGAATCTTTAACACACTTTACCTCTATTTGACTACTGATATATTGTCTTGGCCACCTTTATCTACTAGATACACATATTGAGGATCTATTCAATCAATACATGAACATCTCATAATCCTAAATAAAAATTCTCCATATCTTAGATCACTGATTTACAATTGCAATAAAGTAGTGGTAAAGCCTAGATAGTCATATAATTACAATAAGGGTTTGTCTCTACTAGACTATTATCTAGGTCCATTCAATAGATAATTTTCATGTTTTGAATGTCTCCATTAGTTGAATAGACATTTTAGGTGGGTTAGTCAAACTAGTAATTAACAAATAATCATCTATAAATACACATCATTTCTAAGGCTATACTTACATAGTATGACTTGGCCGTTACCTTTAGGATCACTTGGAAACTTAAGGAGACGGTTATAACTCTCTTGAGAAATTATCAACAATGCATACATATCAAAAACCCATTTAAATATTACTCCTTTGAACCATGTATGAATACTTAAAGTTCAAATTGAATGGTGTCAAGTGTTGAAAGTCAAATCATTGCATTGCATTCTATATTGATCATGTTTTTGCACACACACATAAGTGGTATTATTACATGCAGTTGGATCATTTTTAGGGGCATTGAAATGTATGCAACACTCAACCATTGAGTGAGGATTGGTTGCGGTTGTCCAACCCAAAATATTATCACCTTTTTACGAGGGATCTTGTGGTAAAAAAAAATTAAGGTTTAGATGGAAGAGAATGAAAAAATTTAGTATTGCATAAGACTAAAAGCATGTGCACATGTGAGAACCAATTTTAGGCACAAATGTAGGGGTTTTATGAGTTACAAACATGTATTGTACATAGGGACACTACAAGTGAACTTCAACTAGTGTTGGCTATTACAGGTTCATACTCTAACAATAGTGTCTAAAAAGGTCTTTAGCCTTTATTTCTATTAAGAGCAATTGACGAAGTAGTTACAAAGCATTTTTAGGTAAAAAACACCATTTATGAACAACAAATTATCAAAATCAACTAATTATATATTTTATCTCTTGCTTTCTCAATTCTAAATCAAAACAATGCAATCTCTACTTATACATCTCAATTTATATGAGTACATTTATAAGCATATTTTACATAATCTAACTAGCAAAATAATTATACATTATTTTACATATCTTAAATTCAAAATAGACAAAACACTTTATAAATACCCATTACTATAAACAAAAGAGGAAATATGTAAAATATTAAATAATAATAATAATAATAATAATAATAATTAAATAAATAGAGAATATATATTCACGAAGAAGCAACACACTCTAAGAAGGAAAATGTAGGTAAAACCTACCCGAACTGATAGACTGTTGATGTTGTTTACCAAAACTCTTTGAAACAGAAAAATGTTATACACAATGTGGAAAATTCTACAAACAACCAACAAAGAATATATATGCATTACCATAATCAATAAGAGTAAAAATGCAGAATACCCAATAAAGTAGATTAGATAGACCCATGCAAAAACAACTAATTCAACCAAAAAAAAATGCATGAAGAACCTTGCATAAGTCGGAACATTGGTTACGTTGTATACCCAAGCTTCTTGAGGTAAAACAAGGTCCTAAACTAGGGGAAAGCACCAACTAGCAGTTTGTTAATATTAAAATGCTTGTGCTCTCTTTTTGATTGCTCTTAGTAGTGCATATGTAATTGATATGCAACTTCTGTTAAAAAATCCATATCACTTGAAGTAAGACATCAATCACAATCGTTATCATTCACATTTTCTCATATATGCATTATGTAATATATTTGGACATGCCACCATGGAATAATGTCGTGGAAAGAAAATTTCAGGAAATATTAGAAAAATGGAGATTTCAATACCAAATATCATCAAATAGCCAACAACTGAGTACACACCCTTCTTTGATATAACACATGTATTTATTGATTGTATGATCCATAACTTAATGATGCATGATGCGTAGCTTAATGATATATTGATTGTATTCTTATTTAAAGTATATTTTTTATAAAAATGTATTTTCTACATGTATCGCTATTACTAGAGATGGTGTTTTTGGTCGTTACCAACGCCCTCTACGGAACGGTGTAAGCCATTTGACTAAAAGCGTGCTATTACTAAAGACGTTACCATGATTTCTAAGTGTATCGTCATCATTTCCATGTGTCTTGTTTTGTGTTCGTTTTTTATTACGCTGAAGAGGTTTATACTGGCAGGATGGCACCAAAGATTCGTGAGATCTTTTGATGTCATCCTCTCATAAGTCTACGCCAGGGATTTACACAGGGCACTTATAAATTACCAACTGTCATGTCAGCTATAAAGTGACTGAAAGAACCGGTGAGGCGGTGAAAATGTTCAGGCAGCGGGGCTGGAGCATCTGAGGGCCGTGCACGGTGGGAAGATTTCAACGAAGGGAGGTGGCGTCAGGATTTAAGTTGTTTCGTAGACTGATCTGCGGGCGAAAATAAATGCAATTTAATCCCAGCCTCCCCATTTTTTCAACTCTTCTATCCCTAAAATTAAGAGGCTTAAAGCAAATTCAATAAAAATTTCTGGTGTCGTCCAAATGGTAAACTCCTTTTATGTAGGTTTAATATTTTTAGTTTTTAATCGGTCAAGATCGGGGCCCTCCTCCACATGCTCCTTGCTTTATCGACTTTTTTATGGATTGGTTGCCTTATCGGTGAGTCCCTACCTCATGTTTTTCTTGTTTTATTTTATATATATTTATATATATATATCGGTGAGGCGGTGAAAATGTTCAGGCAGCCGGGCTGAAGCATCTTAGGGCCGTGCACGTTGGGAAGATTTCAACGAGGGGAGGTGGCGTCAGGATTTAAGTTGTTTCGTAGACTGATCTGCGGGCGATAATAAATGCAATTTAATCCCAGCCTCGCCATTTTTTCAACTCTTCTATCCCTAAAATTAAGAGGGTTAAAGCAAATTCAATAAAAATTTCTGGTGTCATCCAAATGGTAAACTCCTTTTATGTAGGTTTAATATTTTTAGTTTTTAATCGGTCAAGATCGGGGCCCTCCTCCACATGCTCCTTGCTTTATCGACTTTTTTATGGATTGGTTGCCTTATCGGTGAGTCCCTACCTCATGTTTTTCTTGTTTTATTTTATTTTATATATATATATATGAGAATGATTAACAATTGTTTTAATGGTGTAAGGAAAGTCGAAAGGAATTGTATATATTGTCACGAATATGTGGTATAATATAGTTTAACAATGAATCTCGGTAGAGGGGTTGGTAATAATTGTCTGATTTGGTGAAGCTCGGGACAACACGTGGCTCATGAATGATGACGAGAAATAGGATAGTGATGCATGGTTGGGTGGCAGTCCCGTTGTTTGTCACTAAGAATGACATCAGGTGGTGAATCATCCAATATGTAAGGGTTCATGTATTCCATGGAGTTATGTAGCGTAAATGTGGGTTTGTTCTTGATCATGGTAGATCTGTTAGGGAATCCCATGCATTTGCCTATGTTCACTTTCTAGGTCATTTTGATTGACTTTAAACTGCCTCGAGTTCACCTTAAACTTGCCACAATTGCCCTGAGCTTGGCTGAGCTAGGGCACAAAGCACATGGGCTTCATTTTGAATTTGTGTTTTCACTTGAGTTTGTGTTCGCGGTCCCCTAACTTGGTGATGTCTTTTACGGGCATCAAATCTAAGATCACTTTGCCCATAGTACCATGTAGCACCCATCCATTAGCTCGGATTATCCACTTGTTCTTGTAAATGTGACTAACACCAAGTCTACACTTAGACATATTTCAATAGCCCAAAATGCAAATGGAATGTTAGTTTACCATGAGAAAATGATTTGCATCTATAAACATTATATTTTGCCAAATCATATATATATAAGTTTAGAAGAATTTATAAAGAGAGATTATCCGAGTCATTTTTTTTTGTAAAATTCCATTTGGTAAATGTATAGAATAGTATATTACAGTTAGAGCTATTACAAATGAAATGGAAAAGATAATTCTCTCAAACATTTTGCCTTTGATTTCCTTACATTTACATCAATCTTGCAAAATGTTCAAATGTAAAAGCAAGGCATATATATATGTCATTAAGGGAGCATACTCTCAATATAGTAGTGAAGGTCAAGCATTGACAATCTATGTTGCCAATATTGATTGTTGCTTTTTCAAGAGTCATTCCCTATGATTTATGTATAGTTAAGCCCCATGACATTTTGATAGGTATTTGTCTACAATTGCCTTAAGTAATAGGAGGAATTGGAAGATGCATTGTTATTATCCCATGGTGGACCGAAATATTTTTTGAATGCAAAAACTATGTAAATTGGTAATGATGGTGCATTGAGTTTAGACTATAAACAATGTGAACAATTTTTCCAATGGATTCATTAACCATTCCTATTTTCATCCATAGATTTACTATTACATTATTTTTTGTCCCTTGTATAGAAGCATGGTTGATTAAATTTGACTATCATTTTGGTGTTTTGTTTGCATCTTTTCAATGCAAAATATATAAAAAAGGTTGTGACATGATGGACAAAGTGTTAAACCCAATGATGAAAAGGAGCTTCTATGTGGGGTTACTTAACAATGCTTAGATTTTCAAATATATAGCAATGCCGGTAGATATAACAATTATTAGACATATGGATACGAATTGAAATAATGAATTATGTGTGCTTGCATAGGGGTAAAATCACATGGTCACTAGTGAGTTAAATTTATGGGTAGAGTCTTCCCATACTGTCTAAACGAATGATTCAAGCTAAGAGTGTATCTAGTTGCATTAGATAGTGTAGTAGATTTTATAGAACATATTGAATGCAAGAGACAATCAAAAGATTTAATAGTAAGATGGCATGACCTAGAGAATGAGAATGTTCTAATAATAAGATAAACCTATAATTATAAGAAAGATAATATGTAAAAAATATAATATACGAGAAGATAGGAAGCACGAAGAAAAAAAAATATTTACGTAATATATATGAATATTATATATGTTATAAAATGTATATAACTATTATATCATAAAATGTATATTCTATTATAGTTTTAAAATTTTAAACATCGAAATCATGGCAAAAAAGCCTAATTAGTGAATATACTCAAT
>JARHVA010007777.1:117500-417500 GCA_037957365.1 Torreya grandis
CAAAACAAGATACAAACCCTTGGAGAGGAAGTAATGGAAAATGTGCTTGCGGGGTTAGATTTAGTGGGTCAAAATACTTTCTTAGTTGAGAAAATCATTTCATGTAAAGTGATGTTGAGCTCAATAGTAAGTGAAAAAACATCAAAATTTTGACATGCTAGTGCTATGTCAAATGTATTGGGTGTTTCTAGAAAGATAATTACTAGATATGTGAATAGAATAAATGTCCTATATGATAATAGTGTAGAAATAAATTTGGCACTAATGATTAGGGCCCCTCATTTTGATAAGAAGTAGGAGGGTGTTTGAAGGTTAGTTTTTGATTTATGGAATCATAATACACAAGCTTCTTCAAATGTTAGGGATGTTTTGAAGAATAGGATTACTCCTAAACAATATGAAGAACATGATAAACATTTGATTGATACAACACAACATGAGTGTATGTCAAATTTTGTGAATAAAATATGCATATTAAGATTGGGCAATGAATGTTTGAGATTTTGAAACCTTGGTATGTGAATAAAAATAAAGTCCTCAAAACATGTTGTTGTCACAATAATTTTGAGTTTGAGCTTCATTATCAAGTATATAAATATATTCATTTAAAATTACATGGAATTTGTCACATGTTTGATTAAATTATATGAAAGGTCACAATATTATTTCATTTACAACATGTATGTCGATAATAATTTAATTCAACTATATAAAAGTTAATAGAATCAATGTCTGGTTTCCAGAATGCACCACCTAAATGCAACAGTGCCTTTTTAACATCTATTATGTGTGAAAAGTGTAATGATGATGTGGTTGGTCCCATGCCTTACATTAAAGGTGTTTGTGAAACATGTGCAAATTTAGCTAAATTTTCAATAAGCAATGAAGACAATGACATAATTAAGAGTGTGACTTGGAAGCAGTGAGTTATAATTTGTGTATAACTATTATTTAAATGTAAATAGGAATTATTTGTATAATATGTGTGTAACATGTACATATATACATTTGTATGTAGGTTAAAATACATCAAATACGACACAAAAATATGAAAATCTACTATGAGGTTAGACTTCTAAGAGGATGTGGTCCATGTTGTCACATTCATGGAAAGTTTTCATAAGTTGATTATTCCTCATATAAAACATTATCACTATGGAACGTGGTAAACAAATCAGTTTGAAACATTGAAGAACACATTCTCCCTAGGATCGATTGTGTTGGTGGTTGACTTTGTAGAAAATTATTAATTTTCTCATCAAAAGGACATTCAGACACAATACTATCACACTAAACAAATGACTATCATGGTTCATGTGTGTTATAGGCATGCAAAATTGGATTTAGATGTAGTTTCTAGTTCTTATATTCAACCATTTATCATAAAAGAATATCACTTATACATTAGTGACGATAAATACCATGACACACACTTTGCTCAACATTGTTTTAAGATATTTTTCAAAGATCTAGATAAGTGCTATGTAAATTTTGAAAAACACTATGTTTTTTTAGATGGTTGTGCAAAATAGTTCAAATATTCAAGGCCTTTTTTACACTTTATACATACAATTGATTTATTAACAAGCCTCATGTGTGGAGATTTTTTAGAGTGGTCATGGGAATGGGGAACATGATGGTGCCAGTGCTTGAATCAAGAGTGTTCTAAGGAAACAAAGTATGAACTATGATGGAGATTGGTTGAGGGATGCCCATACTATCATTGAATGGTATAGGTTGCATTTTTCAAATAATGCATCTCTAGCTGGGAAGAAGCCACCTCCACACAGGGCATTTTTGGAAATTATAGATATGTTATGCATTTAATGTATTCCATTCATTGTTATTAAACACACAAATGCACACATGTTTAATTTTTTAATTGGTTAAATATTTTAATAGGAATTGATTGCACATTAGCACATGGTTATCAAAGAATACCCTATATTAGGTTAGTTCATTCTATGATGAGCACCAATAATCATAATTGGGCACTAAAAAGAAGAGATTATTCTTATTTTTGTTATGATTGCAAGGTAGGAGACTATGATAATTAAAATAGTCAAGCCCATGGTTATGTTAGGCAATGGAATATGATACAGTTGTGAATGATTAATATGAGGAAGATCAAGATGAAAACCTTGAGTATGCTCCTTTGATATCATCAAATTATGGCCACATATCCGGGCTAGTTGAAATAGGTAACTAAACAAGCCTTGACATATATATATATATATATATATATATATATATATATATATATATATATATATATATATATATATATATATATATATATATATATATATATATATATATATATATATATATATTTCTTGTTTAGATTCTAATAAAAAATTATATATAATATATTTTTTATATTACATGACATGTATTTGGAGTAATTGTTGTCAAAACTCTGAAAATGTTAGTTACTACTAGTTGCAGTGCAAAGAATAAGGAACAAATTAAGAAAAAATGTGATAAGTGAGGGAACCTCTTTTCCTATTGGGTTATTTGTGCTATAGGGGACATATTTGAGAGAAGTGAAGGTGATTCCAAGTGGGCTTCACTTTATTGATTATGAAATAGATAACAAGGTATTACATTATAACCACCATGTTATGGTAATTGGCTTATATCTTCCAGAGTGAAAGAAACTCGTGGCTGAACTAAGTGAAAACTAGATAAGGAATATCATGAAAGGATCTTACATGTTATTGAGGAGCAAGCTGAACCAATCAGTGTTCTATAGTTTTTCGTTATTGATTTATTTTTCCTTTTTGTGATGTTATTAAGTATATAATCTACAATGATAATTGACTCTCAATTTACAATCTACTAAAGATGATTGTGTTTTTAATAGTCAATGAAACTCACAATCTATATAGAATTTAATGTTATTATTGATGTGTCCTTTTTTCAAAAGTTATCTTTTTGCTTATATTTAAAAATATTAACTAAATAATGTTAGGAAATATTGAAGTTTGGAAGAGGTTGAATTAATGCAATTATTTTATTGATATGTCTAGATAGAAAGAATATGATTGAACACTAACCATACAAGTAGCCATGACTTAGAAACCAATAATAATTTTAAGATGGCCTACTATCTTTACTCCACCTATTTTAGGAATTTTATGATTTCCTTGTTCTTCTATTCCTTTAAAGAATAAATAGGTTAGTCTAGTCTTATTTTACAAAGTCTTTGACTAGTTGATAAGACTAAATGTAAATCAAGTATGTATGAAGCTCTTATACATTTATATATTTCATCAAGTATATCTTGTTGAAAAGATATGTTCCTTATTAAATATTTTGGAAAGTTAAATATGTGGCTATAGTCAAGAATTTAAGTTAAATATTATGGAAAGTTAAAGTCATTCCCAACTATAGTCAATAATTTAAGTTGGATAAACATATTGAATTTAAATTATTTTAGGGATCTTGATCCAAAATTTATCGTTGTGTTTTTGAAAAGAATATATTGTGACTATATTATACATGAACTTAGTGTCATAAACTAGTTAGAAGAAAACATTATGCTTATCATTAAGACAAGGGGGATAAAAACTATAGATAGGAATATTGAATAAGATATAGGTATTATTAGTGTAAATTGACCAAATTCATGAGATTTTTAGCATACCTTTGCATGATTCTTTCTATACTTTTAGAAATTAACTTTTTTTCTAGATATAGTAATGTTTTTATAAAACTTTTCATACACCCTCCCTATTTTATGGTTTTAGCTCTCTTTTATTTTTTGTATTATACATAACTTAGTAAGTTTTTGTACTTATTGTAAAAAATATGCTTCTGAGGGACTAATTTTAGTAAAAATTATAGAAGGAACATATAAATTTTTTAAATAAAAAAAGAAAATATATCAAAGTAATATATTATTCAAGAGGATTTGGAATCAACTCATTCTTTCCACATCTCTTCCATTCCTCTATAGCAGGAATCCAGATGTTTGTAGTTTGCATTATAATATAAAGTTTCTGAAATTAAATTTAAAAAAATGCAAACATTAGATTGTCTTTTCCATGGTGATATTTAAGGAGGGTAGGATGGTGGATATTTAATAGACACTATAATTATTTATAAGATAATGCAAGAAACCAAGATTACATACCCAATAAGAACCTAAGACAAGATTTTACATAAGTGATACTCAATGTTTTAAATAAATCATAAAATGAAACTTAGTAGGTGGGCATTACCTGAGGTGAAGTGGCATGAGTAATAAAAAAATATGAGAACATAAATGAAATGGGTTAATTAGAGATCCATCATAATAATTAATATTTATTGATATATAATGGGTTACTTAAGTCCATGATTTTTTTACACCAACACAACGCATGTTACTAATTTCAACTAAGACAAAATCACAAGTATATAAACAATCATATGTCACTAAGTGTTTGTCATATAAAAGTATCAATTTGAATATAAACGTGAAGATGTAAATATGCATGAAAATAAATATGCACATGAATATAAAATCACAAATAAAAGACTATAATCATCACCACTGGTTAACACGAGTCTTTGATCCCTCACTACCATCATGTTGCCAATATTGCATTCAAAAGACAAAAAAACCTTAATTAAAACTTCATAAATTATTAACTTGATAAATACGTAATGATTTTATCTATACAAAAATTAAAATTAGTTTTTAATTAATCATTAAATAAATATCACAACAGTATACCTCTATACACGAATCTTCCAAATCAAGATGCCTATTAGTATGACACACACTCTGTGTTGAACCGTGTCTAGTAGATCCCTATATACAAAAATATATATACATATTAGAATATATTAGATTAATTTTTTATAACCAAGTAAAAATATAAGATAAATTTATTTGAATTTTTATATACCTCTAATGATCTAGTATGAATGTCACATTGAGGATGTACTTCATCTACTACCTAAATAGTAGGCTTAACAACATGTACAACATTAGCCCCAATAGTGTGAAGAATAATAGTTTCAATAACATGACTAATAGAAAATGTCTCTCTCATATCCCCCTCAACCTCATGTAAATTGAATTCATGTCCAAGAGATCCCAATGATAAAATAGTCCCCTCATGCATAAGTAATGGACTGTATCCTTGTGGGCACTGAAGACATTGATATTCTAATTGACTATGTGTGTCATGCATGAAAAATGTTAGTAACACCGTCTCCATGTGGAAAGAGGTAGAAGGATATATACATGTACATGTCAACATGTAGTCCAATTAGTTTTATAATATAATCTAGTAAATTTAAAATAAATAAATAAAATGAGCAATAATTTAAAATTAACACAAATAATATTTTAAATTATACCCCCAAATATTGATGAACATCAACACCACTTGCATGATGATCACTACTATGCACAGGGGGTCTCAAACTCTACTCAAGAGCAGAGAATGATGAGAATGCTCCTATATCATGATCATGTGCATCACGAGTCTTAAGTGGTATAATACTCACACCATCAAAGACTGAGTCTAATATCTTAGATCCATTATCAAGAATACAGATAGTTCATCCATATATCTAGTAATAGAAGAAAGATGGATGCCATGATCAACTCCTATGGACTAATAAGCATTCAATAAATCATTGGCAATAATATGTGTATCTCTATGCATCTGACTCATATCACCAATATAATCAATGTCACTAGGTGACACTATATGTTCCCTCACTTAAGCATCCTCTATTGATATGATGCTCGTATTTGGTCATCACAATAAAAAATCATCCACATGATCATATGAAATTACTTATGTGTGGTGAGTAATGTTTTCCACACACTTTATTACTTTCCCTTTCCCTATGGAAATCAAGGGTGCTATTGTATGGTCAAAACTAGGTATAAAAACCTAATATATGTCTCCTACAGGTTCACAGGTGTTAGGAGATAGAGATACTCTATCACATCGATAAACATATATATCTTTCACTTTACCCTTCCATTGTCAAAAGTATGCATGGATATCATAATAATTTACCCTAAAGTTTAAATCAACCTCAACAAATAATTGTTGTTAAAAATAAAAAGGAATCTAGTCATTTTTTGGATATTAACCATGTGCAATGACAAACCTAGGGTATATCAAGTGTGCCATAAGATCACACTTACATTTGGATATTGCATATCCTTGTACCCTAGATTTTCCACTATAATTAGGAAAAAAATAAATTTTAATCATACGTTTTGATACAAAATTCCCTACTTCTTTGAATCCCACTATTCCTAAAATGCTATATTTTAATTTTTACTTGAATTTATCAAGATTTTATGGATTGAAAGGGTTGTGTATTTCAAACATTTTTTGAATCTTTTTCAAGTCTATCAAAATATTTTCATAATAAATTCTATGCGATGTTTGAATGCTAGGATCTCTCAATATTATTTTCAATTTCTCTATTTCTATATAAGTTTTGCTAAACAAATCTCCCATTTGTGATGTTTTTCATAATTATTTTAAAATTGATTACAAGTTTTAGAAAAGATAAAAATCTAAAATGTTTACCTAAAAATAATAATTAAATATGCAATCAAAAAGGTCAACACAGTATATGGATAATTATAATATATAAAATTACTCAATTCATAAAACATTAAACACATGTACATGATTTAAAAAATAATAAATTAACGAGGGACTCTAAATCAAGTGTCTTCCACTATTGATATTTGAGTGTTTCAAATTAAATGGGATGGACATACAATGAAATATGTATACATTCTCAACATTGGAATAAATACTAAATGGAAACAAAGAAATAAAATCATATGCACAATGCAAAACCTTCTCGGACATCAGATCGTAAGCACAAACTACAATCAAGATGTAAAAATATTTATAAACCTATATCTATACAACAAAAGCTAGAAGTAGTTGAAGTAAAGAGACCAAGAACATCTCCAACACATTTACGACTTAGTTGAGTTTGTTGAGATGGTAGTTTTAAAGCTTACAACATGAACCTACCAAACTTGAATGGTGAAGCTAGGGTTTCTTTTAGCAGCAAATATTCATTAATATATGAATATTCCATTTTTTAAAGTCAACATTTGGTGATTTTTGTGGAGAGGCCAATAGGGTGGGATCACCTACATTTGAATACAAATTTCCTCATATAAATATAGTTCATTGGTACCTCAAAATTCAATCTTGATGAATTCACCATGTACAGTCAGGTAAACATTGGTAATCTACATGCTAAACTAATTATGTACAATATGAAAACACTGCCGGCTAGCATCGACAACCTACAAGAGGATGCCATCATGTTGTGGGCATACACCTAAAGACACCATGTGGGTGTCAACAGGATGTCCACTGGTGGATGTCCACTGGTGGATGTCCACAACTTGTCGATGAATACCCACATGCTGTTGATGGATGGCCGTGGCCCTGAAAGAAATAGGTAGATGACCATAGTCCAATGGCATCCACTAGAAGTCATCAACATATTTGTGGATGCCCATCTGTATATTGCGGGCACCCTTTTGCATATTGTGGGCATCCACCCATGATATCCCTACAGTCGCCCACATATAGCTAGTGGTCACCCTGTTGGGAATTAGTCCTAACATTTAGGTATGAAAATAAAATAATATATTAGGTAATTGTAAGTTATTAGGAGATTTTACGGGAGTAGTTTTATCTCCTATTTTAGGAGATTGTAGTCCTATAAATGTAACACATTACATTTGAATAAAAATGTTATTAAAATTGATTGACAATTATTGTGTTCTGCACATTTTAGAGCCTTTGGCTCTTCTCTCTTAATGGGGTAAAACCCATCAATGGTATCAAACCAGGTTCAATGGACCTCTCTACAATTTTGGTCTTGAACATAATATGGCTAATCGGTCTGGACCACATGAGAAAGCCATTTCATTCAAAAGCCTATGCGTTCACGCTGTTAGTAGAAGAGCAATGCAGACCATGTACAATTCTACTATCATTTGTGTGAATGTTAGATTATATTATAGTTTTTTGTATATATTTTTGGTTCTCTGTTTGTAAGTCTCTGTATAAGGGATTGTAGCATGGCCTTACATATTTTCTAGAAGATCCTTATTTTCTATTTTTTCAATCAGTTTGCAATGCAAACCACTACAATTTTATGATTGGTAGTATATTAAAAAAAATTATTAGATTTTTTTGTTCAAGTCCATTCTAGGCCGTATGAATTGATAACAGTTTTACAATCAAATTTGGTTTGAAGCTTTTGTTTGTAGATCTCTATTCTTTAGAGAGAATTGTTTTGAAAGAGAACATTGCAGTAGGCTCCACATCTCACTTGGATGCATCGAGACACAACTCGACAAGCTCGACTCTTTGAAGAGGATTTGCATCAACATTGCTTATCATCGATTTGCATTTCATTGGACGGATCATGATGAGATTGCATCTTGTTCAATCTTTGTAACGTATTTAGATCTACCAGTGACCATCTCAGCTACATTTTCATTTTCAATGACTCAGTCTATTCTGCTTCAGTCCCGTCAATACATTGGTGGATCGACCTCCCAGATCTGATGTTTCAATTCACCTCCAATTCAACATCCCTATGAATCCCTCTCCACGTAGTTGCATTCAACATTTCAGGCTCAAACTGATCCTTTGCATACCCTCCACATGATAGACGTCGACTTAGCTCTACGACAAAATCTAACTCACCATACATTGCATAGTCCATAGATCTGTTCACCCAGCTCACAGATTCACATTCATGCAGCGTCCAACTCGCCTCGGCTCGGTGATCTCTAAAATTTCCTCTCATCTTCATGCCAATTTCATTTGGATCAATCCCAACCTTCAGTTGGTAGATCTCTATCGTCTTAACCTGAAACTTCATGCAGATATCCCACTCACTATTCTCCACTGGCAATCCAACATCCTTCTACCTTCTGTCGTCGTTCCAACACCGTCACCATCTCTACCTTCCAGTTCCATCATTGCTGCATCGTGGGAAGAATTTAAGTAATTCACAATAACATCAGATTGGCATTGTTTTTGCCATCAAATATCTATATCGATGCTTTGATTGCTCTGCATCTCATTCAGGCCTCTAAACAACAAGTTATCTCTCTAGTTATCTCTCTCAATAACAAGGCAGTCCTCTCAGCATTTCTGCAAATACCTGCAAATAATCTGCATCCCAGATTGAGCTCCTCTCCATACGGTGACTACCTTATCCATCGGTGAAGGAATATATCATTTTCAGGGTTATTGTTATAGTTTTTTTATATTTCATTTATTTTTAGGATTATTAAGTCCATGCATCAAGTTTACTAAATAGGTTTATTTAAAATTAAAGTGAGTCGACTTTATTTGATAAGTTTTATTTTAATTTAAGATGAGTCATAGTCAATTATTGTTTTCAAATTTGTCCAATGTAATAATTTGTATAATGGATGTATTTTTGGGTGAATCCAACATCCATATTCAGGAAAGATAATTTTAGGTGTATCTTAGAATTAAAAGGGGGATGTTGGGAATTAGTCCTAACATTTAGGTATGAAAATAAAATAATATATTAGATAATTGTAAGTCATTTATTTAAGTCACATAAAATAGGGCTTTATGATAAGTTATTAGGACATTTTATGGGATTAGTTTTATCTCCTATTTTTTAGGAGATTGTAGTCCTATAAATGTAACACATTATATTTGAATAAAAATGTTATTGATATTGATCAACAATTATTGTGCTCTTCACATTTCAGAGCCTTTGGTTCTTCTCTATTAATGGGGTAAAACCCATCACGCTCATGATGAGTAGGTGATTGTGCATAGATTATTGGTAGATAACATATTTTGGGTGTCTGCCAACACATTATAGGCTTTGCCCATGATCTACCTATGGACACCCATGGCTAGCGGTCGCTAGCGACCAACCAAGTGAACATCCTTAGCGACATATACCTTCAAACTATTCATGGATGCCTGTGATCTCCTAGCGTCTGCCATTAGCAGTGCCCATGCATGGGGGATTATCCCACATGCATGGCCAGGCAACCTCTCCCAATGGGGATGCACTATAAACCCTCAACTTAACATGTGATCTTCACATGGGCATGTTGTGAGCAGTAACACATAGCATTGGTGTTATTTTGTACTTACCATCAATGCATTATATCATGCTAGTGTCTGTTGACATGATTTGGATGCTTTTTGGGATGTGCTAAAAACCCCAATACATGGCATGTGGTAAAAAAATAATTAAATTATAATTATAATTATATAAATTTATTATTCTTCTTCTTTCAAACCTATCAATTTTTTTTAAAAAAATTAAAAATCATATCTCACTATATTATCCATTAAATTAGGGATCATGCTTTACGAAATAAAGTAATCAATATAACATGCATAACCAGTTTTTTTCACTTTTGACATCCATCTGCATGTAGCTGACATCTATCTATATTGTGCAAATGATCGTCTACATGTTGACTACATCCACCCATGCCATTCATCATTTTCCTAAATGATACATGCATCTGCCCACACCATGTTACATGCTGACATTTAATTGTGTTGTATAGGCATCCATCTGCATACTTTCAGTGTTCATTTGCATCATTTGTTGTGTGGCATCACATGATTCATTTGTGCATCTATATGCCTTCTGAACTGATTTACCACTATTACGAATCTGATTTGCCTAGGGACCTCCACATATTTTTTTATATGGCCCACTAAAATGAACCCTGGACGAAGATCTAAGGTCTCATTACCTTCCTCCACTATTAAGAGATCTAAGGCTAACATCATTATCTTTCTCCTTCTCAAAGTCAGCTATGTCCTTTACATTTTCCATATGTGGGCATCCATTGAACTCCACCTAACATTCATATAAGGTGAATGTAGTGTAGGAACATGGAAAGGTTTATGACATTTGTTCCAAGTCCATCCCAAAATATCACCACCTATAGTATTTTTTACCTTAGTCAAATTCTTCCAAAGGGAAGCTAATATTCTTGATTCTTTATAGGTCTTGATTCATTTTAGGGTTACTATAATTGATTAAAAGGGTTTCCCATATACCATATGGTTTTATTATAGGATCACAATGTATTGAATCACCACGTTGAGTGAAATGAGATGGAAAATTATGGAGTGAAGCAATTTGGAGGTAATTTTATGTATTCAAAATGTGGATTCCAATAATGGGGAAGTGTTATATGTCCATGTAAATAAATCATCTTATTTGGTTGTTATTTATTTGTCAATACTAATTATTTTTTAGATCAATTCTTGATGGAGAGAAAACTTAATACCCAATGAAATAGGATACTAACAACATCAATTAGAAAGTTGCAAATAAAAACTCTTTTCAGAATTGGTAAAGTATTTAATGTATGCAATACCTTGTAAATTAAAATTATAAGGTTTTATAAATGTATTCCTTTTCAAGTTCCTATAATATTGAATTAAGTATTGACTTCAACCATTTCCTTGATTGATTGGAAATCTGAGTCTAATGTAACTACATTGACAAACTACAAAAAAGAAAAATTACAAACAAAAAAATCAAATCAAATCAAATCTAAAGGATAACTTATAAGTTATTAGATGATTCAAAATATTTATCAATATGAAAAGAGGGTGAGAAATGAAAGTAAAAAATTACATTAATAGTTCCTATGTTAAGTTTGGCAGATGACTATAGTAAATAAATCTATAACATAGGCAAAGTGTGATGATGACAAACTCACCAAGATCTACATACAATACTAATACAAGATTTTGCTTTCTCCATGAACATTAATTTGAGAGTTTATATTTTAACATTCTTAGTTTTCATCCAAAAAAACCTTCAGAAGATTGATTAAGGGCTATGTAGATAGATAGATTTAGTTTTATGAAGATTTGCACATCTTATTTTGGCATTCTTAGTCTTCATCCAAAGCAAACTTAAGAAGCTTCATTAAGGGGTTGTGGAAATAGAGTAATTTAGTTTGATGATGATGTGCACATATATTTTGTGATAATAAGATTTACAAACAAGCAATGGTAATCCATGCATCGAGGGGAACATTTGAGATGAGGATTTGTGAACTTTGAGTGTGATTAGTTTTTCTATTCTAGATGTTATAGGTTGAATTTATTAAATTATATTTCATGTTACAATTTGTGATTAATATTTGTTTGGCTAGTTGATGCAATAATTATTGTATATGATCCCAGTTTATACATGTTCATGATCTCCCTCTCATAATAAATATCCAAGTGTTTTATGTATCTATTTTCAAGAGTAATAATGTAAAGTGATTTAGTTATGAAAATAGATTAATAATTTGACTAAGACATAAGAGATTACTTTATAAATAAAGTAGTTGAGATTAAAAACAAATTCAAGTAAATAAGGGATAAATAAAATGGCATTTTTCATGAAAATGTAATTCTCAAACCATAAGCCAAGGAAAAAAATGTTATTTTGCTCAGTTACCTTAGGGAGCAACCACAATGTTCTTACATAGTAAACACTCAATGAAAACTATATCCACAACTACCCAATGACGGACTAAAACATAGAATTTTCAAACTAAAAAATAAATTACTATAAATTTATGACAAAACAAATCTCTGCACTAAAATATTTAAGCCCACATAAGTTAGATCAAAAGTTTGAAAATATTAATTGGGAGGGGGGTGAGGGCAACCAGTGAGGTATTTCCATTGTGGCTCTACCGACCCAGGTTCAATTATCCGTCCCCCCCGACCCTGTGGTACCGGTATTAGTCGTGTCTAGCCAGCGGCACCGATCACAATAAAAAGTTTACCCGGCTTTCAATAAAGTGACAAAAGTTTGAAAATATTAACATTTTTATTTTTCACAAATTTTATTTTCTTTAAAATAATGGATGTAATTGCTACACCTATAGGATATTAGAAGAGGATAGAGGCTTTATAAAATATATCAATTATAAAACTAAAGCTTCATCATGAAAATGATGAATATATAGAGAAGTGAAATCAAATCTTTCATTGATAGAATGTTTAACCAACTTATTTTTCTCATAAAAAAAACTAGTATGCCTTTTCATTTGACAATAGAAATTATAATATTTAAGCATCGGAGACCGAATTTATGTGAATACAACTCTTTCAATAAAATACAAAGATTCTGGGAAAGTTGAGAAAAAAAATCAAATAACTCCATGTACTTTTCCAAATGCTAAGCAAAACACAACCTGTAAAAATAGCTGTTATAGAATAAGGTTGTAATATGATGATTGCTTTCAATTTTTTTAATATCTTACTAGCATTACCTTCAAGATCCACATAAAAGTTCTGGTAAAAGAAAAACAAGCCCAAAACTTTGAAATGAAGCACAGTTCATGGTAATTTTGATGTAATAAAAACAAATTTGTGAGAATATTTAAGAAAGAAAAAAAAAATGAGTCATAATGTCTATTAAAATGTCCATTTCCAACCAAAATTTCTAGCCAAAAATTCTATATTTTTTATGTGTTGCTAAACACAAATAGTTAAAACAGAGTATGAAATGAGGAAGCAAAATGTTTAATATCTTTGGTTGCAATTTTTCACTTATCTTCCCTAATTTATTTGTACTTCATATTTTCAAAACATTTCCATGAAAATGACATTTGGCCTTAATGAACTAGCTTTTAGATCTACTTATTTAAAACTTGGTGAGAAACCCCACAAACCGTGGAATGTGTGCAAGTGAAAATGAAATGTAAATGGATAGGGGAATGAAATAAAGGAAAGGGATATGAGTTTTTGTTGGAAAATTTAATTATATAGGTGATTTTGAGCCAAAATGGGAGCTCTAGCATAGGGTATGGGCATCCATCATGAAATAAATTTTTTTTGATAGGGCAAGGACATAGGAGTTGTTTAGAAGAATCTTAACCAATTTGAAAAAAATTAATATGTAGACCAATACATATAGAACCAAAGATTTAACAAGATTTAAAAATATTTAAGATAAAATCTCCCTGACCTTGACTAGATGCAACCCTAACTCAACATCGACCATAGATTTTAAACAACTTTCTCAACTCTTCAAACAAACCAACTTCAAGTGAACCTACTTCAAATGAAATGGCTTCGAATGAACCATGTATTCTTTGCATTGATGGATGAGTATAGAGTCCTAAGTAGCGTTATGTGGGCCTTAAGTGGTGGGTAGGTATTTTATTTTTAGAGGTTTTGAATAAAGCCCCTTTGTTTGAACAAAACACCTTTGTTTGAATCCTAGGTCAAATGTACATGTGGAAGTTCAAACAAAAGTGTTTTGTTCAAACCATGTTTTAACAAAGGGGATTCCTTCAAACCCCTCTTAACATTTCATGAGTTCCCTTGGTTTGGTGACCAAGTGGGACTAACTTCTGTGCATTGGCCCTTATACGGTAGTTAGTTGTCGTGTTCTATTGTTAGTTAACTCCCTAATTCTAGGTAGAGGTTGCATGTTTTTAATCTTATACTAAATACCTATTGTATAACTATTTACCAATAAAGGTAATTATTTCATATGTTCTTGAATATTTTTAAATAAAATTAGAGTCATTATTATTGTAAATTTTTTGTGTCCTCAATTTACCAATAGATCACCTATTTGTCAATTTTGACATGGTGTGTCATGTCCCCTTTTTAGTGGACATTGACAGATTTGATGATTAGCCTATTATGCGACCTTCGTAGGCTAATAGGATGGATAGAGGGTCATGATGGAGATTGGCTTGGCTTCGATTTACAGAATTCCTACAGTTGGCTTTCATTCAAGCTATTTTAGACACATTTGGCCTGAGCTCATATTATTTAGGGATATTTGACATGCAGTGGAGCGCCTTTATTTTGGCATGGTCATGTGCGGAATCACTCCCTGGTTCACCAGCTTCGAACGGTTCGAGGATCTGACATATATTAAGGGAGATTAATATTTGATTAATTTAATCAAATATTAATTATTTAGCCTATTTTTAATTAGAAACCCTAATTCTAATTTAAGAAAACCCTAATTAGGGCAAGCACATATTTTTGAGGGTATAAGGGTTTCTCATGGAGGCCATTATTGATTATGATTTGATTATTGATTTTGATATTGAAGAATTCTTCTGTGAAGACTGAGCCAAGGGTTCTAGGATTCCATTGCAGTGGAGAACGTCAACTCTTCATTGTGTGCGATTTAGAGGCTGTGAGATATCAATTGATTTATTGCCAAATTGAGAGATAGCTTCATACAAAAGTTATCACAGAGGCTTATAGATTTGAGAGGTAACTTCATACAGAAGTTGTCACAGAGCTTTCCAAGTATTTATTTTATTAGGTTTTTGATTCAATAAATTATACAGATAGAGATTTTCTATATTAGAGCCATATACCTTCAGATCAAGGGTCCAACAGACAGGTTGTGATTTATTGGAGGCCGTACGAAGTCCGTACAGGTCTGTACAGATCCACTAGCTACCGACAACGACAATATTACCGACGATGGCAGTATTATCTATCGATGATGGCAGTATTACCGAAGACGGCAATATTATCTACCGACGATGGCAGTATTATCGACGATGGCAGTATTAGCCACCGACAGTGGCAGTATTACAGACGACGGTGACTGTATTTTTACACAGCAACCCGAGCCGTTCCAGATTCAGGTTTATTTCTAGATTTGCAAAAGACCAGGGTTTTGAGATGATATTTGTATTACTTTATATGTATGACAAAGGACTTCTATTGTAATCATCTGGATGAATAATACAAACATTGATTTGCTAGTTAAGAGACTATACTGTGGTTTATTTGTTTATTTGAATTTATTCTCAAAATTGTATCTTTGTTCAGAGTTATTTGTGTTCAGATATTCCCTACTGAAAGGGGATATCACAGTGGTATCAGAGCTTTTTATTGCTATATATCAGAGTTGTGTAGAGACAAAAAGGAGCCCCTAACTAAGGGACATCACAGTGGTATCAGAGCCAAATTCCTGCCATCCTTTTGGGCACATCAGAGCTAGTGTCTTGCCATCCTGTTGGGTAGTTTGGGTAGTTTGTTGAATCAATTAGTAAATCATGATGACTCCATATACTCAGAGACAGTGGGACTATGATATGAAGAAGTTGAAACTAAGTTTGAAGAGGTTAAATGAATCTCTTTCATATCCTACATCCAAATACAAATCCACTCGGTATATGACAGCAAAGGATGAGTGGGAGTTATTAACTCCACAAGCTCAGGGGAGGTTGTCTTTTGATCACTTTGTTAAGCTGAGAAGAGACCACTACAAATCACTTAGACAAGAGCGTAGCATGTCTGATGATTATTATGATTATTATGAGATAGGAGATAGTGAAGATGAGGATGAGTCTGATGCTTGCACTCAGAGTGTAGAGGTGTGCTCAGATGTTAGTGCACTAAGGGTTGATGATCTCTCAGTTATGACAGAGATTGTAGAAGAGTCCCAGGATCTGATTATTATAGATGATACTCAAGAGGATGCAGTTGATAGTTTTGAGGACTTAGTTTCACCGATCGTTTCTCTCCATACGGAAGAGTTAGTCAGTGATGCTACAGCTTTTGATACTTCGTATGTTGATATGAGCTTTGGAGTTGATTCACAGAGTATGGATGGTAGTACTCCAGAGATCAGTAATTTTGAGTCTACTCTTTTGGACCATGCATCAGAAAAGGATTGTAGGAGACAATCTAGCTAGTGCCACCATGTGTCTAATCAGCTGAGAGTTAGTGAGCGAGACATTGCTATCACTTGCAAGCATTTCGATGCTACTCATTAGTTGTTAGTAGTTTATGGATGGGGTTCTCCTACTAGCATTAAGCAGGGAGGTAGTTATTTGTCCTTGACAGAGATCCACTCTTTATGGGAGGCTATCCAGATTCTGAGATAGGATTATATGCAGTTGGTAGCCGACAGAGATTATCTTATGGAGTGGGGCAGCACAGCGTATGATGCATTATTGGTTGAGGAAGATAAGGTGAGTGAGCTTACTCAGTAGCTCGAGGTGACTTCTGAGATTCTTGAGAGTACGCAGTTGGCTTATGAGGAGTCACAATTTCATTTCGCTGAGATGACCATAGAGCTAGAGCATTTGTGGTCTTCACCAGCCCCAGACTCATAGGTTAGTACATTGATTGTTGTTGGTGAGTACGCTCCTATAGTTGTAGCTAAGGAACATGTTGTTGAGGTGGACACACATGTTCAAGATTTGGGAGTACCTGGTCTTGATGAGTTTGGGATACCAGAGGAGTTGAGTCTCCAGATTGATTCTTCTTACACAGATGATAGTGTGGTACAGTTGATCATGCCACCTTTATAGAGGGATCAGTTATGGGATGGATTGGCACCATCTTTGGCAGATGGAATTGGCAGTTTAAGTTGTCCATTCTACTTGGATTGTGATACTTTGAGAGTTTATTTTTCATGTGTTCCTAACTATGACGGTTGTGCTTTCGGAGTTTGGTTAAGTTGCATTCCACAGTTTGATTATGGGTTCCTCTTTGTTCTACTTCTGATGATGTTGCATGTACTTGCATTGATTTACAATAGTGCAGAGCATAACTACATTTGGGATCCAGGTGGATCGAGTGGTTCTTTGTTCCAAGATTGCTTGGGGATAAGCAATTTCTGGAGGGGTAGATTGTCATGTCCCCTTTTTAGTGGACATTGACAGATTTGATGATTAGCCTATTATGCGACCTTCGTAGGCTAATAGGATGGATAGAGGGTCATGATGGAGATTGGCTTGGCTTCAATTTACAGAATTCCTATAGTTGGCTTTCATTCAAGCTATTTTAGACACATTTGGCCTGAGCTCCTATTATTTAGGGGTATTTGACATGCAGCAGAGCGCCTTTATTTTGGCATGGTCATGTGCAGAATCACTCCCTAGTTCACTAGCTTCGAACGGTTTGAGGATCCGACATATATTAAGGGAGATATTAATATTTGATTGATTTAATCAAATATTAATTATTTAGCCTATTTTTAATTAGAAACCCTAATTCTAATTTAATAAAAACCTAATTAGGGCAAGCACATCTTTTTTAGGGTATAAGGGTTTCTCATGGAGGCCATTATTGATTATGATTTGATTATTGATTTTGATATTGAAGAATTCTTCTGTGAAGACTGAGCCAAGGGTTCCAAGATTCCATTGCAGTGGAGAACGTCAACTCTTCATTGTGTGTGATTTAGAGGCTGTGAGATATCAGCTGATTTATTGCCAAATTGAGAGATAGCTTCATACAGAAGTTATCACAGAGGCTTATAGATTTGAGAGGTAACTTCATACAGAAGTTGTCACAGAGCTTTCCAAGTATTTATTTTATTAGGTTTTTGATTCAATAAATTATACAGATAGAGATTTTCTATATTAGAGCCATATACCTTTAGATCAGGGGTCCAACAGATAGGTTGTGATTTATTGGAGGCCGTACGAAGTCCGTACAGGTTCGTACAGATCCACTAGCTACTGATGACGGCAGTATTACCGACGATAGCAGTATTATCTACCGATGATGACAGTATTACCGATGATGGCAATATTATCTACCGATGACGGTAGTATTAGCCACTGACAGCGGCAGTATTACCGACGACGGTGACTGTGTTTTTACACAGCAACCCGAGCCGTTCTAGATTCAGGTTTATTTTTAGATTTGCAAAAGACCAGGGTTTTGAGATGATATTTGTATTACTTTATATGTATGACAGAGGACTTCTATTGTAATCATCTGGATGAATAATACGAACATTGATTTGCCAGTTAAGAGACTATACTATGGTTTATTTGTTTATTTGAATTTATTCTCAAGATTGTATCTTTGTTCAGAGCTATTTGTGTTCAGATATTCCCTACTAAAAGGGGATATCACAGTCTTATCAGAGCTTTTTATTGCTATATATCAGAGTTGTGTAGAGACAAAAAGGAGCCCCTAAGTAAGGGACATCACATGGTGTCAAAGATTCAAGATGATAAATGAACACCAATTTTTCTATTGTTATTCATATTAAAATCTTGAGTATTTTATATTTTGTATATTCTAACACAAATTAGTGAGATCTTTCCACCAGCCTTCTTCAAAGCTTTGCATTAACCTTATTGGTGTGGTGATTGGTAGATATTCTAGGTCTACCTCAGTAGATCTGATTCCTAGCAAAGCCATAATTTTTCATGAAGGTTAGGTATAATCAAATTTTACATCAACCATGGTGAGGAAATTTACATAAATTAAACACCATCGTGGGTTTTTAAAATCCCACACTAGCCATGGTTTCTCATTACCTAGTCTCCATCTACTATTTTGATGAAAACCACCTTGCCACCTCTTCCAAGTAGATCACCCTCTAAACGGATCTTCCTTGACTACCACATCCTATACTTAGGATGCCCACTTACTACTTGTAGCTAAAATTATTCATAAATTCCTTGACAAATTTCTTGGGCACATTTTAACTCTCAACCTATGTTTGTCTCTCTACTACCCACCATACCCTATTGGTACTCAATCTAACTTGGCACGGTGCCTTCTATAAACATATGCTCAATTATGATGATGTAGATGAGGACCAAAATCAAATAAAATCCTAGTCTCCTCAAGTGTTACAGCTATGGATCAAACCTTAAACATGTCATTTGTTAGGTTGAACAATCCCCTTCCTTTGAGAATCATGAAATGGGAAATAGGATCCACCTTCCCTTAGCTATCCTATGACAAAAGAAATGGAATTTTTGTTTGCTCGATCTAGATGGCACCGTGAAGGCATGTAGGTAGTTTGCTTTACTATAAAACCCATAATGACATTTTATAAAATCTGAGATGCCATAGGGTTGTCAGTTCAAATATTTGTAAAACTCTCCAATTGGTTTGATGCCTTGATAGCTTGGTGTTGACATTTTATGTCCTCTTGCTATTGAATCTGGTTGTATCCATGCATACATCTAATATTCGAAGTCTATATCTTCTTATGGAAATACTCCTCTTTTCAAAAGTTTAAAATTACTATCAATGCCCTAATATTATTTTAAAATTTACTATTTTTATTCATTATGTTTAAATAACAAGTTTAATTTGCTTTAAATGTCTTGTTTACACATGAAAAGGGCATAGGTGTAAGTATGAGGGTTAATTTTAACATTAGTTGAATTCAAGAGGACTATATTTCTATGTAGATTCTAATGAGTGGTCATAAGGCTAGGTCTACTCTCACCACATATCCTTTTTAAAAAAATTTAGTGCATGTTTTCGTTAAATAGGCTCATTTATGGGAAGTTGATTGTATAATAACTTTTGATCGATAGCTAAAATTTGAGCATCATCTTTTGAAAAAGTTAATGTTTTTGATTTCCCATGTATTGGACCTATTTACATTGTAAAATGTATTATAATATAAAGTGCCAAAATTTGGGAAGGTATAGCATAATTTTAGAGGGGTCTACAAGTTATTGTGATTCCTTATTTATGCATGTCTTCAATTTGTTGCAAATAAATTCACATTATCTGTAATGGATCCTAATTTAGTTTATTTTCTCATACCCTTAAAATATCATGAATGAAAGTATTCCATGTCACTTGCCTTGTGAAATAAGAAGCTCTACAAGATAACTATGGCTATGCAAACTAAATTGGCTACGAATAAGGAAAAATGGTTTGATAAGTGTGATGAAGCTTCTGGTGTTTTATATCTCTTTGTGTCACTAGAATTGTGTTTTCACATTGAATCAACCAAAACACCCAAGAAAGTATGGGATAACCTAGGGAAATGTTTTTAGAACTTAGATGAGATGAGAGGGCATGAACTAGAAAATGAGCCAATTAGTCTTAGCCCTAGAAATTTTGACACACTTTAGGATTAATTCACTAAATTCAAATAATTGAGTTTGCAACAAAAACAATGTAAAATTCATAAAATGGATTCATAGCGTATACTTTTAGTCCTTATAATACTTGGACCTGACTATTCTATTTTCATCTCCACCTTCCATGCAACCAAGAGAGTACCTGGTATTTCTTGGATTATACCCTCCTTTGATGAGTTTTTTCTGACTTACCTCAGGAACAAGATAAACTAATTCATATCAGTGCACTAAATTCCACTAAACCACATGATCTACTTGTAGGACATGACATCAAAAATGTTTCAAAAGAGAAGAAATAGAACACCAAGGATCATGAGAGCAAGAAGGATCAACCAACCACCAAACGTAACTTTGACACTTTCTTTTCTAGTGTTAAATCCAAAAAAGATAGGGTCAAATGTGGGTATTGTATAGGAAACCATGATGAAAGTAAGTGTTTTTAAAAGAAGATTCATCACCTCATGAGTCTTCTTGAGAAGAAAAACATAAGTGTTCCTGAATGTATCAAATCATCTTCATCAACCCATGAATCCAAGGAAAAAGACAATAGGAAATGGAAAGAATTAGGAAAAGATAAACCAAAGCAGAGAGATATATTTATAGTAGTACCTCCATCTCTTACATCGGTTATGGATTCTAGTACATCACATCATATAGCTTCTTCACATGTAGATTTCACTTCCTTGGAGCCATGTGGCATGTCTTCCATTTGACTAGGTGATAATACTTCTACACAAGTTTTTAAGAGAGGGTCTATTGATGTGAGTGGTGAAACATTTAGCAATTTTCTAAGTATTCCCTCACTATCAAATAATCTCCTATTAGTCTATCATATTACTCACCTTGTTCAAAGCATTCGAGTTGAGTTCACTCCATATTCAATATATGTTAGAGAGTTGCATAGCGACAATATCATTATAGTGGGTTAAGTCAATCATGAGACTCAGCTATATTCTTTTTCCGAATTTGTCCCTTTTTCATATTCTTCACTAAATTCACCTATAATTGAATGACACTTTAGAACCTAGGAACATTTTTGATGTTGATGAATTATCTCCTACCACAAATGACTAAAGTAGTGATGGGGATGCATTTACTCCATCTCCTTGTCACCTTTCATATCTCAAGGAACTAGTTATGGATACACCTACTTCTAGTCCACCACAAAAATTTTAGGGAGTAGGATATTTGATTCATTACACATCAAAAATTAGGTAGACTTATAGATAGTCATAGGGTCTTCCACACTCCTTCACTTCTACTTCACATACACCATCATTTTATGGAACAATTACCATTTATACTTTCTATGAGGAGAATAGTTCCTTGTATAGGAACTACACCTTGGTTGGAGATCCATAAGATACTTGGTAATTCAATTCACATTTTTCATGGTGATCCATTCTTCCATACATCCACTTCTAATCAACAGTAATTCTATGAGGATGCTTTGTAGGATACATGATGGCTACAAGTAGTTGTAGCTTCGAGTGGGGATTTATAGTCCTACCATCTCTTATTTATCTCTCTTTAGGGGGGGGGGAGTTTTCTCCCACTAGTTTTTTCCTTTTACTCCACTTTTTTGAGAGTTACATTATACGTGGCTACCTTATTAGGTCTTATTGCTGGGACCCATTTGTTTTTATTTTCCACCCACCTAAGTTATTCTTAAGTGGAGGGGGGGGGGTGAGGGGTGTTAGTGTAGGATATTTATTATTCCATTTATTTATTAAATGGATAAAACATATACATGTATCTTCAACTTGATTATGTGTTTATTTAGTCTATAATAGTTTCCTTCCACTAGTATTAGCTTTTATGGTAGTTAGCTACCAATTATCTTAGCTATGTGATTGTGACACATTTGTTCTCTACTAGTCTAATGTCAGTCAACTCCCTGATTCTAGGTGTAAGTTGCATTTTATTTCTCTTAGATAAGACACCTATTGTAAATTTATTTATCAATAAAGGTAATTATTACATATGTTCTTAAATATTTATAAATATAAGCAGGGTCATTTTTGTTGCATAATATTTATGTGCTCAATTTAATAGTAGATCACCAATTTGTCAGACTTATCCAAGACCTCTCAATAAGATTGAATAAACACATGAACACCATGGAATATAGGATAGAGAAAGTGCAAAGAACAATCATTCATAAAAATTCCTCATTATCCTTGGATTATAAATACAAAGGGATAACATGCTTATAGTCTATTTGAGTGTATGATGACTCATCTAGACAATGTGAGTGGGTGGGCTCCTCCACTATGAGTGAAGAGAGCACTGAGGCAACATAGTGGGATGGATGACCCCATCCACCAACTGTGTGAACCCATGCACTCACATGTGCATTATAACATTAGGATGATGTCATAATGACATAATCAAGGCCTATTAACCACATAATTAAGATGAAGAAAATGTGTAGTAAAAAATTATGCCAAACCCCCCTTAAGCATAGCTTATGTGGGTAGTAGAATTGGGTCTCGATAACTAGGCCTACTTAGCTACCCAAGTATAAAGCTCTTTTACCATATTAGAGATTAGTCTAGGTTTTAGATAATTTGAATTCCCAAGTAGAGTGAACACATGATCCAAGTAAATTCACAACATGAAATATATGAAAGCAAAAATGAATTACACAAGAGAGAATATTTCAAAAAATATGATCTAAAATACCAACTCCATTTACCCTAGCATTGCATTTAAAATGAGGTACATTTATAACCTTATTGAGTTGATTGGTGACTCACTAGACAACTTGAGTGGTAGGCTCATCCTCCATGTGTGGATAAGGCACTAGGGGAACACTAGTGGGTTGAAGGCCTTAGTGGTGAAATCACTAATGAGACCAAGTGGGATGGAGACCCCATCCACCCACATGTGCATAATGATGGTAAAATGATGTAATAAATAACCCTAATTAAAATTATTATCCTCAAAATACATCTAAGATCAGTAAAAATATAAAGAGGATTAAATACCCATGCAAGGGTAAAATGTCTACTCTAACACCCCCCTTAATTGTAGTTCAAGTGGGTAGTGTGAAAAAGTGAGTCCTAACAACTAGCCCTAATGAGGTACCCACATACAAAGAAATCTCTCATAAAGTGGAAAAAAGGGAGAAAACCCAGTGGGAAAAAACTCCCCCCAAAAGAGATATAAAATAAGTGAAGAGCCTAGAATCCCCCCTAAAGATGATGTTTTTACTGATATAGACTGCACCATAAGAAAAGCTTGTAGATGAGTGAACCTGCTTCTAGTGAAGGGTTTGGTAAAGATATCTACAACTTGTTTTGAAAATTACTAAAAACTCAAGTCGATAATTTGATCATGAATAAGATTACAAATAACATTCATGTGAATCTCAATGTGTTTGGTTTGTTGGTGATGAACTATATTCCTGTATATTTGTATAGTAATCTAATTATCATAATAGATGATGGTGGCCTACCTAATAGGAATGTTAGACTTAGATAGAATCCCTTGATGCCAAATAATGTTAGTATTTATGTTAACATCTCCCCTATACTCTACCTCTATGGAAGCTATAGAAATAGCATTTTTCTTCTTGTTAGATAGACTGATAGGAATAAAACCCAAATAAATTTCTTAACCTGAAGTGGACTTATGATTTTGAGTATCACCATCCCAATCTAAATCTATGAAACCAACCAAGTCCACCTCAATTCCAAATTTGCATTTAATCCTAAATCTATAAGAACCTTGGACGTAATTAAAAATCATCTTAGCTGCTTTCCAATGTAGCTCATGGTATTCCTACATGAATTTGGAGATAAGTCACACTGAATATGAAATGTCAAGCCTAGTATGAATTAGATAGATAAGGCTTCCAATAAGTTATCAGTACTAAGTGGTATCTACCAAAGGTGTAGAGGAGTTATCCTCAAGCTTCACTCTTGATAGAAAGGGAGTTAGATATGGATTAAAATTATCCATGTGAAATCGGCCAAAATTTTGAGAGAATACTTGGGTTATGCAAGTGAAAACTATGAATCAAACTATGAAATCTCAATGCTAAGGAAGTAGTGCAAAAGACCCAAGTTTATCATGTTAAATATATCTTTTAAAGATGTGTTCATCAATACAATAGATGATGAAGAACTCCCCATGATCAAAAGATCATCAAAATAAAGACCAATATCAGTAAAGAATCATCATACTATAAGAAGTATAAATTTGGGTCTCAATGACACCTAGTGAATCTTGAAGTAAGGATGAAGGAATCCATCTTGGCATACCAAGCCTGAGGAGCTTGTTTGAGGCCATAGATGGATTTCCTAAGTATACAAACTAAGGATGAATCCTAAACAAACTAAGATCCTTGGTCCATGTAAATCTCCTCCTCAACATCTTTTTGAATAAAGACACTCTTCACATCCATTTGGTGCACATCCCAACCATGTGTTATGGCTATAGAAAGTGTAAGTCATATTAAATTCATCTTTGCAATAGGTGAAAAGGTCTCTAATTAATTAATGCCAACTACCTATGAAAAAATCTTAGAGACCGATCACACCTTGTACTTATCAATTGACCCATCTATTGAATACTTGTTTTGATATATCCACCTACATAAAACATCTTCCTTCTCTTAGGAAGTGAATTCAAATCACATGTGTGATTTTTGATTAAGGAGGAATATTCTTCCTGCATAGAATTATCCCACTCAAGCATGATTGAAGCCTCTATGAATGTTTATGGATCTAAAACTAAAATAAAGAAGGCATGTGGAACACTTTGATAATCTTCCTGAATACATCTATCATATACTAGATCCCCTACCCAAGTGTTTTCACTCCAAAGTATTTGGTTGGCACAAAGGGGCACGGATGTGGATGAGTCAAGTGTTGACTCCTCATCATCTAAAAAATGAATAGAAGTGGATGTAGAAGATTCCTCATCACTGTCCTCATTGTCATAACTAGAAGAAGAAGATCCAAGCTTAAGAATCATCAAGTCTAAGTGAATCCAATGAAGGAGAAGAAGTATCAAGTGTTGAGTCTTTGGGAATCTCCTCAAAGTGAACACTTCTCTCTATGAATAACACATGTGTGGTCAGAGGTAAAAGATGGTACCCCTTGACACCATCTAGATAGCCTAAAAAGATGTAAGGCTTGGATTGTGGTTCGAGAGATTTGCATTTCTTCTTAGGTATACATGTCATTTATGGAGATACAAAAAACTTAAAGTGATCTACATCATGTTTCCTTCCATGCCAAGATTCAAAGGGATTTATTTGTTTCAAAGCTTTATGAAGAAACATGTTCTAAATATAAGAAGCATAATTAATGGCTTTAGCCTAATACTAAGGTGCCAAGAACCTAGAGTGAGCCATATAGCTAGCCATCTCTTTGAAGGATCTATTCTTGCATTCTACAACTCCATTTTATGAAGGAATGCAAGTAACTTTATTCTATGAATCAATCCCTTATGTGGTGCAAAACTGCTCAAATATGTTCGCTAACATATTCACCTTTATTTTTAGTTCAATGGACCTGATGGATTTCGTAGATTATTGCTCAATAAGTGCCTTAAAGTATTAAAAATATTCAAATACTTATGACTTTTTTTTAAAGAAAGTAGACCCATGTATATCTTGAGAAATCATCAATGAAAGTGAGAATATGCTTAACCCTTGTAAAAGATATAATGGAAAAATGTCCAGATGCAACACTGTGTACTAACTCCAATGCTTGTGAAGCACTACAAGTTTTGCCTTTGTAAAACTTTCCTTCAGGATGATTTCTAAGAGAGTATCCCTCACAAAGTCCCTAACACAATTATTCTCAAGGAAAGCCTATGACCATGTCATTTTGATAAGTTTTTCAAAGTAGCAGTGGTTAAGGTAGCCAAACCGCTCATGCCATTATTTATTAACTCTATCTAAATGATCCAAGAATGTTTTCAGAGAAGAATTAGGTGCAAAATTTGAGAAGGTGTATAATCTAGCATGGTGATGTACCCTACCCACTACTATTGTACAATCACTACAAAACTCCCTAACGATAAATGAATCTAGTACAAACTCAAACCTCATTATTTTGTTGATATGATTGATTTGATACATAGATAAGAGATTGGTTGAGAGAGAAGGAACACTTAAAACATTATTGAATGTTCCTCCTTCTATTTCAAGAGACCCTCTGCCTGCCATGAGTACAAAAGTGTCATCACCCAAATTTATAGAAGACATGCTACAAGGCTTTAAAGAATAAAAATCAACTAGTGAAGAGCCCATGTGATGAGAAACACCTAAGTCAATGACCCGTGAAGATGTTGAATATGCAATTGATATAAGAGCCTTACCCTTTAATTTCTCTTTCCCCTTTGCCTTTGCCTTGGTAGAATCTTGGGTAGATGAATTCTACTTGACAGACTCAATAACACTTATGTTTTTCTTCTTTAGGAGATGAGTTAGGTGATCTATTTTCTTCTTCATGCACTTGTGTTCATCATGCACATTTTTCTTATAGTAGCAACACTTAAACTTCTCTTTCTTAGGTTTATATTTGGAAGAGGAGGATTCAGTGTTGGTTTTGGTAAAGTTTGATTCTTTCTTATTCTCTTAATCTTATTCTTCTTCTTTTCTTATTTAAAATGTTTGCTTTCGCATTCCCATTAATTAGGGTTTGAGATTTTGTGGACTTCAATGTGCCTGTCCGAATCAACTTGTCTTGGTACCTAGTTAAGTCAACAATGAAAGCATCTAAAGAGGGCATTTTCTATGCAATGCCTAAATCACTTTTAATGGCATTGAAAGCAGAGATAAATACTAAATAGTCAAGACCTAGTTTTGATAGTATAAAAAACAAGTTGGTCATCTTCTTTCTTTATCCCAAATTCTTTCAATTGTAATCTTAAAGACTTGAGCTTAGTGAAGAAATCCTGAAGGGTGTCAAATTTACAAGGACTTAGATTAATAAGTTCATTATCAAGATCATGACCTCTCATCACATCCTACCCCCTAGAAAGCTTTCCTAGATTGGTCCATACATCATGGGGTGATTTAGTACGCTCTAAGTGAAATATAAGATTAGGTGCTATAAAAAGACATAATAGGCCATATGTTTCATCACTATGATTATATAACTTAACAATCTATTCATTCGTGATAGGTTTAGTTTCATCACCCATGGTTATCCTATACAAACCCTTAATTTTTAGAATGATTCTCATCTTGGTTTTTCATTCGTGATAGTTAAGGCAAATTAGTGGGTTGATTGAACTTGAATCCATTTTAGTGCAGAAAATGTATTGTAGTAGTTATTGCATAAAATAGAGAATGCGAACATAATGAAAAGTGACTCATAAAAATAAAGTACATCCCATGAACTATGAAATGGTAAACCCCCCCCAAAAATTTTAAATTTACTTTCAAAAGATGTCAAACTCAACTAATAGTGCGTCTAGAGCAATTAGTGCAAGTATAAAAAAAGATGAATTTTTGTAAACAAAGAGGACATCGGTCTTTGTCGATAATGCGTCCAAGAGAAGACTAGTACAAACCGTGAGCAAGAGAGAGAAAATTAATGTTTTAAATGTAAGGGAGTTTATCCACCTGCCAAACTAGGCCTTACCCTCTAGTCTCTATTGAGTGAGAAAATAAAGATTCCAAAATTTTCCCCTCTCCATTTTTCAGAAAAACTTGCCCACAATATATTGTTTTTATAAAAAAATAAAAATATATATCTTTAAAAATATTCCCATAATTATTATTTTATTAAAAAAATAATATTAATATCCTAAAATGCCTTATCTTTAAAAACTACATCACCACCAATGCTCCATCACCAAATAAAGACTTGTGAAACTTTACAAAGGTCTCTACCGTTAAATGGTAAAACAACTATGTTTTTTTCACAAAGACTTTTAATTAAAACTTCATATTATAAAGCTCACCTATTTTAAAAAGACAAAAGACCTTGAACTTAAGTCCTGCTACCTATTAAAAACAATAACAACCTTTAATATATAAAAAAACCACGAATTTGTTAGAGTAGTGGTTTTGGAAACCACATTTTACAAAAATGGGCATGGCTTACTGTCCTCATAGGGTTTTTGAATGTTGATAGAGGGTATAGAGGAGGTCGATGGAGAATCCGAGGAACGAATCAGATCATGAAGGGTGGTCGTGAGAGCTATGAGCTAAAGAAATGCGTTAGTGTTGAGCAAATTGAATGACAGAACCAGAGGGTTGAAAAATTTTACAGGAGGTCGATCCAACTCCAATTGTGCTTTAATGACAACGTCTGAGGAGGTAGAATTATGTCTGAATTTACTCCAATGGTGACATCTGAAGTTTGAATGGATTTTGTGGAAATCTGTAGGTCTGAGGAATGTCGTACAAGTTTAGAGTGTCAACGGCTGAGGAGAACTATCGTAGGTCTGTGAGAGATTGAATGACACCCTGGACCATTTCAAATATATTTTAAGCGCCATATATCTTTTTTTATTAGGATTTGATTCTAAGAGCACACCAACATACACACAAAAAAGTCTTGCTTTGACGTGTTAATACTCGGATTTAAAAAACGCAGTTCTATACATCTTGGTAAAACGGTTGACAATAAAGACAAAACCTTACATCTACAACTTCCTTTTACAGTAATACCCCTAATTTTTATTTAGTAATACCCCTAATTTTTAACAAATAAGCCCTTTACAAATTATTCGGTCACATTAAACGATAGAGGGATTTTAACAAATCTTAAGATTTTTGAGATTTTTTAAAAACCTCTAAAAAAAAATGCCTCAAATAATCTCTAGATTTAAAAATAATTTTACAACATAAAACAAGGCATTCAATTATCGAGATGGCTCTGATATCATGTTAGATTTCTCCAAAACCTGTCAATAAAATTGAATACACACACAAACACTTTGGAATAGATGAGAAAAAAAGTGTAAATAACCACAATTCATAAACATTCATTTTTAGTTTTGGATGATCAATACAAAGGGAGAACAAGCATTTATAGACTGGTTGAGTGTATGATGACTCAGCTAGACAAGGTGAGTGGGTGGGCTCCTCCACTATGGGTGGAGAGAGAACCGAGGGAACATAATGAAATGAACGATCCCATCCACCCTCTATATGACCCCATGCACTCACATGTGCACTATGAGATCAAGATGATATCATAATGACCTAAAAAACACCTATTAACCACATAAGCAATATGAAGAACATGTGTGGTAAAAACCTACACCAACACTATTTGCCAATTCTGACAATATTATATATTTTAGAATATATATTATATTATAATGTGTTATATTATACTGAATATTATATTATCTTATCTTTTATTTTATATATATTATATTTCATAATGACCCTACAGAAATAGACTAATACCCAAATGCCACATCATAAACATTTATTGACCATCTCAAACAACATGTCTTAAGTTATTTAGCCTAACACATATTGCAGTCTAAGTAAAGGTAGTGCCACCAGTGACCACGATGCCCACCCCATATCTTTATGAACTTGAACCATATATATATATATATATATATATATATATATATATATATATATATATATATAAATATAATTACGAAATTTTTTATATATAATACAAAAAAGTATTATATTAGAACAAATAAATTATAATATATTGCAATATTATAATTTAAAACGAATAATTTAGTACATATAATGATTTATATAATTAGTATTATATTGTATCTATCATAGAAGAGATACATGGCCCTTCAGCAACAAGGGCATAAAATTGATGCCCCCCTCGCTCCCCCCTCCCACATGCGATCTCCCCAAAATGATAAGGTACAAATTAAAAATCATGAGGGACCTAGTCAGTAGAGTGGTAGTGATTTTTTATGACAATTTGGGGTTTGGGGGACTCTATGTTTAATTATTTGAATTTATGTGTGTTCAAAATTCTTTGTAGACATGTTACATAGACATATTTATGAAGATTAAAAAGTGATGCTACATTCATATATATATATATATATATAAATATATATAACTAAAATGAATGCTGCATTATTTTTGCTTAATGGACTAAGCAGTCATAGGTTTTGGATGATGTATGATAACCAATTTACACTTTCATTTTATGATACCCCACTTGAACAAAATATGAAATTGGATCCCTTCTTACATAACATGTACCTTTTGGATAAGTACTAATTTGAATGTGTATATATACACTATTATATAATAATAGTATATATTATATTAGAAAAATGTTTATATTATAATTATATTATATGATATTGTTTCATATGAGTTAAAATGTTAAATATAGAATATTTTATATAACTATATAAGATAATATTTAGTTAATAATAAAAATATGATGGGACATTTAAATCAATGGAATGAAAAATATAGTAATTAATATTAGGTTTAACTTATAAATAAAATAGACTCTTTGTGCGCATCGATCTTTTAATCCAATGGTGCATGTTAATTGATGTGTAGACAAGACAAATAAACCCTAATGTTATGACACGAGGTAGTTGAAAGTTGAAATAAATAGGGACAAGTTGATTGAGGTTCTTAAGATGTAGTAGAGAGAGAAACAAGTGGTAGTCGAGCATAGTTGTAACATGTTTTTATGAGTGGGTTTTGTTAAAATCTTCTTCTTTAGCTACATGTATGTGTTCTATGCTCTAGCAAGCTGCTACAACTAATGGAAAGTAAAGGTTTTTTAAAAGGAATCACTCCACTTTAAATTGAAAAGAAAAAGTAATGGCATATGCGTTTACATCTAAAATTATACTTGTATAGTATAGTCATATCTCTATGAACATCTAGTCCTATTATAAGGGTAATTTTTATATGTATATTGGGTTTTTTATTGTTTTCAATCTGTTTATGTAAGATTATTATTTTTTGTTTCAAAATTATGTATTGCCCTCACATTCTATTATTATGTGATTTTTTGGGTATAAATAGTAAATTTGGTGGGGATTTGAACCTTCAATTACATAAAGGTTTACTGATGGAATATTGAGTTTAATTGGATATTCAAAATTTGAGTTCAGATTAGTATTGTTTTGGTGGAGAGTTTAAAATCCAAAAATAAGTAGTTTATTGGTGCTTATGAAATTTGTATTTCAATAGGAGTCTTAGGAAGAGAATTTGAAGAGGAGTCAAGAAGAAAATATAAAATGAGGGTTGGGTAAATGGAGTTTTTTTTTTTCTTCTTCTTGAGAGAAGATGATCATAGTGATTATAGCTTAGCAGTGGTCTATTTTGAACATTAAAAATTAAGTTGTCAACAATTTTTATATGATATGCATAGATTTTAGATAGAATATAAAGGAGGGATATAAATTATACTTTAATAGGATGTCATCATACTATAATATTATGCAAACAAAAAATTGATTGCATAATATAGGGATGTAAATTATAAGGAGTGTCCCTAAAGTTCGCAACTATGTAACCAACATAGGAGGTAGATGGATGTGTATGTTGGGAATACAAAATGAAATATTGATATTAATTATAGGCATTATATATTATTTCCATTCACAAAAACTATATCAATCACCCACCTTTTGATTATTTTACAAATTTTAAGGCTTTCGATCTTATTGATAGAGAAAAAAGATTAAAGATTAATAATATATAAATTATATACTAAATTAATTAACCATAAATATATTATATGTTACACCTTTGGATTAAGGAGAAGCTTAGGAATTCAGTTTGATATACATTACAACATTATAATAGTTGTGCCTTGGAAAATTATTGTTATACACACAATATTGTTGGGTTTTGAACATATGAAGGACATTACGCACACAATTTTATTGGGTTTCAAACCTTAATCCTATAGGATTTTCCCCATTGTTTACTTTTATATTTTTATTTATTACATCCCCTTGGTTATGCAAATCTCCATCAAGACTGAACATATAAATTAAGCATAGATGGTAGGGATTATTTGGATTAAAACAATCTAAGTCCTGAAATTATTATAGGGTATGCATGTATTTAATCGACAACTTTTTATTTCCAACTTTTCCTCCATCAATGCCATTATCAGTGCTAACTAACAACTAATTGATATATAAATGCATGTATTAATCAGACTGACATCATTGACAAGAATGATATAAAAAATATGTAGGGATGAATCATAGGTCCCTTCTTCTCAATAGAAATGCCTCCAACTTATATATTTATTTATGGATGCATGTATGTATGTATGTATGTATGTATGTATGTATGTATGTATGTATGTAGTTTATTTAATGTAATATTATATAATAACAAGGGCTGCGTAGCGCTTAATTTTATCTTTGTATTGTAAGTTGTTTAAAATTAAGTTTGCATGTAATTTTGTAATGTAAGTTCACTACCATAATAAATAATATGAAAAAAATAATAGTAATAAATAGATAAAAATGTTTACTTGTAAATTTTTAATGTAAACTTACTTTAATAGTAAATATTATACAAAAATTAATAATACTAAATAGAAAAAATTATTAATGACAAGATTTAGAGATTTATTGTTTCTATAATCGATACTATAAAAATAATAGAGTCTTGCAAAGTGAGTTGTAGTATTCCAATAGAGAAGGTAATAATAATAATATATATATTTTTTTCAAATAGTAAATGTTCATCCAAAAGTGGAAATATTGACATATAGAAAAACCAAATGTAGAGGAATAATAATATCATACAATACATACTCTATATATTCTTGATAGGCTAATTCATATAATACATACTCTATATATTCTTCATAAACATATTAACCTGTGAATCCTCATTTGGCAATCATTTCCATAGTTTATGGAGTTCAATCTTTACAAATGGTTAAACCTTGTGTAAGTTTCAACTTAAAAATGTATGCTTGATGATTGAATCTAATCATGAGAACATTTACATTGGTTGGAGTAAGCTTAAATGATTTTTTTTTGGGTGTAGCAATTGGTCCTAAAATGTTGTTTTGGATATTTGATCAGTCAATAAAAGGGACCCTTAACATTTAATCTATAGTCTAAATTCGTCAACCTTTCATATGATTTGTGCTTAAATCATTTTGCTTGCCATCAAGTGTAAAATGTAGTTATAAATTGCCATTTAAATGATATTTTGTTCCATAGACTAGCTCGGGTTTGAAATGTTTTTGTCCATGATCAGAAATTATTTAATTTGTTTGAGAACATTTTGTTAATTTTCCATGTGATCGGACATTGGATTAAAGTTTCACTAAGTTGGGATGCTACAACACCATGAAATCACTCGCTTCACCGTAGCAGATGACCTCTTCCCCACTTTTCCTTCGGAAAATTATTCCTGTGATTGATGAATAGGTTAAACACGTTATATCGATAGAGATTCAAACCCTTTCCTTTGCTTTTGCAAAAACTTCTCACATACTCAATATAGTGGTTGTAAGAAAATTTTCATCACAATTGTTTGCCCGGTACATTTATTTTTGCCTAGATGTGTCTGTAATATAGCAACTCAAAATTCGGGGAAAAAAACTCTGACAAAAAAAACTAGCAGTAGGTATTCTTAGAGAAGTGGCTATGCCAGAGAGCAAACTGTGGTGATTATTATATAAACCCATAGCTGCCTCTATGACCTTTTTTTGGTGGAGTGAAAAGTGTTGGCCGTCTGTATCCGTATTTTGGATGAATGGATAATTTTATATGGTAAATGACTGCAAAAACATGCGACCATATTTGTAATGATGAAAAGCAGATGGTACTTTTCAATATACTTCTTTATTACTCCAATTAATTTTAAATATATATTTTTTAGTTTTAAAAACAACGTTATTTATATTTATAATAAATGGAGTGGAATATTTCCCAATAAAGCTTCCAAGAATATGTCATTATTTAAGTTTCAAATATTATAAAAATATTGCATTTTTTGTGATATATGTTTTAAGCCATTTGATTCGTTGAAAAAACTCAAGATATTTCAAAAGTGAAACCAATAGATCCAATAATAATAATAATAATAATAATAAATAAAAATTATATATATATATATATATAGAGTTTTAATATAATAATATGTATAGTTTTATTATTATTATTTTATATATTTATAATTATAATATAACAATATATAATTTAATAATTTATAATATTATTATATTTAATTTCTTGTGGCGCCTGCCATGTAGATGTATTCATTGTACTAAAGTTGTCACCTTGTCCGAAGTCATTCATGACCCATAAATACAATTGGTGGAAGGATTTCTTTAGAAATGACCACCAATAGTTATGTTTATATTATTTTGTACGACATGCTATTATTCACCATCATGATTGCACTTAATTACTTTGGCACTCTTATACGACTACACGACTTTAAATGGTTGGGCTTCTATTCACCAACTTTACATGTCGAGTACATACATTGAATTTAAATGCTTTCAATGCCTTGGAGTTGAGTTAAGTAATCGGATATATATATATATATATATATATATATATATATATATATATATATATATAGAGTACTATGCTATATTATATTAATATACAATATAAAACATTATATTATTAATAAGATATATTTTTTATATTTATTTGTTAATTATTAAATTTTTATTATGTATAATATGTAATGTAATATTAGAATATTTTTGTCAATGAAATATGGGTGAGTTTGTTAATTGACTTAGTTATTTCAAGTTCCATTTATGTTTAAATCTATAGAAAAGCATGTGATGTTGGTTGTGGTCATTGGTTATACTCTGGGGCCACTAACGACCATTGATTATCATCGAGGTCAGTAGTGGCCATTGTTGGTAGTAGTTGGTACAAAACTGCTAATATCTAGTATGCAAGGGGTACTTAGGTGGTTAATAAATTACATGGGGATTTGGGCCTCTGATTGTGTCAGAAATTGGTCTACACTTTAATCAAAAGTAGTCATCAATCAATCAATCAATCAATCAATCAATCAATATATATATATATATATATATATATATATATATATATATATATATGGGCAGGGGTCATGTTAACCCTGAGATTAATCTAAAAATAGTAATATATACCCTGAGATTAATCTAAATATATATATATATATATATATATATATATATATATATATATATATATATATATATATATATATATATATTAATCTCAGGGTTAACATGACCCCTACCCATATAACCCAAAAAAGCACTAAAAATAGATCATCACAGTTTGACATACCGATAAAAACACAAAAGGCATATGACCCAAAATAAAAGATTACAAAGAGCCTCTACTGGATAAAAAATAATGACTAAAGGAGTTAAATTACATTATATATTTGTCCATGATTCTTGCAACTGACAAACTATGATGGAAATAGTGACCATTTCAGAGCCAAAACAAACCACCGCCTACTATCACATAATAGACTAGTCACCAAAAAAGCAACTAACCCAAAATGAGCTCCAGGTTTAGTTAGAAAAATTTATCCATCCCTGTACCACCCCGCCTTCTTAGCACCCACAATAGAAGTCTTCGACTCCCTAGCCCAATCAAAGATTTAAATGGAAGCAACTTCGCCTCCTGAAACTTCATCCTTTTGTTGAACATGATCCAATAGACCAAAGATGACAAAACCAACTAGTCAAAACATGGAACCAAATGAAATCCAAGAAATTTGTCAGAGACCCAAACACAAACTTAGGAGAGGCCAAAAAAACCCATCATGGGGCTTGAATTCTACAATTATACATCCCATGAACAAAGAATTTGGTAACAACAACATGAGCTGAGGACCTTCAAGCCACTACCCAATCCACCAATACTAGGATGGGAGCCAGTGCCTTCTCCAAAGGTGGATGAAGAAAGAAGCATCCAATATAAGAGGGACAATTGACCACAAACCACAATTCATCCACATAAGATAATAGGGAAACAAATTTAACCTCCAATGTTGTAAACATGGATGCATGAATGGACCCCACTTTGTCCTTAGTACAGAATGAAATGCATTTGAATGGGCCATTATTTAATTCAACAAAATCCTTAGCCAATCCCACACAACAACCAAAGAATACAAATAAATCCACTAAATCCAAAATTGAGATATACCCTCCAATAGAATAAGCAATTTTCTAACAAATAGGGACACAATATCAAAATTTACCATAATTATCAAATTATTATTGAGAAAATATAACAAAATATCCTCGTAAACTTCCCTCAACACTTCCTCTCTTAGAAGACAAAACACCTTCTTAAGATGTCTCAAAGAAATTGGACTACCAAAGCCCATGTCCTTGACCTTGATCTTACCAAAGGTCACTAGAAGCACCAAGGATTCAATCACTGCTTGATCCATCAAAAATAAAGTAAGCCACATGACACAAAATATGAAGGTAGGGTAGAATAAATTGAGAGAAAAGAGAAACAAAAAATACAAAGGAAAGCACGACCACCAAATATCATTGAGGCAAACAATCATTTCTCCTATTTGACATGATCCAGGCCCGATCATTAAGAGCTAACAATCATTAAACAATCACCATTACTCTTGAATAGATATACTAAAGAAAGTGAAGAATTCACAAATTATGGGATAAAATTAATTGATATGACCCTTAATATGTCCTAATCAATATGTCTATTATCCACACAATTATCCTCCTTTTCATCAATACCCATGTTGGGTAAAAAGTCATCCATAGAGTTAGCTCTATGAAAATAATGAAAATAGACCCACAAGATATGGGAACTCAGAAGTAGCCAAGTGGATTCTTGGATATTATTAAGATTTTAGGACTTGGCACCCTTCTTATGAATGCCAATAATCATAATTTGTGAATCACCTTTAATTTCTAGGTTCTCAATCCCACAAAAGCTACTAAGTTAAGGCCCTCTACCATTGTGTGCACTTCAACCTCATTATTTATCTCATCAATCAAATTAATAGTGGTGACTAAAATGACATAACCAATACAATATTTTATGACACACCCAACACTTTAGGTCCTTGGATTACCCCAGGAGGCCCCATAAAAAAATGACTTAAACCACCCAGAATTCGTGGGTAGCCAAATAATTCCATCTCTATTTTTTTTGAATTTCTCCAGAACTAGTGACCCTTTAACATGATCATATTAATAATTATTATATTAAATAGAATATATATATAACAACTAATTTACTATTATATTCTATATTAAATTTTCTATACAAATAAATAATATTTTGTATACTATTTTAATACTATAATATATTAATTACTTAATAAATAAACAATCAATATTATCTCTACGATAGAATTTACTTTTGAAAAATGATTTTATTAATAACATGCCATAGCTCAACCATATGGTAGCCTTCTATACAATAATGTTTTCACTTAACCTCTATGTTGATGTGACATTAAGAGGAACATTATTGCTTCTCATCAATTTTTAGTTGTGAGATGGATTATCTATTGTATAGAAGAGGCACCAAGTTGAGCTAGAATAATTATTAAAGTCTATAGAGATTATTTATATATACACATTTTTAAATAAAACTATGTAATACATTTTGTTGATTTTTTTGGTAAAACTATGTATTTTTTTATTATTTTTGGTAAAACTATGTAATGTGAAAGAGTGTAAGTTGAGAATTGCACTCTCAAAACTCATGACGACTAACCTTGTTTAACATTTTGATCACAAATCACTAAGAAACAAAAATCTAATATTTTTTATGAATGACACATTGATAAATGAGGTTGTGTGTTTCTTCATATGGTATGGTAATGTGCTATGTAGGGAAGAGATGCAATATTTTATAGTGAATTTGATCAATAACAAATTGGTTGTAAAATGCAAGCCCATACATAACATACAACTTGTGAAAGATATCAAGTTGAGTTGGGCACTGATGGTGAAGGGCGATGACAAGGCATTTCAATGAGTGACTCAAAGAAGACCAAGAAAATACACATACAAACTTCAATGACAGGTCACATATAAAAATGCAATATGTAGCTTCCACCAAACTATTTAAAATACCAAAGACATGATTAAAACTAGTGTTAAATATCTAATAAGATAAAAGTAGAGTATGTTAATGTTAAGAACAATGACATTCATGCCTCTAGAAGAACAAGAAGATTTTAAAAATCTTGACACATTTGTATGCAACCAACAAATCGAAAATAATTCACAAAAAAAAATTTAAAGTCAATTAAAAAATCTAATTAAAATATGTAAATAATAATAAATATATGTAATGGACATAATATTATTTTGACATCCAATTTATGAGTGAAAGCAAGGTTTTGTTAATAGATCCATTAGGGAAATTATTCACATTATCTACATTTTATATTTAAAACAACCTTACTTACCCATGAATATCATTGTTGCATTCAAAAAATAATACTTTGTGGGTGTTCATTACTTTATCAAAAGTACACTTAATGCATGCCATGCATATCTCCTTTACATTTACATTTGACTGCTACACAAGAATGAAGAATAGTAAATATGTAAAACTAATAAAATCAAAGGAAACAAGACTTATTGTTAATACCTCTTCGACAAAATTTAAAATGAATGAGAATTTTATAAATAAATACAAAAAAATATGTTTCATAAAAAATCTATCATTCATTACTACTTCTCCACAACTTCATACTCATTAGGGCTTACAAAAAAATTCCCAAAAAATAAATATATTGGAAAACAGAATTATCTTAGCAATTAAACACCAAAGTCTATCTTGCAGCTTATGTTATTTATTTACATTTAGGTACAAGGGCCTATTTGATGTCTTTTGTTCATCTAGACTAAGAATATATTATCATCTGAAGTAACTAAATAATGCTTAACAACATATGGAAACACCAAACTCAATCCCAAAGAAGAAAGGGAGAGGTAATAAAGAATATGCAATTGGTAAAATATTTCAACATGTATTAAGTGATGATAGTGAATGGAGATAATAAGGTACTTCATGCTAGAATAGGCCAATATTTGATCTTTTGGTAGAGTGAGCACACAAGAATTTTTCAACAACAATGACCCTAATTTTATTCAGAAATATACAAGAAGAGGATGTGTAATAATTCCCTGATGTATTAAACTATCTTTCTTACTAATTATCTACTCTATTACAATATCCTAGTTAAATAAGGAGTATTGGGAGTTAACTCATACGAAAATTCACTTTGTAACTCATAGGATAACTCACTATGGTATTTAGTTGACCTCTAAGTTGAACTCTAGGTGGAACTCACCCTCTCACCAACTTAACCTCTTATCACATCTAATTAAGTTGAAGCTAAATGTTTATGAATAAACCATTTAATAAAGAAATGGAATAATAAATATCCTACAACAACAACACCCGCCCACCCATTAATCATAGTTTAGTTGGGTACAAAATAAAAATGGGACCTGGAAACAAGCCCTGATGAGGTACCCACTTATAATGCAACTCTAAAAAATAGAGTAAAAGGAGAAAAGGTAGTGGGAAAAAACTCTCCCCCAGCCCCTAAAAACATGGAGACAAAGAAAAAAGGTAGGACTAAAAATTCCTACTCTAACACCCCACTTAAACATAGCATAGGTGGGTTGAAAAATTGGGTCTCGATAATGAGGCTTGATGAAGTACCCAAGTACATAGTGATGATCCAAGTAACCTAAAAAATAAAAAGGATGTGTGCCTCCACAAATAAAAGAGAGAAGGTAAGTGCATAATTTCGCATGGAAAATGTTGTAGTAGGTCCCTCTACAACAAATGTTGTTTCTTCCTTTCATAAGAAAGAAGTGATGAGTTGTTAAACTAATGAATTTCCACTCAAGTAAAATGTAGATAGGAATCATGATGTATATCTGTAAGAAATGCTCAAATGTCTCCATGATAATGTTGGAATGTGCCAAAGTATGATTAGGTATCATAGAACTAAATATAGAAGATGGTAATGAAGAAACACATAATGAGGTGGAGAGATCAACCAGAGAAGAATACAAACATGAAACATTCATTGAAAGAATGTCCATGAGAAGAGGAGAGCAATGCTATGTAATTATCAAAACTAAAGATTGATATGTAAATGAAGCACTCAAATCTGTAATATGAATGTCTACAGGAACATATGAGTTGTTGATACTGTCAATGTGTATATTCTCACTATAATTAGTAAGGTCCTATGAAATGCAAGTCTGTGAAGGCTATGGAAGAGCAATAATCTACATAAGAATAGATTTAGAATCTAGAATGAGACAACTATGTTTTACATAATCTCATCTTGTAGTGGGGGCTCAATAAAAGTAAAAGCATTATCCACCATGGATGTCTAATCACAAGAAATTAAAGAAAAAGGAGAGAGAGTACAAAATCCTCATAAAAGATAATATGAAGAGGAAGAGGAGCTGTGATGTAGGTCACATTAAAATCCTTGAAAAGATTCTAAAGTGTGCTCCAAACAATGGAGGGACACTCTATATACTCCACATGGTGGTGTACATCCCATGAAACATGTAATAAAAAATGACCATAAACATAATAATAAGAGTCAACCCAGTCATCGTATTAACATGGATCAATAGGAACAAGAATATGTCCATATAAGAATGGATTAAAGTCCTGATACATGAGTGAATGTTCCATGTACATATGTCATGAAGTGTAATTGGTCTTCCCGAGAAGGACCACTAGCATAAACTCAACCTTCCTCCTCTAAAAAGTATCAAAAGTAGTCATCATGATCGAGAGAATACATCAAGGAAGTGTAAGACAACATGATACAAACTGCAAAGAACCCCTGAAGCATGCTCAAGAATGGGACATTAGCTACAACTGGGAATGCATTAAAGTGATAAATTAGTGTTAGAGTGATGAGGGATAATTCAATATTAAAATGGGGATGTTAGACACAACTTAAAATGCACCCACATGTGAACAATTTACACACAAAGTACAATGCATAAAGTAGTAAGGCCCATAACACATGTAACCCCCTTGAATATGTAATATTATAACTTTAGTGAATTTATAATGAAAATATGACCAATGGATTGGGAATGAAAAATAAGTAAGTTTTACAAAAACCAACATTCCATTCTAAGTTATCAATCAAAAGTTATGACAATTTACATTTCCCATCATTAATGGCCTATTTAATGAATTTTCGCTTAAAAGTTTAAAAATTCCATCCAAACAAAGGTTAAGGTGGGATTCCAAACACTTGTTGGAATTGGAATCAAACAAGGGGCCTCCTTAATTCAATAAAATTTAAAAAATGTGCCCCTATACACCCTTATATGCTCTAAAGTAACAAATAACTTCACTTTAAGAGGTAAATACATAACGGATATTAAAAAATCCTAATAAAGCTATTTCAATTTAAATTTAAATATTATTTAATTATTTTAGGGCTCATTTAATTAAAAAATATAGCTATTCAGGTAATGGATTTTTAGGTTTTCATGTTTATGACTTAACTAAGAGCTTGATAAGGGAAGCCTGAAGATGTATGGTGCTACCAAGTGAAATACAGACCTAGAAGATCAGACCAAAGTTCCCATGATAATATATTATTAGGCCTTTGATATTTATTGTTCTAAATTCTATAACCCTTGTCTATTTATTATGGATTTCAATTTTTCGTATCGATTATGTAATCCTCTATTCTAAGAATAAAATACCCAATGGTGGGGTTAAGTTTTCCCATAACCCATTGAAATTAGTTCATGAAATAGACTTAATGAAGTGCTCATGGCATAGGCCTTTGAAATCAAAGGTAAATGGTGATGGAGGACTGCTAGCAAGTAGAAGGATACAAGATTGAAAGACATCAATAGAGAGTAGAATAGTAGTGTGGAAATTGCCAAGGGCATGTGACTAGAGGTTCGTAGGTCATGGAAAGGTCATTGGAGAAATAACTATGGACTATATGTTTGTAAGTCATTTCAATTTTCTTGTAAAATACATTGACCACTTCAAGGAGGATACATGATGAAGACTAGGTGGAGATCTACAACACAGACCTCCAAACGCATCACCAAGAAAATTATCCTTACAGAGAACCCTGTTCAAACTAAACACAACCAAATGCATTATCTATAACCACATAGTCAATATGCCATAAACAACCAAGCCATTTTATGGAGAATACAAATAGAAACTACTATAAAATTTCATGCTATTTTAAAACATAAAATAATTGTGTTCGATAACAGAAACCTGCTTTGATACCATATTAGATTATGCCCATAGGTGATCTTTTGGTAGAGTGAGCACACAATAATTTTGCAATTACAATGACCTTGCTTGTATTTATAAATATGCAAGAAGGGGATGTGTAATAATTGCTTGATATATTAAACTGCCTTATTACCAATTATCTGCTTTATTACAATAGCCTAATGAAGAGGAATATAAGTAATGTGTAGGGGGAGTTAAATCATTGAATAAATCACTATGGGACTGAGTTTAACTCACTATGGAACTCATAGGAGAACTCACAATGGTACATATTTGAACTCTAGGTGTAACTCTAAGTGGAACTCACCCTCTCACCCACTTAAACTCTTATCACTCCTAAGTAAGTTGAAGCTAAATGTGCATAAATATTCTATTTAATAAATAAATGGAGTAATAAATATCCTATACCAACATTTCATGTGATACCATGTGATAGGGGCCCATATTAAACACCAAACATTTACAGTGGTGTTTGGATTACATGCCCTGAATAAGCCATTACAAAGGACTTTCTATCTTTTAGGGTGGTGACATATTCGATTTCCTTGAAATGGGACTACACGTCTGATGTGTGGCTCAAATTAGTGATGCAATGTTGCTAATGTGGGGACAAGAAATTGATATCCCAAAGTGTCTGTTGTTACTTCACTTCATTTATGCTACCAATATATTGACACTTGAAAACAAAAAAATAACATGTAATTTTTTGGAAATTGATTATTAATTATAATGTGTCTCATAAAACACTAATAATAATAATTTATTATTATATTGAATATTAAATAATATATAAAAATAGAGTATTTAATATAATATCTTATAATTTATTATATATTACAATATTATAATACATTAAATATAATATAATAATGTATTCTATTGTTAAACATCACCCAATACATGATTAAATATGTATAATCTTATATTCCCCATGGAGATGATGCTATAAAAAGTGGTTCGTTCCATCAAACAACATAATAATACATTGTGTGAGGAGGACATGATTTATTTTATTATAAGATTTATTTTTCAATGTGGTGTGGAAGGGCAAGGATATACAAAATACAAAAAAAAAATAATTATAGGTAGGATTCATAAAAATGATTAAAGAACCAAGAAGTTAGGGGAATACACTTGTAAAGTTTACTGATATGTCACATCTATTAATACAATCTATAGCTTCCACTAAAGAACCAAGTATCAATTTAAACAAGATTAAAAATACATAATATAAGGTACCATATATTATATTATATTATATTCAATATAATATAGTACAGGACCCATATCCTACATTAAATATTTATGTGGTATAGCTATTTGGTTTTACATTACTTTCACCCATAGTAAATATTGTCTATATCCATAGATTTTCAACTCAAAATTATTCCTTTGTTTAGATTCTCATTCTAAGAATTGCTTATATTCAATTAGAACTTACTCTCAAGAATAATAAATTTGAATATATTCCTTACAAAATGAATAGGGGAATTGAGGCTATTTTATTTTTTATCTTTAATTTGACAATTTATTTAAATTTAATAATCAATATTTTTTATTTTATACCCAACGATGATAGCCTAGTGGTGAGTGAGTTGAGTGTTAGAAGTGGGAGATATACAGGTCCATTCCTATGATGACCATTCTCTAGAATCATTCTCACACTAAGATACAATAGGTTGTTTGTGAAAAGTATTTGATGCAATGGACCACCAACTTGGTGTTCAGTGTGATATGGGTCGACATGTGGCTTGAAACTTATGTTCAATGCGATGAGGCAAGTCTTCATCCCATGGCTAGGAATATTATTCACCATTTATTTGGGAATTCCATTTATAACAATGTGTAGGGTTCTAGCTCTATTTAAAAAAGCTTGTTACTTGACATTTATAAGAAAAAAAATATTACCCAACATTTTTACACAATAGTAGGGGTTAATATGAGGTCATGTTTTGATAGGATGTCATCAGGCCTAGAGGATAGATTAGGAGGAAGGATGATGACTAATCCTAAACCCCAAGCAATGAAAGTATGCCCTTGAAGGGAAGTAAACATTCATCTAGGACCTCACTAAGGCTACGCGTAGAAAAGACACATGTTGTACCAGAAACCCAACTAGGATTATCAAAAGAGGTAACACTAAAATTGTCAAAGGTGTTTTTAATGATCTATAATTTTTAGCAAGGTTTGGTGGTTGTTTCATATCCAAGAGAAAAGGTGGGGGATGTTACAATAGGAAAGAGAGTGGGTCTTCTTGGTCCCTTATTCATAGAGAAGTTTGTAGAATTTTAAAATTTTGATAAAATTCCTTCTAGAGAGGTAGAGATTAGGAAGTCATTCATGGACATCATCTTAGGGACTAGAGCTATGGCTAGTAAGGAGGTTCAACCTCTCCAAGCTAGGAATATTTTCCCTTGATATCCTTTGGGGAGGAAGTGGTGGTAGAGGTGTACATAAATGAAGATTTGTTAATCACCTGGGGACTCATTTGTAAATTCAATCATTTTTGGCTTAGCTTACTGACCTTACCTGATTGGATTTTAGAAAGTTGGTAGCCCCTTATAGAAAATAACCTAGAAAGTTATCCATGTGCAAAGGGTTTTTTTTTCATTATTGTATTTGATAGGTTAGAGGATCAAGTTAAAATTATTCAAGAGAAGACCTAGAGTTAGCATTGCCATCTTCTTTTCTTGAAACCATGGCCTTCAAATTTCATTCCATTAAAGGAATCCCTTATGACTATACTAGTGTGAGTTTATTTACTACACCTTCCACTACATTTTTGGTCAAAATCATGCCTTTATTTCATTGGGAATATGTTGGAATAATTGATGTTTTGACTATGAGTTTCCATCAAAACCACTTTCTCTAGGATGTAGTGGGGATAGACATCTCTCATAAGCTCCAAGCAAACATTAATCTCAAAATTAATGGTAAATGGTGGATGCAAAAATTGGATCAAGATGGAATCTCCTTCAGGTGTCATAAATGCTTTGAAAATGGGCACATGGTAGTGTTTTGATCCAATTCCAAATTAAAATATATAGCATCTTACCAGAAGGATGCCCAACTCTCTAACCTCATATTTATTTCTACTAGAAAGATCGAGGAAGCCTTACAAAATTCAAAGAAGAGTGAGGATATTATTGATGATAAGGGTGGTTTGGATTCAAATAAAAAATAAAAAATTACCACTAGTTTAGGTGAATTGGATAAAAATATAAAAGCACCTAATAGGTTCTAAAATGGGAGTATGGAGTCTCTACTCTCCTCACAGGAATGGACTATGAGAAAGAAGAAGAAGGGGCAGTTGAGTGTAGAACCAACATATTGTAATATACGATCCAATAAATTGTGAGCGGATGGAGAAAAGGGGATATGAGGAGTCCCCAATAAGGGTGACTTAGCTTTGGTTGATAGATTTTTATTGTTTGATTTTAGTGTTGGTTGGGTAAATTTGGAGTGTCATAGGTTAAAATGGATCTTTGGGTCTTCTGGGATTATTTTAATATCATACTCTTTATTTTAATAAAATGGCTGAGTAAACTATAACCCAAATTTACACACACACACACACACACACACACACACACACACACACACACACACACACACACACACACACACACACACACACACACACACACACACACACACACACACACACACATTAAAAAATAACATTTATTAATCTGTCAATGTCAAATCTACATGCCATGTCATGTACTTGATTGGTAATTATCTTAAATACATAATCCCAAGTCTTCAATAAGATTAACCGGGAAGCTTTACAAATCTAAATCCAATAACCATATGGAAATTGGTCTTTGTATTTTTGTTGTCATGCCATGTTGGTATTTTTATCAGTAAAAGATTAAAATATCATTTCTGCTTTTGTTTTTATTTTTAGTTTGGCTATGTATTTAGATATAAAATATTTATAAAAATAAATATAGTATTAATAATAATCAATCATATTATTATAATATATATTATGATTACATATAAAAACTATATGAAATATATATTATATAACTATATTAACTATAATACTATAAAATATTATAATATTAACTATAGTTTCATTAATATTATATAATAATGTAATATTAAATTAAGTATTTGTAAATTGAAAGAGTGTAAATTGGTAATTGTATGACACTCAAAACTCATGACCACTGACCTCATCTCAAAATTTTATCAAAAAACATTAAAAACCAAAAATTTGATAATGTTTTATTGAAATCAACATTGAAAAATGAGGTTATGTGTTTGTTCATATGGTGTTGCAATGTTATATGTAGGAAAGAGACATTTTATTTGAAAATGGAGTCGAGCAATGGTGAATTGGTGGGGAGGTGAAAACCCATACAAAGCATAGAAGTGGTGAAAGAAATCAAGGGTAGTTGGGATGTGATGGTGAGGGGTAATGACAAGGTATTTCAAGAAGAGACTCAAACAATTTTGGGAAAATACACATATAAAGCTCAATGATAGGTCACGTCTAACAAGGATATATTTTTTTCTATTGAACTATTTTAGTTACAAAAGACATGATTAAAACATGTCCTATACATCCAACAATTTTTTAAAAAACACATATAATGCTCTGTGTTTCAATTTAGACAAGTTTAAAACTACATAAAATCTAATTAGATGACTCTAAAATCAATTAGAAAATAAAATGAAAAGACTTAATTAATGAAAAATGCCTTTAATATAATCTATTTGATTGAATCATGATTCCGTATGCAAATAGATATGGATATTGATATTTACAATATTTTATATTCTCACTCCTAGTAACATAAAAATACCTATTATGTTCATAACAATAGTACTTGTTTCTCTTTATTTGTTGAATAGAATAATGGTACATCGTCTTAGGGACTAGAACTATGGCTAGTAAGGAGTTTCAACCTCTCCAAGCTAGGAATATTTTCCCTTGATATCCCTTGGGGAGGAAGTGGTGGTAGAGGTGTACATAAATGAAGAATTGTTAATCACCTGGGGCCTCATTTGTAAATTCAATCATTTTTGGCTTAGCTTACTGACCTTACCTGATTGGATTTTAGAAAGTTGGTAGCCCCTTATAGAAAATAACCTAGAAAGTTATCCATGTGCAAAGGGTTTTTTTTTTCATTATTGTATTTGATAGGTTAGAGGATCAAGTTAAAATTATTCAAGAGAAGACCTAGAGTTAGGATTGCCATCTTCTTTTCTTGAAACCATGGCCTTCAAATTTCATTCCATTAAAGGAATCCCTTATGACTATACTAGTGTAAGTTTATTTACTACACCTTCCACTACATTTTTGGTCAAAATCATGCCTTTATTTCATTGGGAATATGTTGGAATAATTGATGTTTTGACTATGAGTTTCCATCAAAACCACTTTCTCTAGGATGTAGTGGTGATAGACATCTCTCATAAGCTCCAAGCAAACATTAATCTCAAAATTAATGATAAATGGTGGATGCAAAACTTGGATCAAGATGGAATCCCCTTCAGGTGTCATAAATGCTTTGAAAATGGGCACATGGTAGTGTTTTGATCCAATTCCAAATTAAAATCTATAGCATATTACCAGAAGGATGCCCAACTCTCTAACCTCATATTTATTTCTACTAGAAAGATCGAGGAAGCCTTACATAATTCAAAGAAGAGTGATGATATTATTGATGATAAGGGTGGTTTGGATTCAAATAAAAAATAAAAAATTACCCCTAGTTTAGGTGAATTAGATTTAAATATTAAAGCACCTAATAGGTTCTAAAATGGGAGTATGGAGTCTCTACTCTCCTCACAGGAGTGCACTATGAGAAAGAAGAAGAAGGGGCAGTTGAGTCTAGAACCAACATATTGTAATATACAATCCAATAAATTGTGAGCGGATGGAGAAAAGGGGATATGAGGAGTCCCCAATAAGGGTGACTTAGCTTTGGTTGATAGATTTTTATTGTTTGATTTCAGTGTTGGTTGGGTAAATTTGGAGTGTCATAGGTTAAAATGGATCTTTGGGTCCTCTAAGATTATTTTAATATCATACTCTTTATTTTAATAAAATGGTTGAGTAAACTATAACCCAAATTTACACACACACACACACACACACACACACACACACACACACACACACACACACACACACACACACACACACACACACACACACACACACACACACACACACACACACACACACACACACACACACACACACACACACACACACACACACACACACACACACACACACACACACATTAAAAAATAACATTTATTAATCTGTCAATGTCAAATCTACATGCCATGTCATGTACTTGATTGGTAATTATCTTAAATACATAATCCCAAGTCTTCAATAAGATTAACCGAGAAACTTTACAAATCTAAATCCAATAACCATATGGAAATTGGTCTTCGTATTTTTGTTGTCATGCCATGTTGGTATTTTTATCAGTAAAAGATTAAAATATCATTTTTACTTTTGTTTTTATTTTTAGTTTGGCTATGTATTTAGATATATAATATTTATAAAAATAAATATAGTATTAATAATAATCTATCATATTATTATAATATATATTATGATTACATATAAAAACTATATGAAATATATATTATATAACTATATTAACTATAATACTATAAAATATAATAATATTAACTATAGTTTCATTAATATTATATAATAATGTAATATTAAATTAAGTATTTGTAAATTGAAAGAGTGTAAATTGGTAATTGTATGACACTCAAAACTCATGACCACTGACCTCATCTCAAAATTTTATCAAAAAACATTAAAAAACAAGAATTTGATAATGTTTTATTGAAATCAACATTTAAAAATGAGGTTATGTGTTTGTTCATATGGTGTTGCAATGTTATATGTAGGAAAGAGACATTTTATTTGAAAATGGAGTCGAGCAATGGTGAATTGGTGGGGAGGTGAAAACCCATAAAAAGCATAGAAGTGGTGAAAGAAATCAAGGGTAGTTGGGATGTGATGGTGAGGGGTAATGACAAGGTATTTCAAGAAGAGACTCAAACAATTTTGGGAAAATACACATATAAAGTTCAATGATAGGTCATGTCTAAAAAGGATATATTTTTTTCTATTGAACTATTTTAGTTACAAAAGACATGATTAAAACATGTCCTATACATCCAACAATTTTTTAGAAAACACATATAATGCACTGTGTTTCCATTTAGACAAGTTTAAAACTACATAAAATCTAATTAGATGACTCTAAAATCAATTAGAAAATAAAATGAAAAGACTTAATTAATGAAAAATGCCTTTAATATAATCTATTTGATTGAATCATGATTCCATATGCAAATAGATATGGATATTGATATTTACAATATTTTATATTCTCACTCCTAGTAACATAAAAATAACTATTATGTTCATAACAATAGTACTTGTTTCTCTTTATTTGTTGAATAGAATAATGGTACAATTTTCATGAGGAACACAAGATAATCCAATCTTAGGTAGTTTATTTGATGAGGGATTGAATCCCACCCAGTTTCTACATGTTATATCCAAGCACTATGGCATTGTGATCCATCATAGCATAATAATGCACAATTTCAACAAAAGTGATTTTGAATGGATTTTCTCAAACTCTATGACCCAAAAAAAAAATCTAAAACATATAGTCATCATGATAATATATGTTTGAGAAAATAACTCAAAGATACATATGTGTTCATCAAGATGACATTTGTTTCAATCATGTATTAACTTAAACACTTTGATAGAAACTACATATTGAATTCAAATATGTGACATGTCACTATTTTTTATATGTTTGTCTAGTGATATTTTTCAATTCCTTTACTTTAAATACCCTATCATCACCCCTCACCATCACCACCCACCTCACATTGGAAATTTTTATTTGTTTTATGTTTTGTATGGCTTTCCCCTTTCCCTCCAAATGGGGTCAATAATAGTGAAAATTAAATGAGACAAAAATATCAGTGTACCCTCTTTCATGAAATCTTCAGAGAATTTCATATAATTATCCTAGGTATGATATCAGTTGTGCCCAATGAGAATATTTATTTATTTCTTGCAATCTAGAAGAATGATGTTTTTGAGCATTGACTTGAGCTGTGAGTTCACAATGACAAGTCTATAAAATAAGGTGGATGTAGCAATGACTATATTAGAGGAAGAAATTTAAATGGAAAGAAAAATAGTCTATGTAAATAATGACACAACATGGAGATGAAGATATAAGGATACATTCAAATATACTTTTGTTTCATATGAGTATGAACTTGAAAATGTGCAATGAAAGATAGAAGGTAGAGGCACGAAAACATCTTTGGAGGTGCAATTATTATCAATGAAATAAAGGGCAGTGATCAACCATCATGATGCCTTAATCCACCCTTGACAATATGAAATGACTAATCAAATATGTTGACTCCAAGTAAGCTACATACCACTATGTAATGGGAGAATGGCATTTAAAGTCTTAAGTTTATTTATTACAACTAATATTCATTCACTTATGGCATTTTCTATTTTATGATTTGTTTTTATCAATTAAAGGATAAGTTAAGTAAGAATGTACATGAATGTGTATAATATTTAATTTATAATGATAGACACATTTTTCCTAAGAACATGGGGCTTTTCAAAAGGGTTTCTATCTTATGTCTAATAATATGTCAATTTTTAGTCCCATATAAGACATATGGAAAGATTTATATGTGAATTGAGAGTAGCTTTTTGGTAGTGAATCATGTTATAAGTCATCTAGATAAAACAATATGTCTCACTCATGAGATTTTGATGTAGATAAAATTGTAAGTTCTTTTGCATGAAGATGACCCCTAGACTCTATAGGAGTAATGACGTGGTGAAGGTCTTCCATATGAGAGTCTTGACGAAGATGCATCTTACAATTAATTTTGATTGTCATCAGAATTTACCTCTTAATGTTAATGATGCATTTGTATTGCTATAGAGAATAAGTGTATCGTTACTAACAATGGGAGTGAAACCATTATAAAATGGAAGATTAATTTTTTTTGCCATATGAACTAGCCAACACACCACTAAACAAAGAAATACATATTTGTCAAACATTTTGGGCTTTGGGAAGAATAAGACATATATTTAACATACTATATAATATAATATTAAGGTAAATTTAACCTTTGTTTTCAAAATTTTATTTCTTCATCTTGATTTTAAACATATAATCCATGTAAAATGTTTTACATTAACACATCCTTCAATTCCATGAAATTATGATGTCCATTCCAATGTATAACTTATTTTTATCTAAACCTATAATGTTAATGACCAACTTGTGTTCATATTATATATTGTCTAATTAATATTATAAAATCAATTTCTTTTAAATAATAATATAATATAACAAATTTAAAATATTATACATAACTATTTATAATATTAAATTAATTATATTTTATTATTTATTGTATATAATATGTACTATATTACTATATAATATATTATATAATACATCAATCCACCATATCTCTTGGAGAGAGAATGCAAATACTGGTATAGATTTGAACCAAGTGGACAATAGACTACCTAAAATTAGTATCACTTGTGGCTTTTCCTCTAATTTTGTCTCTCCTCTATTCACCAATTAAATAAAAATAAACACTATTATTAAAATACAATGGATATTGTTAGTGTTACTAATAAAGAAAATGGAAAATTGTGGAAATATTTGTATCCATATTTATTTTTACAGGGCATCCTGCATCAGTGGATTATATTACATAGGGGACAATCCTATATGTGTTTTAACATGGCTCTTGGAACTACATGGGAATTGACCTTAGTGTTGTTGTACAAAAGTTTGTAGGACCTTAAGGAACCCCTAGTATATATTTCATTATAAGGTTTGATGCATACTTGGGTGTTATAATATGGTATTCATATATTAAACTATGATATTTTAAGAGTGTGTGTGGTATCTATTGGAAATGGATTATAAATCTTGGGTGATATGTAGTATAGGAAAAGGTCTCTAAAAGGTGTTTGTATCATCCATGTGGTCTACAAAATCAATTGAGGTAGAAGGACTACTCCACATGTAAGTTGCATGGTTTTGGAGGATATGAAACATGGTGCAATGTGGTGTGATGTTCCCAAAATTAGACTACATGATACGGATGTTGTATAGTATTTTACAATTTGAATTGACATGGCACAAGGCAAATTTTTAGTTCTAAGCTCAAGGTGCTACAAGGTTACACTATATATTGAATTCTACACACTAAATTATATTATATATTGTTTATATGCTTGTGTAAAATATAATTGCATGTGCTCACAAAATTACAAACAAATCACTACCTCATTATTTTTTCCAAATTTCCCAAAAATCAATATACTTTGCTAAACCCTCACTTTGTCAATTATTACTCTAAAATTAGAATATTATGAATTAGGTATTTTTTTGGTTTACATCCAATTAAGGTTAATTTCATTGTTATTGTAGATCATGTATTATGTAGCTTCCATTCATCCATGAAGCCACTTTACTGACACACAGAGCAATTACATTAGGCTAAAGAACATACATAAATGATACACTTAAAACCATGGAAGAATGGGAAGGGACATACATAAAATATAAATAGTCATTGTCATTTAAGGAAATGACAAGGTATTTCATGGAATATTATACACAAAGAGGCCCACATTGTACATTGTACCTAAGTTCAATGAAATTATTGAATTCACATGACCAACACCCATTGCAAAGGGGTTTGAAACTTGCAAGATAGTGGCATATTTGATTCGATATTTTATATTGTCAAGGGTAGACAATGATGTCATGTGAGATTATTTTAATTGTGGCAAGGCTCCATAATTAGAGTAAAATTATTAAGTAGAGAAATAGAACAATTCAATATTTTTTTTTGTATATTCCCTTGGTTCTCTTTTATTCATTTTTTTTATTTGCCATCATATGGATATATTTGATTAGATGAAGCTCTTGCTTTAAAAAGCATTCCTACACTCTATGGCATATTGAGTGAAAAACTAACAAATAAAAAAACATTACCAAATCAAATAATGGTGGTAGTGACATACAAAAATATGTAAAAAATGGAAATGGAAATGCATGAATGGAAACTCTTGTCCCACATGCACCCATTGATAAACAGTATGATAAATAATGATATGATACTTGGGATTCATGACTTCGATAATAACTGCAATTGGAACTATTTATAGGTATTAATCAAACTAATCATAGCAATGACACAATTGATATATTCTCAATGCATAGCCACCCAAATTATAAATGTTGTGTATTCAAGCGAGCCATTGCTAAATGAGTTTTCAGATAATCAACAAATAATGTTCAAAATTGTACTACACATTGCTTAAAAATAACACATGATCCAACCCTCATGATAATTATTCAAGGAATAATAGGCACATGGAATTCATACTTATTTAATAACATCAAACGTGTCTTAAATGGACTTGTAGGGTAAAGCAATTATCCCTTGCTTCTCCTTGCTCTAATGGTGTCATAAAATTTTAGTAAATTCATTACAAAATATATTCAATGATTCATATTACTATCCAATAAATGAAGGCATTTGAGGGACAAGCACTAATAATTTTCCAAAAAAAAATGAAACACATTGAATATGTGTTCACTAATGAAATGGGCTTCATAGGTCAAAATACATTCATTAATATGAATACTCGATTGCATGAGGCTTTCCCTCAACATCCCAACAAATATTTTTTCAATTACTAAAGAATAAAGTATAGTTTTAGGGAATTTAGTAAAACTTCCACCCATAAATGACATACTTTGATATCCGTGGGGAAGTCATTTGGTCACACACTTGGGAAAACATTTGAAACAATTTTAATATTACACAATAATTTCCATCAATAATTATGCATAAAAAATCAACTACTATTTAAAAATTTATTAACAAACATAAAAAATGTAGACCCAACAAGAGAAAACTAGAATATGCTCATGCTTAGAACAATGACATTCATGGCTCTAGTTGAACAAGAAGATTTTAAAATATCCACACATTTGCAAGCAACTAACAAACTGACAACAATTCATAAAAATAAAATGTTAAAATCATTTAGAAATTCAATTATAATATGTAAATCCAATCAAATCAATTAATAGGGCACACCTAACCACAACAACACTCAACTACTAGAGGAAATAAGACCTAGTGTAAAACCTCTTCCACAACATTTATGTAACAAGTGTAATTTTTCTACATAAACACAAAAATTACATTTCACATAATTTGTTTTATTCATTACTACCACTTCATAGTCCTAAGCACTTACCAAAAAAAACTCCCAAAAATTAAAGATATTGGCAAAGAGAACTATTTGAACAATCGAACATCAAAGTCTATCTTTTTGCTTATGTTAGTTATTTAAATTTAGGTACCATATTCTATCTTGTATCTTATATTCGACCATACTACGAATATATTAACATCTGGATCAATTAAATGATGCTTAACAACATATAGAAACACCAAACTTGGATGTTTGGAAGAGAGGGAATGACAATAAATAACATGTAATTGGAGAAATATTTTAATGTGCACAAGTGATGATGGGAAATGGTGATAACAAGGTATTTTCGCTGATACCATATACTAGGGTGCCCATATTGTACACCAAATCTGGATTCATGACTGTGGTTGGATTTACATGACTTGCATCACCCATTGCAAAGGGGTTTGTATCTTGCAGGGTGGCTATGTATTTAATTTGATTAAAATAAGACTCTACTTCTGATGTGCAACTCAAATCAATGAGTCAATGTCATTAATGTGGGGATAAGACATTAAGATCTGATAGTCTATCTTAATCTTGTTGCTTCCATTCATCTATATTACCAATATATTGACACCTGAAAGCCAAAAATTACATCCATTCTGATGTTCCTTACACCATCAGGGCATCTGCTAATTACTTTCTTAGATCATAGAGTTAGGATACTCGTCCATCTATTTACGTTTCATATTCCCAATTTCACAAACATAACTGCCTCCCTTCCTCTTCCTTTACTCATATGCTTGCTCAAGTCAAAAATGGAATGGGCTCATTCCACATTTTCCTCTTCCGCTGTTTCATCCGCTCTAAACATTGTATGTGTTTTCTGCAAAAATTAAATTTCCTTGCAGGGCTGGATTTTGTTTAACGAGTTCTTCTGGACTGTAGGGATCCGGTTTTAGCAACTACTGGTTCATATTTCACGGGGAATGTAGAATGGCGTCCTCTTCCAAACCCAATTTGGGCAGAAAGCTTGGTGGTACACAATCCATAGAAAAAGAACCAATTGCTCTTGCACTTTCAGAGCAACTCATAAGGGTATATGTAGTAATTAAGAAGCAGGGTCATTTAGGAGACGAATGTAGCTCTTATCCAATAATGGCAACATCCATAGTATCATTATATAGGAGTGAGAAACAAGCGTCTGGTGCAGCTATTTAAGAGCTCATACAGCAATTTGAAGCCATCTATAAAAAGGACATGTCCGAGCTTCGTAAGATTGCTTCAACTGAAGAGTGGTCTCTCCAGGAGAAAATGGAAAACATAGCCGATAAGGAGGCTCTAGCTTCTTCTTCTGTCAATGAGGAACAGGTGAAGGTGGCCATTAGAACTGCCTACTTATTTCTTCCTCGAGGTGGATGATGAGGAACTTCTTGTTGGGCTTAGGATCTCTTCATAAATAAATCATAACGGAAGCGGATTCCTGAGATTAATATCTATATTTTTAGGAGTGTTTGTTCAAGTGATTCAATCAATGAAAAGTTTTATAGTATAGTTTTCCACGATTTAATTTAAAATTTCTTTTGTTTTTAGGTTTCTCTATTAAACCCATCATCACAAAAAGAAGGCCAGCCAACTTTCATAGATTTTTACATTGCTCAGAAGTAGGCCCACTTGAAGGGAAATCGCTATACACTCATTAGGGTTATATGCATGACACCCTTCCATGAATTATTACCTTTGCTTGGCCCCATATGCATGGAATTATTACGACGACAAATCTATAGAGTTAAGAAACCTCACTACAGTTAGCCCAAAAATCCAGAAAACCCTCGTGCAGAAACCTAGAAAGTAAAGAAACACTCGTCGGTTCAAGTCTCTCCAGGTTAACAATCCATTCATAAGCATCAAATTGAATTTCTCAATGTAAAATTATGGTTGTATAAACATAGAAGAGGAAGGAATAAATAAATAAATAAATATAACAACACACCAGATATTACATGCTCCACATAAATTTATTTAAAAGGAATACCTCCAAGACCTTTAATATTCCATGAGATTACTTTCACTTTGTCCATTTTTAGGGAATGATTTATGCACCCAATGGATCCTCTTCATGCTCCTAAATTAATTCTTATGTTTTGCACCAAAATCTTCGATCTCTTTCTATATGCCAAATTCTTATTAATGTTTAGAAGAACAAAGTTAGCAATATCTTTTGTTTTTTCTCTTAACAGACTTTAACTTTTTATATCATTTTTATATATCTTTTATTTTTAGGTCAAAATTTCACATACTCATAATATTTTACAATATCTTTCACCTTCAAAATGGATGCACTTGTAATCGTCTTGTTGCCAACAATTAAGATGTCGCTTTGCAAAGATAATCTTCCAAATCTTCCTAGATAAAAAAGTTCAAAAATATCATAAGTTTTTTTAAGATACAAATTCATTATAAGAGACAAACCTCCTTCTAAATATTATTTTAGATATAAATTGATATTATGCCAACATATTCTTGATATTATTTTTCATGTTATTATTTGTTCAATGCTGAAAATATCATTTGTTCAATGCTTAAAAACAAATCAACAAATCACATAATTTTATTTTATTTTTTAATAAATTAAAATTAAAACTATACTTTTAGAAGGATTAATATTATTATGTAAAATATTCTTGTATGCATTTAAGCTGGTTATGGTTGTGTAACAAAAAGCCACATGAAAACAATCGAGGCCCAAACGTTATGGTTACGAAGAAGGGAGTCCAAATGAAAAGCACCATGTGGCTGCTTTTTTCATCGTTCCAACACTATCTAAGGTGTCATTAAGCTTGTATAACTCAGAAGTGCCACATTTCAATTCCGAATGACAGAAGTTCTGTTTTCAATGTTATGATAAACTTAAGTTAGATAGCCTTGGATTTAAGTATTCTATTAAATACCACATTTAGGTCATTCAAGTATATAGCCCGTTTTTGACATTTGGATCCAAATCGATATATAGGGTAGTTTTACTACCTATCAAAGTAGACTCTTATAATTTTTATTTAACATATTTTTTTTGGTTTGTTTTTAATTAATTAAATTGATTGAATTTAGATATTATTTTATTAAATTATAAAAATTTATATTAATAAATATTTAAATATTTTTAAAAATATTATTATAGAATATTTTATTTATTTATAAATTTTATTATTAGAACATTTCAAGATATTATATATTACAAAAAATAATAATGTATGAAGGTTATATAGTAAGGTAATCGATTAGTATTTATGGTTCATATTACATAGTAAAGGAAAAGCCCTGATTCAAAACGTAAACAAGAATAAAATGTAAATTTGGTTAAACATGAAACTTAACAACAAACATCAATATTAAGCACAAGTAACAACACTTGAAGGAATAGATGGAAGATAATTTTTTAGAGGCAAAGCCATCAAAGTGGAAGGCTTTGTTGAAGGAGGATCCAGGGCCACCCAACTATCTAGGTGATATATGATCATATCAATTACTCAACCATCAACAGGTTGCATCTGAGAACTAGTGCTTATAGGAGAGAATCAACTAGAGGGAGCTATGTCAAATTTACCATGTGGTGGGAATGAGACCCACCCTCCTAAATGAAAGAAATGGGAGAAGTGGCGATAGATGTGTGACTGGCTTTTATGCCTTCTAGGAGGTAGTAGCAATAGTTCCTATAGTGACCCATCTAGTGGCACTCGATTGACAATGCAAGGGGTTCTCCCCTAGTGATCTAAAAACCCTTGATAGTGGTGGAATTCAACCTTGTCAGTTTGGACTTAAATATACATACCAGCCGAATATATAATAGAGACCCTCTTGTTAAGTGAAAAATAACAAGATCAAGCATCATTATTAAAAATAACATTATTTATGGTCTTCTATAATTAGAAAAGAATGATGGATCTAAAAATTCATAGAAAAGCAATAGAAGTTGGCCAATTGGTGGAGTCCCCCAAAAGAACAAGACACCATGAAAATGGCTCATGATGATAAGGCTGGAATAGGCTATGGGTCCATTTACAAGTAGATTGTGTATGTGGGCAAAACCAAAATAAATGTTTAAAAGGCTCAAGTTGATGCCATGTGAGACACTTTGGTACAATGATGCTCATGTGAGATAGTTGCTCCAAAAGTTAGAGGCCTTGGTAGATGAGGCACCACATAAAGTAGGCCAACTTAGGTTCAATCATTGTATGCCAAATTCTATCATGTCTTGCAAGCCAAGTTATGAGAGAGGATTTAAGTCCCCATCACCTATTGAGCTTGCAGAGAGTAGGAGAGAAGGGCCTCATGAATTGATACAAAAGGCATGGAGTAGAATTCTTGAAGTGGGTGACACAATTTCAATGTCAGTCTTTCTACCAAGCACAAGAAGGTTAAAAACCAAGTTTATAATGCATAATGTCAAGAATTAGATCTTGAATATGAATCATAGAAGGTAAGTCCTCATTATTTAATTAAAATTTAGATTTCAAATAAGGGGAAGGAATCCAATCCCTTGTAGAAACAAAATCATGAATGGTAATAATAACTTTCTGAACTAGCCTAAGGGCTTTGATTCCTAGCAATTCATCATTCTAAACACTAGTGCTTGTCATAATAAGAAACCACCATATGCTATGATAGTTGAAAGATAAAACTATATAGAATCAATTTCCAATTGACTTCATGTGAGGATTGATAGCTTCAAAGGCTTTCTATATGATTTTGGCAACAAAAGAGCCTTCAATTTTGACAAGAGCTATAATGATGAGAATGAAGTAGAAACCTATATTTTTCCAACTAGTCTTACCATAGGCCACACAGAAGAGATGAAATTACTTAAAAATATTTTAAAGGCCTCATTGCCTTCAATGGCGTGAACCACCCATCTAGCACATAAATCTATACTATGAGTATAAAGGTAAGTAATTCCCATACCTCCTTTATCTGAGGGAGGCAACATATGTCCTACGAGATAGAATGGAATCTCTTGGCATGTTTAGAATTAGGCTAGATAAAATTCCCAAGGATTTTGGTTAAATTATTATAAGTCACTTTAGAAGGATTCCAATAAGAAGAATAATAAACATGGGTGGCTACCAAAATTTTGGTGCAAATTTGGAACTTTCCTACTAAGGATAATGGTTTGGTAATCCAGTACTCAACCTTATTTTTTACTCTCTTGATGACATACTTCCATGGCTTGGTAGAAGAACTGTCAAAGGCAAAAGGGATACCAAGAAATTTTCACTATTCTTTGAATGCAATCAAAATCCATTTATTATGGATAATCCATTCAGGCATAGGAATCATAGTTTGTATGAAGCATCATGTCTTATTCTACTAAAAATTAGATCCCATAGCCAAAAGAAAGGTATCAAGGAACTTCATAGCATCCCAAAAGGTTCACTCTTGTTCTACAAGTGTGAGGAAAGTATCATTAACAAAGTTCCCATTAATTAAATTGTAACAATAGTTAAAGAAAGATATACCACGAACCAAACCCCACTCAACTCTTGAGGTAAGGATATAACTTAAATTTTCCATGGAAATAACATATAATACCATAGTTAGAGGACATCCCTATCTAATGGAGTGTTGAAGGTCAATGCTATCACATTTGAACCCATTAATGGTGAGGTAAGTTGAGGGATTTGAGAGCAAGGTTTAAACTATAAAAATTAAGAAATGGCCAAAACCTAAGGACAATAACATGGCGAGAATAAAAGGCCACTTAATCTTGTCATACAATTTTCTTAAGTCAAGCTTGAGAAATCAGTTATCTGAGGAGAAACTCTAGAACATTCTATACCTTCATAGATGATAATAAGGTTGTCAACAATATATTTCCTTATAATGAAAATAGTTTGGTCTTGTTGATCAATGATAGGATGAATAAGATAGAGTTGATAGGTTAGAGATTTGGTAAGGATTTTATCTGAGATATTCAACAAGGTAATGCTTTGTCAACTAGTAAGAAGTTCTAAATCACCCACTTTGGGTATGTCTTTAATATTACATTGATTAATTAAATCTCCCATTTTTTTTTTGTACATCTTCTTTATGCACCTAAAGAAGGTCATGTCAAAAACATTCCCATGTGGCATTATAAAATTCACATGGAAAGTCATCGAGGCCTAGGTATTTATCATTACTCATGAACTTGAGATCCTCTATGAGTTCTTGGAGTATTAAGGGAGAGTCACATAGATAATTTTCACCACTTTAACTTTACAAGAAACTACATCAAGGCATTCTTATAGAGCTAGGATCTTTTAGTTGTAATCTCTTGGGCTTATAATACTAATTTGTAGTGATCTATGACTACCGAAGAGTTTTCAAGAAGGGAAGTGATATTAGATTAGGTTATCTTTATATTATTTATCTGATCACACACCTATTTAGCTCTAAGGGATTTAAAGAAGTCTTTGAAGGCTTTATCGACAACATCAAGCAAGTGCATCTTATTTTAAAGTTATTCTCCTATACTATCATGTATTTATACCACCTTAATATGGTGTTTGAGCAAGGAAATAATATCATGATAAGTATTTTTAAAAGTATTGTGCTAAAAGAGTGAGGAGACCCTTTAAAACTTATTGAACATATAATTCTCACTATGTTTCCTGATACCCACAATTGGTTTCCCTTAGTGATAAAGGAAAGTGGTGGTGCAAAGAATGGCCTAATTCTAACAATCAACCTAGATAACAACATAAGGAGGGAAAGGGGATGAATTCCATACTTGATCAATCAGATAAATAGTGCTAGCATGGATTGGAAGATAATTATTGAGGATGAAATGATAACATGGCACCTTGTATTATCCCATGACCCATTATACTTTACAAGAGATAGGATAATCGTTAGAGAGAATCAATTATGAATGGATAGTGATAGTATGGCCAATAATGTTGGAAAGGAAAAAATATATTTTGGTTTTACAACATATAACAGTTGATCATTTTTAGCACACAGTGATCCCCAACATGACAGCCAGATCACATAAACCAAGACATGTTGTTAATCGAGTGATGTCAAAGGAGAGGGTCAGCAAGACTTCATTTATTACTCAAATAATACCACACTTTATGCTCTCTATCACACCATCAAATAGGCAAGACACCAACTTTATCCTTAGAAATATCAACCATATTAAATTCCCAAAAAATAAGCTACATGGTAAGGGGAAATTATTGGATAAGTATTTCCAAAGTAGATATCCATTAGGGCCATCATTATGGTAAATGTTGAGAATGCCAAGAGAATGGTCATCAATGTCCAAAATCATCCAAACACCCTAGACCCTGGTTTGATTGGTCCTCTCCCATGGTAATAATGAAGAGGAAAACTTAGGTGATACCAATATATTTATGGTTCCACATCCATATTCATGGAGAATGGTCAGATAAGTGGCATTATTCCAAATAGAACATAAATAAGTGTTTATAAGGAAACCTACAACTTTAACTTCTTGTAGACAAATAAAATCTATAGTACCTATTTATTGATAGGCAGTGTGCATAATGTACTTTCTATAGGACTACATAAGACCTCAAACATTCCATGATAAACTATTTATTGGAAGGTATCATCCATGTCTAATCCCATTATCCATCCTTAAAATTTGATAGCATAGCTAAGCTCTTATTCTAGTTTGGGATGGAAAAACCTATTGACATAATGGAGAAACATTTATCCCCATGGATATCTTGAGGAGAGTCACCACCACTATTGGGTTGTCTATATGACCACCTCATGAATGAGCCACTGATTGAGTAAATCCTAGTGGTAGGAACTAAAGAATATTGATAATTTCTCTTTTAGGCTTGGGGGATCAGAACAATGAGAGGAGGAAAATTAGATATCTCTTGATAAGGCTTTATGCTCAGAGAGGAGATGATTAGGGAGGAGGGCTTCAACATTATTTAGGCTTCTTGGACTAAATTTTTATCCACCCCTCCTTGTTATCTGCCACCTTGGGCTTCATATGGTGAGAGGGCCCAAGGAGAGTTTTTAATCTCCCATAAGGGGAAATATTTGATAAGATGTTTAGATGCCTACAAATAAAAGAAAGTCTTAGGCAAGTTGAAGTACACAACATTTTTTGACCAAAGGGCACCAACTACCTAAATATTAATAAATTCCTTTAGGTCTTTATAAAGTTCCACCTAAATGAAAATCCATTTGTTTGGGTGGTAAGAGAATGACTTTGAATACTCAAAAAAAATGGGGCCAATGGGAATGATAATTTGCTCCATAAAGGCCCATAAGTTAACTAGAAAGTCAAAAATCTCAAACCATATGAGTAATTGAAGGGAGGCTTAGTTTGTGACCTTTAAATCATGGCACCACTTGGACAAATCATGAGTGTGTTTTGAAAAAACCAACAACATGATTTGGTAATGTTGGATTGGGATGTAGATGTCTCTTTAAAGGTAAGAAAGAATAACCCTTTGATAAGGTTTCTATTTCTATCCACATGGACATTGGATGGCTCCTACTAGTGGAGGAACCAATTCTAGAGAGACTCTTTTGAGGGGACTTGGCCAACAAAGTAAGAAATAATGGAAAAAAATTTAGAAAATTTTCATGCTTGTTCAATAACATCAAAATTGAGACATACCTTTGTTTGAGAAGGAAGGGTATATGAATTACCTAGTTGAAGTAATTTGGGACAAAATTTTGATCTCTCTTGGGATCCATTTCTATCAACTCCAACATCAATTATAGTTGAGAGTGGGGAAGCCATTATATAGGTCTAGATTTCCCATAGGGCAAAGCGTTGAGTGAAATAAATGGACAAGAACCCTAGAAAGTTTCATAGAAGACATATGCAAGGAGGGAAAGGAAGAACACAAGAAAACTAAATTTGACCATGGTTAACCCTAGCATAGTTATATTTTCATTCTCCCAATGTTTTTTTTTCAAAATGTCAAATTTTTATAAACTAATGTAAGAGCTTATGCATATTTATGACAAGTTTCATTAATACTTCTTTTTTATACTTTATATTTTTTCCCTTGGCTTTTTAAAAAACATGTAACCTTATTTTTTTAAATAAATAATTTTATAATTTTCCACTTATCTATCTAAATAAGGTAGTCATTTTTATTTTATTGATTTTAGCCCTACTAAGGTAAGGTATTAAAAGTTTCATTGAAATACATTTTTTTTCCATTGTAGTCAGTTAAAATGCGTGATTTGACTTATTAATTTTATAACTATAAAATTTATGTTTTTTTTTTTGGAATATTCATTAACATGCTATTATGGAATATTTCATTTGTTTGTTAATGATTGGATCAAAATTTTATGGACAACTAAAACTAATCCAACTCACTCAAAATTAATAAATTTTTATTTAAATAATACGTTTCACTAGCAGTTATCTTTTAGTTAATTATTAGATCAAAATTTTATAAACAATTTATATAAAAAAATTTGCATTTAATACAAGGTAAGTTTTCACAAAAAAATAATGTGTCGTGTGATTTCTTACACCCAAGGTAGGAAATTATTTACCGAAGACATGATAATTCTACATATTGCATAATGTCTTCAAAACAAGCTAATGTGATTGAATTGGACAATAGAAAAAATATTTCCCATGTTGAAATCTAAAGAAAAAAAAATAATTCTTAATTTCATCATTGATCATGCTTTAGTGTAATTCTATAAATTGTATTTTATTATCTAATGCATAAATTATGAACTAGTTGTAGTTAATCCAATATTCCAAGTTTCTATGTTAGTTTTATCATCACGTTCGGCATGTATAATGTATATCCTTCTTGAAATCAACACATTAAAAACCATCATTTGTTGAAATTTGGATATATTTCTAATAGTATATACTTATATTATTTCCATTTTTGGTTTTATAATTTTTAAATTGAGATTTCTATATTGTTATTATTCGGTTTTAACTAGTGGGATATCAGATTCCAATATTGTTAATAATGGTTCTAATTAGTGTGATATTAGATTCTAATATAAATATTATTGGATTCCAAATCCTCATGTGGATCAAGTTTCAATTATATAATAAATGATTTTTTCACCTTTAAAAGTATATTTTGGAGAATGGGATAATAGTTGAGCATGGTCCAATAGGTGAAATGGGTCATCATAATTTAAATAATGTGACCCCATAGTTATCATGTTATTTCCTAATCATATTTACTATAATATTATTTAATATTTATCCAAAATTTACCATGTATCAACTAATCATATCATAACATGGAAGATTTAAAAACATTAGTGGAACATTATAAAACACACACACTATCACCATGTACAAGGTTTGTACAACACTTTTTAGTGGTCCATGTGCCCAATGTAAAATATACTTATGATTAATCATAATAATCTTTTACTTCCCCATTCTACACTAGACAATAACTGTCATGCCCATTTTTTCATAAAAATATACATCACTATAATCATCTCATGTGCAATCAAACACTAATATGAATAAATACACGAATTCACCTCGACCTATATGTGTATAAGTTATTTCTAGGAAATACCATAATTCAAATATCACGTTCATGGTAATGATCAAGAGGTCAAAAAAATCCAATTGTCTGGCCATAAATCTAGAGAATCCATTTGATGGCCTACACCCAAAGTTATTGTGTTAAGACTCTAAGTCAATAATTAAATTTAACCTAGTCCATGGCTAACACAGTTGGACACCACATGTCCACTTTGAATATGCTCAAGCTTATCCCACTGAGGTTAAATTTTTTCCACTTGTCACAATTATGGAACCTTGGATCCAATCCTAATCACCAAGCCATCTAGTATTTTGAGCTCTAATACACTACCATTTGGTAGCTTATCAAGATTTTGGGTCCTCAGAATCATTGGGTGATTAACCCCAATGACATAATCCTTCCAAAAATTTTAGCTCTTATAATCCACTAAGTGGTAGTACTATAATACTTGGAACCCTAAGAGGATTGAGTATTAGGGTTGATCATTTTAATCATCTAAGGATTCAATAGTTTGAAAGGGTACCAGATGGTAGAATTATAAATTTATAAACTTCAAAAGGGTTATTTAATTGGAGATAATCCCCATATGCTTCTAAATACCTGATAAACCAATGAGATTACAAGTGGTAGCATCTTGGAGCTGAGAATACTATATGGATTGTCTAGACCTAAGGTCCTGTAATCATGACAAGTAGCATAGACACAACCTTGATGGGCTAAACTTGACCAAACCTAAAGTTCCCATGTGGTACCTCACTATGTCAACTATGATCTAGGTTAAATTTAATGGTGATATCAACATCCTAGCATAGTAAATTTGGGCATAGTCCAATAAATATATTCTTTATCTTTATGACCGAATGATTGGATATATTTGACCTTTTAATCAATGGCATACACATGATATTTTAATTTTCTTCTATATGTTCATATTATGGTTTAGTTTCATGTGAAATTATTTTAGTCATGTCTATTTTTATGAAACAAATATTGGGATTTAAAATAACATTTGACTTTGTTTCCATATTATCAATTTATAGGTTAATATTCTTATCTTAACGTGCAGAATGGGCATGTGCCAATTCTACCCCAAAAAATAATATAGGCCTTTGTTGATCATATTATTCCAACATAATTGTGTAGAATGGGCATTTTCTTGTAAAAATAAATATGTTCACCACATAAAATAATAAAAATTTCAAAAATTTACACTTTATTTACTAGTATATTATTGTAACTAATTAATAACTTTGAAGCCACATTGATGTGCTTTAAATGGTTTAGCTACTATATATTTTAATAATTAATAATGTGTAAGAAAGCTATCAATGTGAAGTAGAGATAAATATATTTTTTAACTTGTTTGATCCATGTTTTAATAATCGTCAAATAATCTGAATATAATACTTCACCTTCTTCTCTTCCATAAGGTTTCAATTATTGAAACCTCAAATTTTTAGCCATATGCACATCCATCAGTGGATTGAATTATTGTATAAATAAATTTTAAATAAATATGTTTTGTCTATGAAAAAGTGTGATTACTCATATATGTTTTAAATAAAGGTTCACAAATTTAACATTCATGCCACATACTACATGATATCTTCATGACTAATGAACCTAGTTACAGTTTAATGTGAAATCCATAAAATCACATGTTCATGGAGGCCTCTTTTATTTTCTAGTTAACATCTAATCCCTAGTATATTATAATATAATTATGAGCACATAAATGTGTGAATATGGAGAGATAAATTAAATTAAAATTTTAAATAGATCTTCACATTTTTTTATGACACATTGAGAACAAAATAGATCTCGATGACTCAATGCATTTATGATGACCCAATACTAAAATTGAAAAAAAAAACTTTTAGTTCAATGATTCACAAGCTTCTCATCCTTGCATCACCAATTTAAGTTGTATTTTTCAAACACATATCATCAACTTAGCGTGACCCAAAAACTTATAGTTTTACATTGTTACTAGCACATCTCCCATGAACTTAAGTAGAATAATGCTAGTAAATGAAAAGTATTTGAAAATTAGTTTGACTAAATAATTCAACATTAATAAAAATATATTATTAAATCTAAATAATTATGAAAATTATTATTATGAAAAAATTATTAATCTTACATTCATATTTAATAAATAATATGGTTACCTCATTAATTGTTTAATAGCAAGAAGATTAAATAGAAGCTGGTCTAAAAATATTGAATAGAACCTAGTCAAATAGAATCAATAAATTTTAATATTCAATTCATATTAAACAAATATGGTAAAAATGCAATGAAAAGTTATTAGATCTTGCTTTGGAATATAAATTTCAAAATACCCACATCCCAAGGAAAGATGATATCACATATTAATTTCTGATCTTTAATAGTTTCCACTTTGTATTTATTAACTTATTCAAGTAGTGCAAGGTATGATTCAATGGCCTCATGTACCTTTTAAAGAATCTTAATCAATCCACTTTTCCATTTTTTTTTTGGTATCCATGCCATATGACACTATCCACATCAATGTCTTGTTTGATTTTGTGTGGTTTGATCCATGTTTTACTTGGTGTCAAACAATCCCAATTTAATGTTTCACCAAATTCTCTCCTTGAGGGTTTCCTATATTGAATCCTCACCTTTATAGCCACATTCTCACCTTACATTTTAATTTAAATACCCCCAGCTACCCTTCACATCCATATATTTTTATTTTCATTTCTCGGTCATACTATAAGCATATTTCTCACATACACATCCATCAATGGATTGACTGCTTGTTTATACCTTCTAAAAATATGCTCAAAATAAATATCAATATTACTTGAGATATGTTCATTAATGTAATCTTGTCTATGGAAATATATATCTCCCATTATTTAGTTATATATGGCATTATTTTGTATTGTTTGTGGTCAAAAACAAAGATTCAACATCCTTATACAATTTTTAAATGGTTTATCCAAAACACACAAAATAGTTTCCCGGTATAGTATCTTTGGAATGTAGTATTCTATACCTCTACCTATTACACTTTTTCACTAGTGTTCAATATATTATTTTATTCACTTTCTCATATCTTCCATTTATTTGAGTTATTTGAAACTTGATAGAGAAGGCTTCCCTTATCATAAGTTTAGTTCACTATTATCCTTTGTATTATATATTTGGATTCAATAAGACCATTGGAGATCTTTTATTGTTGCTTTATATTCCAACACTAGTATGCCTTACACAAAATGGAACCTGGACATCTTAGGTTTACTATTACCCACTATCTCATGGATTCCATCCAACTAGTGTGGCTCCACAAATGATTTTAAGTCATAAACTTCCTCAATAAGGTAAGGAGCAAATGTAATTGATCCCTCTTTTCATGTTTAGTAGGTGTCCATGATATGTGGTAAATAAAATGTGTCTATTTTCCATTAAGATGTTAATATTTCAAAATTCCAATCTATATCTTCATGGGTGTGTCCCATTTGGAGGAAGCTTACATACATAATGTTGAATACCCTTCTTGATATCAACATTGATCTAAATAAAAATAAGGAATGATTCTTTTTGTCACTTGAACATTATCTAGTTGAAAGTAGAAGATTGTTAGTTTTTTCTAATGAATTACTTGTACTGTAAACACTATTAATTACTTCAAAATAGATAAAGTTTCCGTTATACCCTTTACACTTATCATACACTTCATTTTGTAATAGCATCATGCATTAGATGTTTGGATGATCCATAAGTACACAATAAATCCCCATACTCATCAATTATGGGTTCTTAAATATTCTTTAGACATAAATTGTATGCAAAAGTGGCCAAAATCCCTTGTCTTGTTTCAATGTGTGAGCATAGCAGTAAAATGGACTAGGAAGCTCAAATAATTACTTATTGACATTGTTTTTCCCCATCCTTGTTATGAAAATTTTCATTTTGTCCATTTTATCATGTACAATGCTTAAGAATCCTTGAAGTTATTTCTCTAATTATAATTATGGGAGTAGTAATTTGAATGACAACTTTTAATGTATTCATTGTGCCATGTTTGTTCATTTTCAAGTTTTGAGAGTGTTTCTAGGCATGTATTAGCTCTAAGTTTGTTGTACATATACATACACTAATTACACTTGATGAATAAGTTGTTCTTAGAAATAAAAACATGTTGAAATCTTTTGTTCATTATCTTGATAAAAATTGGTTGCAACATTGCTGTAGGTTTTAATAATTTGAGCTCCTTGTTACACTTATTTTATAATAAATTATGGGTATACAATGTAGGAAGTAGCCTTTGAGGAACTTTGATTTCATCATGTCCTACACAATGAATTAAATATTGATTAATATTTGAATTTATCTCTACCATTCTTAATATGAAAGAAACTATTGTAGTGGTATTTTAATTTTCTTTGTATTTCCTCATGTTACCATTTTTTGCAGCATGTGACCATTTATCAAGTCTGTACTATGATTATAGAAGGTGATCCCTGGGTACCCATAAACTTTATGGCATGCATTATAACATACATCAATACCATATAATCTCAGTTTATGTTCATCCATATATTTTACAACCACATTAAACATGCCATTTGCTATTAATGCATCTAACACCAAGTTATTTTTGTCTTCTTCATTCATGGCTCTAATTTTGTTTCATATAAATATCACTAAAGATAAGGTAAATTTTTTGAGACAATAATATTTGTATAAATGAATTTTCACATTGTCCACTTCATCAGAAAAAAATAACCATTTTTTGTACTCCTCAACCTTTGGATTTGATGAACTGGGTAGAGAAACATTCATTTTTGGACATTTTTAATATTTATAGGGTGTTTTGTTCACTATTTTAGAATCATTATAATTAGTGTCATAAAAATAAATTGTATATACAATCTATGGTTATCATTATTCTAATACATCCCACATGTTCACCTTAACCTCATATGGGACATGTTTGAATCTCAGGACTATAGGAGAACTGCTTATGTTAGTGAATTACCTACAAGGACATTGTATGAGAGGTCCTTTAGGTAGGGAGGATCCTTTTAAAGGAGGGATGAAAACTCTATAAATATGCAAACCAAATGTGTTGGCTTATAATCCCATAAATTTAACCATGTCTCCTTCAAGTACATTTTTAATTATTCTCTCTTCAACAAAATTTATTAAAAATGAGCATAAATGGATAAATTATGCATCAACTTCCCTAAACATAAAAGTATGTTCACTAATATGTAAAAGGTACAGAACATCTAATTGAGCATTGATTTTATTGAAAATAATAGAATTTATTATTTCACATAAAACCAAATGTTTTATTGGTCAATCTATTAATTTATTAGGTTCTAGTAGTTTTAAGTAATCAAAATGTAAATTTACCACATTTTAAAAGATTGCACCAAACATCAATGGTTTTAATCTCTTCATGAATTTTATTATCTTATATAAGATGATTTACAAAATCTTGGGATATGTCATGATCTCTGCAATAACATTTGTCTTTGAGAATAACATTGTTTATGACAAAATCAATTCTATATTTAGGTCTTGTATAATTGATGGTGATTTCACTATCATCATTGGAATATACCTCTTCCATTACACTATAATCCTCCAAATCACTAAATATGTAATCATTAAAAGTTGTGGGAATAGATGGATATATATGCTTTGATAAATGACTCTCTTCCCATGCAACGTAGTATCATTTTTTATCGATATTTACTAAGGTTTAAAGTTCATCAAATAAATAAGGAAAATTTACTTTTTCATCCAATACTATGTGAACAATGACAATAACAAATCCTCTTCCCACATATCTATAATTTAGTATCCTTCTACTTGGATACACTCTTCCCTCTTCACATTTGATGCCTTTGAAAACATGTCCAGATGATCATCCTCTCTAAGTGCAAGAGACATTGATGTTATAGTACAAATAATAAATGTGAGATCAAATTATTATTTTTATAAACTTATTAAATATAAAAATTAAACATCAAGGTTAGATGAAATAAAAAATCTATAATAATTATTAAATATAATTTTAGTCTCATGTACTAATGATCAATGTGTTTCTAGGATTAAATGTATATTATATAAATATAAGAACATGTGAGCAAGGTGGTATGTGAAAAATAAAAATTTACAATGCAAATATGATCTTAGACTACTATCATGAAAATAATGGAATATTATCATCATTAGCTATCAATAGCTTCAAATATATTTGAAACAATTAAAAAAATTGAGTAACAATATATTTTTTAGTAAATTGGGTGGGTTCCTTATTGGTAACAATATCTTTATTGGTCATAACATATTTATTTGTAACAACATATTTAATGGTAAATTAAGAAAAACTATACCCTTCTAGTCTATCCAGAGAGAAATTGAGGAACCTAAAAGCATATTATAGTCTTTCAAAAAAAGTCTCAATATTATATATTTATAAATAAGGTAACAAAGGGGTAGATAACATGGCCAACATTATTATTTTCATCCCCTCTTTTAATCAATGGTCACTGATAGAAGACTTACCAAGCCTTGCAATCAAAGTCATTTCAAATGACATGAAAAGATTCACAACTCCCAACAAAGGTGGGAGATCTAATGATGACATATAATTAATGAAAATCCTCACAACCCATTAAATCTCATCTCATGATTTCATAACTCATTGGAAGGCAAGGAAATCAAGATCAAAACATGGAAGAAATGGATCTAGCTTCCACAACATTAAAGCATTTCATAATATAAAAATATTGGATTCTTAATTGATAATATTCTTAATATGTTAGACTTGTGTATAATAGGCATGTGCCAATTTTACATAAGACCACAATAATTTAATCAATTAATAATCTAGTTCAAAGTTCTAAAAAAATAAAGTATGCATTAACTTGACTTTGGGTGACAATTTCACATTTATTGTTCTCGCATTTTTATCATAAGTGTTGTAATGGGTAACAATGAGAACAAATGTATAAAGTGATGTGACTTTCTACTATGATGCTACATGCCATAATCTCACACTTAGGTTCATTCAAAAGGTTTAAAGTGGCTAAATAATAATAATAATAATAATAATAATAATAATAATAATAATAATAATAATAATAATAATAATAATAATAATAATAATAATAATAATAATAATAATAATAATAATAATAATACATTTCTAAGGTCCACAATGCTAGGTAGAACCTTGGTTATGGTTTGAAAGGTAGCTTACAACATATGAGACCACCTCATACCCACAACATGTAGGAGGGAACTTATTGTGCTTCAAGTATGAGGCATGCATACCTTACTCCCTTCTGTATTTGAACTTGTGACCTACCTTTTGGGAGCACATGTTCTTGATTGTTAGGCTAAATCAGGTGAACACAAAATTTTATGACAATGCATATATATGCAATGATGCCACATGGGTCACATTGTCATCAAATTAAACCTTAAGATTCATATAAAATGTATTGATTGGAATTTAGTGTTAATTTATTCATAATATTTTTGTTTTATTCCATGTGGCACTCATAACTTTATATATGGGAAACATAACACCATTGTAGTTCAAATAATCTCAAATCAATTTTAATTCTATTTGCAATCAAAATATTTACAAGATTAATTATTCATAACTCCTATGCAATTTTTATTATCAAATATGAAATCTATCATAATGGTGTCCCTGAATGAAATTGAAACTCCATCTTAGTTAACTACTAAACTAATGAGATTCACCTGAAAAGAATAATTGACACTTTTATCATAACTCATCGATGTATAATACCTTAATAACATAAAATAATACTACATTGATAGTTATCAGTTAATATTTAGGGTTAGTTAAAATTTATGTGTAGCCTTGGATAGACTATTGAGAACAATTATGACTACTATTCATTCAATATTGCACTCCAAAAGTTGTGAAAACTCTTGTTAAAGAACTGCATGATGTTACTTTAACATCTATTGTTTAAACACATTTATGTTATAAAAATAACCTTTTACAATTCAAACCTCTTATAAAGTGAAAACTAAGATTTATTAGACTATCTAAGGATTGGATTAAAAGAATTATATTTATAATATATAGATTAATTTGGCTTAATTACATTAAAAAATATAATATATCGAAAAACATAACACTAAAAATAAATAAATATAATACAAATATAACATAATTAAGATATCTTATGAATTTATTCTTACATAAAACAAATTGATCACAATCCTATAGTCAAATATATTAGGTCGTTAAATAAATATTATTAAAAAAAATTCATCTATTTATACTATTTGATAAGGGTCACTCCCTTTGTCATGTTATTACCAGTGTTGTAGACAACAAAATCATCATCTTAAAATTTTAATTTAAAAAATTAGAGGACGAAGTCAACAAGAAATAAATCATAGGGATTGTGATTGGATAGATATCAATTGATAGCATCATTTGTGTGACTTCTGTTAAATGTGCACAGTGCAACTTTACATGAGACCCCTATGGGTGTGGGCTGCAACAAAGCCCAATAAGGTGGGATTTTTGGCAAATGATTATGTCAGGCTAAAGCATGCTTTGCTTTCCCATGTCTATAGCCATTAAATATTTATTTTTCTATATTTGTCACAAATAAATATATTTTTATAAATCATATAATTTCCCTAAATTATTGTTTTGCTGAGAATTTAATCATGGAATATGGTTTATGAAGATTGAGTTTGGAAGCATAGAAATCTTAATTTTAATGAATTACATCTACCTAAGTAAGCCTACAATTAATGCATATCATAAGTAATTAGGCATAGGTGGTTAGTCATTCCATTGATCATTATAATATTCATTTATCTAAATCAATTCCTATACATAAGTAATATTCTCAATAGTCTATTCCAATGTTCAAACTTTATCCAATTATTTAATAATGCCGATGAGTATACTAAGTAGTTTTCTATGTGATAGTAGCTAAATCAAGTAGTTTAACATTCACATGTAATGTAACTGGCCTTAGACTATATTTATATTTGTCAAGGCCATTAATAATCTAAATTTCATATGATGTTAAAATCTCTAAAAAATATACTGGCATCAAAATTATTATATATATGCACTAAACTATAAATAATTTAGTGTATATAGGTTTTCTATTTTTAAAACCATGATATGTGAGGATCTATGGTAAATTTGGCTTTAATATAAAAATGTTTTAGTTAAGGTTAATAATCATTTTCCATTTCAATATTTGAATGTAATAAGATAAATGTGTGTGATGTCATGAAATGAATATAGATTGAGTGCTCCACATATGACAAAATATGATATAAATACTTAGATAGCATGTAAGGAGTTTCTATGTTAACTATAGTTGAATTTGAGAACATTGATATAATTAGGGTTTTTTAAATCAAAATCCACAACTATAGGAGAGTGAACCTTCAAATGTAGAAGAGTAGTAGGCAAGCTTGTGAACGGGGGTACAACAACTCAAATTTTCTCTTTTTAATATTGGGAAGGATTTTTCACTACTTTTGGATATATTTTTTGGTTTTGGGTCCCATAGATTTTTTATGGTCTTGTGTATGTTATTAAAAAATCTATCTATCTATCTATCTATCTATCTATCTATCTATCTATCTATCTATCTATCTATCTATCTATCTATCTATCTATCTATCTATCTATCTTTATTCAACTAACTATCAAGACTAAATACAAATTTTCATCTTTTTCTCTTGTATTGTATACTTAGTCTTTGTCCCTTATGTTTTGTTAAGCCTCTCATCTACTTCCCTTTAAATTGTGAAGAGTTGGTATGAGTATGGATCTTGATCATTTTCATGTTTTCCCACAATTTGATGATACTTTATGGTATTTGTATGAGTGAGGTCCCCTTCAATCCCCAACATATATCTAAAAAAATAAAAATAAAAAAAATTTGAAGATACCATGAATATGTCTAGTACCGTGATGAAATATTGATACAATGAAGTATGCCTATAGATGTGTGATTGTGAGTTATTATTTTACTTACCTTACCACCATATATCATTTAAATTTGATATAAATAAATAATAACATTAATATACATTGTCAAATCCTACTTATAGTACTCAATTTTGATTCAAGGAGATAGCTTTGTAAGAACCACATTATTATTTCAATAAACCATTTATTGTAAGCAAACAAGTAAACTTTTAGGTACAAATTATTAGTTTTTATCTGTAATGAGGGTTATGGGGATCCACTCCCATTTTTTGGTTAGGTAATGAGTAGTAAAAAATAAAATTAAAAATTTACATGATGCAAACTTTGTTAATAAAAAATGGTTTTGTACACAAAACACTAATATGTGCACATATTATTTATTACTACTATTAGACATGATAGGCATCCAAAAGGTAGATTTATATACTTAGGAATAGTAGGAGGGAGTAAGAAAAAGATTATTGCAAGAGTATTTTTATAGATAATTTTGAAAGTCATCACACCACCCAATTGAACTTGTTGGTAGTCCTTGAGAAATCTAAAACTATGTACATGGAAACATAGTTCTCGAAAGTCAAATGGTTTTGTTCTACCTGTCCCTTATTTTTTCTAAAACCTAACATTGTCTTCTATCCTCTTCCATTTCTTATCTTAATTTATTTAATTAAATTGATCTATTCCCCTGTAATAAAGAATGGGAAACCTAAAAGTAGGAGGTTGATATGTTATGTAAATCCAACTCATTCTATACCTTCTTGCCATGTCAATATAGTTGGTGACTCTTTTGAAAGCTACCACAAGATTATATGTTGAGAAAGGCTCATTCCTTTTCCATTTAGGGGTAAGATCATTCCATCTAACTGAATAAGAATTATTTTTTCCTTTAACTATTTATGTGATCAAGGTCAAGTACTGATTTTGGCCCTCTATTTGTTCCATCCTAGTTCTTTTAGCTAGCTCTATTTTATTCATTAATGAAATACAATCTACTTTTATCACATCTATTCTAGTAGTCTCCCATCTACTCATTAATGTGGTTTATTTCTGTTTCTCATGATACTCATCTAATTACTCACCTCATATTTTCTCATTGGCAAGATAATATATTTCAAAAGCACGTCACCCAAATATAGGTTTGGATTCCATTCTTGATCAATGTGAGGAACATCATAATTATGTATATAGAATTCAAATTATTAATTTTTGTCCTTAGGAGTGCCATTGTTATATAATTCAAATAAGATGGGTGACTCACTTACTTATTTGGTCATGTCACAATAGACTCTCATGAACTAAAATTTTAACTATTGCTCCTCAAGATAGACAAAATACACACTTGCAAGAGGTCTATAACTCACTAGTTTCACTATTAACTATCTCATATCTTCTACCTTATTTTTTATTTTTAAAATTTGTGAATCAACATATTTGACCTTCTTGTTTAAATATATTTTTTCATCTTTTCATTGGCTATATTGATTCAACAATTGAATATGTATTGTTTGTAACTTGACATCCATTTTCATGAACAATTCTTCTCTACTGAGCTCTCTAGTCTAAGTGGAAGTTGTTGAAAAAAAAATTCATGTCTAATTCTCTATGGGATGCTTCTAGGTACAATTTATTATAATGCAAATGACATATGTAGTTGTTGGATGCCATAATATTTTTGTAAGGTTTCATGGTATACATTAATAATTAGCCTTATTAAATCAGGGATAACCTTTATAAGAATAGGCCAATAGGTGATCTTCTGGTAGAGTGAGCACATAAGAATTTTGCAACAATAATGACCTTGCTTGTATTCAGAAATATGCAAGAAGAGGATGTACAATAATTGTTTGATGTATTAAACTTCCTTGCTTACCAATTATTTGCTCTATTATTATAGCTTGGTGAAGAGGAATATAAATAAGGATTAGGAAGAGTTAACTCATAGGATAATTCATTGTGGAACTAAGTGTAACTCATTATAGAACTCATAGGAGAATTTATAGTGGTACTCAGTTGAACTCAAGGTGGAACTCTAGGTGGAACTCACACCATCACCCACTTAACCTCTTATCACACCTAAGTAAGTTGAAGATAAATGTGTATGAATAATCCATTTAATAAATAAATTGAAAAACAATATCCTAAACCAATAAGATCATTCCATCTAATTAAATAATCAATGTAGGTTTCTCAAACTATTTCTATGATCAAAGCCAAGTATTGATTTTTTGCCTCTATTTGTTATGTCTTAGTTCTTGTACCTACCACTCTTTTATTCATTAGTGTAATGCAATAGTATTATATTATATCTAGCCTAGTAGCCTCTCTTTTTATCATTAATGTGGTTTATTTCTCTTTCTCATGATACTAATCTAATTCCTTAACTCTTCCTTTCTCATAATTTGGCAAGATAAGAAGCAAAATATCTCATAAGTGCATCACCCAAATATAGGTTTGGATTCCATTCTTGGTCACGAGGAAACACACACACACACACACACACACACACACACACACACACACACACACACACACACACACACACACAAATCTATTTTTATATATTTAAAAGGGGTGGAATTTGATCATGTCACAATATAATCTCATAAACTCAAATTTTAACCACTACTCTTAAAGTTAGACAACATACACTCTTGAATGAGGTCTACAACTCAATAGTTGCATTGTTAACTAACTCATAAATTACCTTAATTTTTTAGTTTTAAAATTGGGGATTTTTCATCTTTGACCTTATTAATTAAATCTATTATTTCATATCTTAATTTACTATACTGAATGTGCCATTGAGTCTGCATGGCCTCTATCTTTACATCCCTTTTGATTCATGAACAATTCTTTCAAACTGAACTTTCCTATCTAAGTAGAAGTTATTGAAAAAACAATTCAGGTCTAATTATTAGTGAGATTCCCCTAGGTATAATCAATTATACCATGAATGACATATGTATATTTCTGATGTTGTGGTTCCATCAAGAATTTTAGCAGTTTACTATTATGTCCAATACTCCACTTAATAACCCCCCATGTTTGTGTTACATAAAATTCAAAACCATGTGTATGTTAATATTATTTTTATCTTATTTTGAACAGCCATGTGCCCTTTATGTACATCAATGGAAAAAAATATTTATCTTGTGTAGAAGGGGATTAATTGATAAAATTCTTAATGTCTTGTGTAAAACTAGGAACAACCACATTCTAATCAAGATTTAAAATATCATCTTTAATTTATTACAATGCATTTTTAAGATCAAATATGATAATAAAAATCTAATATCAAATAGACACATATCATCCTCATGCATATACTTTTCATGTGTGAATATCCATGAGATGCCACTAGGTACAATCAATTATACCATGAATGACATATGTAATTTTTTGATGCCACTATATTATTGAAATATTCCATGTTATACTATCATGTTCAATACTCTAAAGGAGAATCCCACTTGAAGATTATATTAAATAATATTGGCTAGTATGTGGATATTATTATTATTATTATTATTATTATTATTATTATTATTATTATTATTATTATTATTATTATTATTATTATTATTATTATTATTATTATCATCATCATCATCATCATCATCATCATCATCATCATCATCATCATCATCATCATTATTATTATTATTTAGAATGGGTATGTGCCCATAATACACAACAATATAATACTATCAACTGTATCAATGATGGTGAATCCATTAGGAGTTAGGAAGAATGAAAGCAAAAATATTTTTGAATATTCATTTTTTTCCATACAACTATTTGGCTACACCAAAAGATAGATGTTGAATGGAATCATTGAATGGCTATACTAAATGAGTTTGTCAAATGGTGCATGTCAAATGGTGGGCACCAAATGCTTCATTCTAAATAGTGGTGATGAATGGTGGGTGTTGAGTGGTAGATGCCAAATGGTGCCTGTCAAATGGCAATGCTAAATGGTATTTATCAGATGGTGGTGTTAAATGACTATCCTAAATAGATGTTTTGAATAGTGGGGCCAAATCATGGTGTTTAATAGTGGTATTTAATGATGAGGTATGATGTTGTTCCTCAAACTATCATTTGGTACTGTTGGGTGACCCATGTAGCTAGTATGTTAGTTGGTTTCTCAATTTCCACCCTCAGCCTATAAATATGCAATGTTTAACCTAATTTTAAACATTTTGTAGAATAGTTTTCTAATCCACCCTCTATCCTACCCATAGAAATTACCCTACTCACACAAACAACTAACTAGCCATGGAAATAAAATTCATTTTCAAGAACTTATTATGCCTAGAAATTTTCAAGCTCGTACAATAGCCTAATGCCTACAATTATTATATCTTAAAATACATGTTTTCCATCTTGTTCTACATGCCCTAATATGAAATAGACCATGGGCTATTGAAATTATGAATGTCTTTCTATGAACCTAGCAGGAAGAGCCCTAGCAAGAAGAGGGTCACTATAAACATTGACTCTAGAATGTTTTGCTTTAGTACCTTGCCATTAGAGATTCATAATTTGATAGGGATTTTTTCCCACAAAACTAACTCTATGACTCCAAAATAAATATTGATAGATGATGACAAGAAATATTTAGATTCAAAATTTAGCCTAAAAATCAGTCAAAATAGTATGTAATTTTTTTTAATATTGAAAATTTAAATTTTGATACGTATATTTGTTTTTCATACTTAAAATTAAAATTTTCATTCTTATTTTTTCACTTTCATTTTAGATAGTCTCAAGAGGGCATCCATGTGGATGATGTTTTTGACCATTTTAAAATAATGGTTCTATTTTTCCTCATGAGAATAGTATTACAAGTAAGACTAACATATATTCCTTATTTGGCATTTGCTTACATTCTTCATAGTTTGAAACATTATTGGTGCACTTTTATTTCTTCTAACATTAGGTTATAATTAAATTATCATTGTACCAATCCCAGTTCCATGGTTTACTATTCAAATTTTATTTTGGACTTAAAATATAAGGCCTTATATGACCTCCAGAAAATTGAGAATTCAATAGTGTTACATCCAAAGATGAGCATAAAAACTTTGTTTGTTGATGAATAGGAGGTTAGTTTACCATTCAAATGAATCACTTAAATTAAGGATTAATATTTTTTTGTTTGTTGATGAACTCTTAAAAAATTAATGATTGATATTTGTTTGAACTTTGTTTTTTATAGGTAAGATTTCATGCATTTATGACATGAAAACAATATACCTCAAAAGGACATCATGCAGTTGAAGGATCTAGACTTTCTATTTCTACATAATCATCCTTGCATTCATTTTGGATTTTGAAATGTTTAAGATTTTCTTCCTCATCATCTCTACATGTAGGTTTAGTATTTAAAAATTTCAAATGACATTTTAACTCTCAATTGCATTATCTTATTTATTGGTTTGATTTTTTAGTTGACTTAATATCAGTTGAGGTTTCCATTAAGCAACAATAATTGAAACAAACCCTAATGTTTCATGTGCCTTATCGACCCTCTATGTAAGGTATTTTACATTCCATTTTTTAATCTTTTAGTTCAATATTTCTTGATTATAATTTTTTTGAATAGAAGTTTGCCTATTGTATAATCTCAAGCCTCCCTCGTCACTTGTAATATGGCACATAAATTGGAGGAAATATTATCTCCAAATACAAGTACTAAACCTTTTATTTCAAATCAGCATTTAGTTTTGTTTTTTAAATTTTCCATTTATTTAAAATAATTTATTTTTGTAGGGAAGCCTCAATCTCTAAAGAAAATTATGCCACCACCACCATCCCCAAATGCAATTTGCACAATAGGGGAGACTCTTCCATTACATAATTTTCATCACCTAGAAGAGGAACACTAAAATTATCAGGTATTAATTTCCCACTTTCTCTATTATAGGTGTCTCAAGTGCATAGGGATTACATTTTTTGCATTAAATTGATCTTGACATGAAGAATATCTCAGGATTGGAAGTGGAGAAGTTGGTGGTGTTCCTTTCAATCCAATGATTTTATTCAAGGTGTACTTGTTCATGTAGCTACTTAGTAGGAACCTTGTACATCTTTAGCCCCCACCCCACTAGCTAATGTTTAGTTTTATCATGATGACATTACATCTTTTTCATTAAATAATTTATTATTAGAATGTATTATTTCAAGTCTTAAGGAGGGAGTTATAGATGAGTTAAAAAAATATTCATTTGGGGGTTTTAGGCAAAGGCATTGATTAAAAAAATAAATGCCCATTATCATAACCACTCCCAGTGAGAATTTTTTTTTCATTAGTGTAAATGAATCTATAAAGATTGATGCTTTGTTTGGTCAAGCTAAATCTAGGTCCATTACTATTTCTAATAGTTACAATTATAATGTGTTGACTATTATGCTAAATAGGTTGGAGAGTTTGAATGAAGAAGGCTAGGCATATTTTAATAAATGGATAAAACACATCAACCTTATTGTTATTGCAAATGCCTAGACAGAAAAATATTTGGTAATGTATCTTCATTTTTATCAAATTTCTTGCTATATTTATTTTATTTTGAATCTAATTATATTTCATTTGTAATTGTAAGAAAAATATGAGAATCTAAAAAAAGAATTTGAGGTCTTTAATGTGCATTTGAAAAATGAATAAAAAAGTTTATATTTTGTCATTAAATTCAAGGAGAATCTTATTCTGTTGAATAAATAGAAGAACTTAGTCTGAAAAATCTTGAAGAAGCAATGATGGGATCATGATACTTTATTGAAATAAAATATAGATGTTAATTCAAGTTTACTTTCCAATGGAGATGCTACAAAGTAAGAAAAGAAAAATCTTGATCGTATTAATTCTACAGTTGAGGATCTTGAAAGGGTAGGGATATTGGAAGATGACATAGAGGAAGTGGAGGTAGGGATTAGTAAATATTTTGGTAGAAATGTGGATGTTGTAGTTGAGAAAGTGGTTGAGCAGTGAGGGATATTTTTAAAAGACTAAAAAAATGATAATTTATGATTTTGTAAGCTCTTTTATATTTGAAAATAATGATATGTTTTAAAAAATATATTTAAATGACAATTTTATTTTTTGATTTTAAATGATAAGTTTTTTAAGTTTTAATTAGTCTTGTTTTACTGAGTTATGAGTTATGGTTAATTTATCATTTTACATGCATATTCTATGTTTATCTAGTTTAATGAACATGGTGATGTGGATTGAAATTATTATTTTGATGGATTTGGAGTGAGGCTTGAGCATGAATTTAAATTTGAATTTTATGATGTTGTAAAGTTATGATTATCAAATATGAGTTTGTTGAGTTGATGTGGACTACAATTATTTTTTTCATTGGATTTGGACTAAGCATGGATCTGAATTTGGTGTGATTTCATCTTTTTTTATTATTATAATTGTTTTATATTAAGTTTTTTTCTTTTGAATTTGGTCAAGTTGTTCATTAGGCTTGTCATGTTCTATCGCCCTTGTATTTGACTTTAAAAACATATTTTTAAGCTAAAAGTTAAGAATAAGGTTAAAACTATTAATATGGTGCTACAATATCAAATTTATGTTATTTAAAAAGTTATAAAAATATGTATTTAACAATATAATCTTAGAAAAATAAAAAAATGTTATGACCCATTTGAAATTATTAAGAACCAGTTAAATAAAAGTGAAAGTTGCATGATGAATGAAACAAATATTTAAAATGAAAATATTATCAAAAATTAAAATGAATTAAATATTTGAAACGTTTTAAAATATTAAAAATTATATGAAATTGGAATTCATAATATGATAATTATAATAAATATACAACTAATACTCAAGTAGTTGAAACAATCCTACATAAACCTACTCATTGCAGTGACATTTGCATATGCTATGTCACTGACATATTAAGTGTCATCATTTAAATCCTCTATATTTTTCATTGTATTATTGATGTGTCTTATTTAAATTAAATAACTCCACGTTTCCATAGATCTTTCATAAAGAAGCATGTCCACAACATAATGTGAAACATGCAATCTCAAAAAGGTTTCTAAATTTTTATCCAATCTATTTCAAAGTTTTGAATTAATGAAAGATAATGAATTGAATAAATTTTAAACTTACACTAAGCCCAAAATAATTATTTTAAAAATATCATATAATCATAAATATTCACTTAAACTTTCTTGTAGGATACTGCTAGGATAAAGTTTTTTCATAGTCGTGTAATTGCCCCATTTTTTGTTGGTTCGCTTAAAAGGTGATATTGTTCAAACATTGTAATTCAAAAAAGATTTAATTGAGATGTTAGTAAATCCTTTCAAAAAATACCTTTTATTTCAACTCCATTAACCTCTATAGATTTATTGAAATACTTAATAAGAGACCCATGTATTTTTAAAATAAATTACTAATAAGCTTTTGATTGTTATTACTATTCTAAAATATGGGATTCACAACTACCATGGCCTCCAACAAATAGTCCCTTTGAAAATGATCTTTGATCTCTATAGATAGATTTTTTTGAAATTATACTTAGTTTCATCTAGGTTTTAGATATAATAGTATCATACAGAATATGTGTTGCAGGCAACTCTTCAGATTTAGCTCCCACAAGATCAAGTCTTTTGTAGAAAGTGTGATTGGTATCTCCTTACCATTAAAAAAGACACAAAGATGATCATTTATATTAAATTTTAAATATCTTTTAAGATTCCTTAAATCTATCAAACATTGCCAAATATTAAAAATAGGGCCCTAATGATTTTCATTCAAAGTGTATATTATATCTAGAGATTGACATACTTGTTTTCTTAGTGGTATAAAGATAACAATATGAATGGATATCTCCTAAGAATGTTTCATTAAACAATTTGTTTCCTTCTACATTTGGATAATTCCACATAATTTCAACAATGTTTCCAAATATATTAAATGGTACAACAAATCTTTTACCTTGCCAACTCTATGATATTTAACCTAAAAGCTACTAATTATGTATATTCTTAAAAAATTTGGCATCCAGGTTCGTACATAGAAATTCATCTTGTAGAAACATCTTTCAAGAGTTTTTTTTACTATCAGTCACTCTTATCGCAACTGTTTAGAACTCTAAATTTTTTGTACTCCTTGACATATAAGAATGTAAGTAAAAAATGATATCTTCAAATTTTGTGACAATAGAAAATTTACTAAATGTTTTTTATACAAGATTCATCCTATGATCTATGAAATGAATTGGAATCATATATGGGCCAACTATTATTTGTAACCAAACACATAAACCATTTTTATGCCCCTACATAAGTGATGCACCATGTGTTAGAGGTAGAATCACTAAGAGAGGGGGGGTGAATTAGTGAACCCAGATATTTCAATTTCAATCCTTTCAAACAATCATCATATATCAACTTGATCAAGAAACATTAACAAGAGAGTTCATTCATTCAATGCATACACAAGATCCACAAAACATATAATTCATTTGGGAAACCATTATAAATAATAAAACCCACTCTCAAGCCTATAGCACATGGACTACTTATCCTATAATAAATTACAAACAAGAGACTGGTCAACTCCTTTAGACTAGAAAACTTTGATCATATCCTCCTGACCAAAGGCCTTTAGTGAAACACTTGTTTGACAAGGAGCAGCTGCCCCTAAGGAAGGTCAAGTCCTTTAGACCCTCCTTTGAACACCTCCACCTTAGAATTGATGTCTTAAATACATGATGATGGATCTCTATTTTATAACCCCTGTACAAATTCCCTCTCTATCTCATACGATCCTCTCACATAAACATGCCATAATCTCTCTCCTTCTTCACTCAAACTATCCTCATAAGCACACTCAGAACTATTAACATATTCTCAAACTATAAGAACACTTATTTAGACATCATAAATATGACCTATAGGTCATACACACAATCCTCAATCTAATCTACTTATTAACTCATCAACTAGGGACTCTACCTCTCCTTTGCTCTATAATTCTCACATACACCTTGCACACGTCTACTCAGAATTCTAGAAACAAACACATTTGGTTTCCCCATTTATAGAGAAATCATGAATTAAGAAGATCACAATATTTTGTATTTTCCACAACACATGGCTTTACCTTTAAGACATCTAACATGGGTCACACTTAAGCACACCATACTTTCAAATAGGCCTAAGTCACCTTTTAGGTCCTATGGAGACCCATTTAGCTCTTTGACACTTAGCTAAGAAAACTAAGAACATAAAAACACTTTACAACTTATGAACCCATGAAACATGATCTATAGGTCCTCTTTAAGTGCTAAAAACCATAATAATAACCTTCTAATTAAGGACAATTTGCTCAAACAACATTCTATGCACAAAATCACCATGAATGAATACATAATTGACTTATAAACCTTCACTCATACAACATATAATTATTCAAACCTTAATAATGCACATATATGGTCATCATTTAGTATAAAACATGTTCAAATAGATAATTCATCATTAAAAATCAAAACAACATCATAATGAGCTCAAATACCCTTCTTGGGTTACTTGTAGAACATAGTTAAATACACAATCAACTTTGGATCCCAACATATTTATCTATACACACTTTTAGACTTTTAAATTTATTTTTCCCATTGCACTTTGGAGTCCTCTACATATTTTGTTTTTACTAAATGGTCGAAGTTATCATAGATAAAAATTTATGTCTCAACAACCAGTCACTAATATTTCCTTTGTTAAATTCAAATATTTGAATACAAACAATCAAAGTTAAACCTCAAACACCATGCTATCATCTTGGGTCCTCACTTCTTAGATTAAACATACACCATCAATATTATTATACAAATGTCAACCTTTAACTCATATTGAAATAAAGCCAAATGCTAAACCATGAACATGTTGACCTCATCTCGTGTACTCTTGCAATATTGACTCATCACACACCATCAATCTCTATGGACCAATTAGGTCTTTATCTATGTTAAACATTGGACATTCTAAAATCATATCCCTCATTGCACAACATTTATCTATATATGTATGAATATTCACTCACTCTTAGATATTGGAAGAATCTCAGTCCTTATCTCTACTTATCAATAAACTTTGAACACTTGTCCTCATTTGACTCAACATGCACCATTGATCTTGATCTATATGATTTCTTTCACACTGTTAGATCTTCATTTGGTCCTAACCTTAAACTTTATTAAGAAATGAACACTTTGATCCATTTAACTTAATGTAGACCATAGATCTAGTTGTATGAAATTTCATGAACCATTGGATCTCCATATGGTCTAGATATTTAATATCATTCAAAAATTACTATGGGGACCACTACTTATATTCCTATAAGTTTAACGTTGCACCTCCATATCTTTTGCTTCGATCAAGTGCATGTTATAAAATTTAGATAATATGATCTCCTTACATAGGAGAATCCAACCATGTGTCAATATTATCCTAGAACCCTCACACATATGAGATATAAAATATTAAAATGCCTCCTCAGATTTATTTGTTCACAAAGACAACTATGTCAAGAATTATCTAGAAAGGCCAACTTTGCACATGCATAGCTTTTATCATGCTTTAGAGCTAGACCTAAAATTTTGTACATATAAACTAAGAATAAATATGAAAAAACTCATATGATAAACTTATCCTAAAACATCAACATGTATGAGATATGTCACCATCAAAATGCCCAGTCAACTTTTCTTGCCATATTTTAAATTTGGCTAAGTATGGGAAAACACTATCAAAATGCCTGAGAGCCCAACTTTTCACTTGCATATATTTTATCACACTTCATTTATATACTTGATACTTTACACATATAAACTAGGGACTAATTTTATCACAACCATATAACAAACTCCTCTTGACTCATCAACATGTGGTAATGTTGATGTCAACAAACTATCTACTCATATTTTTTACCACTAGACCCAAAATGTCTAGATGAAAAAAATGATCAACCAGATGAAATCCACTCATGAAGATAAGAATTAAAATCATATAAAAAAATTTATATGACCCTTATAACATTATCAATACTCTATAATCATCTTTGAACATTTCTAACCATACCAAAATTGAAGATCAAACAAGCCAACTTCAAGTACACTAGGACAAGCGTAATGCACGCTTTGTCATTGCCACTTAGTCTATGAAATAATTTTATCCACTCGCCAGGACACCTCCATGACATCACCATGATAACATTTATAACTCTTAAAAAATCTCCCCCTTTTTCATTGATGTCAACACACATCATACAACTCACCTTCCATCTCTCTCTTTAAGCACTCTCACTATAAGAACTTTCTCCCCCTTTGACACAATGATAGAGTGAGCACCAAATAATATTGATGACCTTAAAATAATATCAATAGAAAAGGACCAAATTATAAATATGATACAAACTCCCCCTTACCTTGATCCTACATCTTCTTGTCTTGATAACATCCTTCTTTCTACATGCCAACATTCTTCTTCAACCAAGCACTGCAACCAATGAAGAAAAAAGACATAAAATCATTGAAATATAATGGAACTCACCAAGAAAAATATTAAAGGGAATCCCCCTAATATTTATGATCCATTTCACCTTTTTAGCATCTTCAAATCTACACACACAATGAAGAACCACCATACAAGCTTACTAGCCTTCTCTCTCAAATCACCTCAAGGACCACCAACATAAATTAGTGACACACACCAACTAGGAAAAATACTATAAACCAAAATGATAACTCACCTTGAAATACTCATTCCTTGTTCTTTTAGATAAACTAAAAAAAATCACTCTTCTTCTCACTAGGCCTATCTATTCTTCTTGTAGCCCTACCTAGAAATTATAGAGCCCACAACTTTTAGAAGACACACCATCAAAACCTATAAATTCATATCTAGATAAATATCATATTTCCCCTCAAGCACACCACTTTATAACAACTAGATCATCCTTTGAAACATAATTCACAAACCAACTTGCCAATTAGGCCTCCATCTTGATAAAAACATGAATAACTTACAAACCACAAATATTCAAATCTCTGTGAAGCTTGATTTGAAAACCCATTTGGCCCATTAAATATATTAAGAAACCTTATACCTCAATTCATAAGGCAAACCACTTTTCTATGAGAGCCCAAAACCTTAGAATCTCAAAACAAACAAGCCCAACATAACACCTTCCAGTCAACATCCACCTCTTAAATTTCTTGTACACCTGGAGACAACCATTACACAGTTCTAGACCAAGATTTGAGCTTCCACTTATTTTGGAACACATACATCCTATAACCCATTTTAGGACCTATATACTCTTAAGCACAAATCGGGAAACTTGAGAGTAAACAAAAATCTCCAATTTGACTTCAACATGACTTCAAACCAAAAAACCACCTGGGTCATGCTACAATAAGGTCAATAGACCTTTATATGTATAAATATCATCTTCAAAAATAAAAAATCCTCTTTTAACACTTGAAAACCTTTAATCTAACCCCACATACTGACCATATACAACTATAACATCACTCTAACATCATAACAACATATCTTCCATCTGGACATACCTGCTTCAACTAAAAGCACTCATCTCTAGCCTTATAGGACTATCTGAAGAACACCACATCAATACTTGCTTCTCCATTGAAAGGAGTCTCTTCAAATGCATAGATAGAGACATCTTTTATACCATAATGCTCTAAAATAAAGTGAAGTTAGGAGTGGCCCACATCTCATTAGTAACCATAGGAATCCTTTTATAACTATAAGACTTCTTGTTCTTGTTTTTCTTAGTCTAAAAAATGAAAATTTGTCCCTTTTATATATCACTCTCTTTCTCTTCTAAGATAGAATTGAAAACACATGGAGGAACTATGGAATCCTGACATACTTTTTCATTTGAAGAATAAACCTTGTAGCTTGAAACCTTATCAATATACAATTGATGTAATTTGAGTAATAATCTCTCAATTATAACAAGATGTTCACTTTGATTCATACACATATCATAACTTGCCTCAACCAACAACTTGGTCTTCTCCTTGAGCTTTGTCTCTTCATTCTCAACATGAGAATACAATGAGATCCCTTGGCACTATTCAACTTTTGTCACATTCTCCACCATAACAAATAGATTACTTATACCTAAAGACTTGTCATAACTCACATGTACCACCTTTATCTTCCATGAGTTATCTTTATTTCTTCCTTTCACTCTAGGATCCTGAATGAACCTATTTTGGTTTGTAGGCCTTTTCTTGTAGAATCCAACAATGTGACCTCTTTGTTCACAGTTGTAACAAACCATTCTTCTTAAAGTGAACTCAACTAGCCTTACTTTAGATGGACAATGTTTTTCAATGTGTCCCACAATATGATATTTGAAACACTCAAGATTTTTCACACCTTTTGACTGATCACCCCCATTATAATTCCATGCAAACTCATTTCTAACAGGTCTTCTGCATTCTCTAGATCTATGTCCAAACTAATTACAAGTATAACAATAACCATTGAAATTTACATACCTTATGTCATTTGGTTTTTTAGTCTAAGTTGTATTCATTTTGTCACTACCTTCATTCCCTGTCTAATAATTTGTCTTCAAAGTTTGATCTACCTTGCTCTTGTTGACATTCATGTCAACTTGAGAAGTAACTATGGGATATTTATTAAAACCCAATCCAGATCTGTTACAATTAGAATTTTGACTATTTATGAGAGTATCTAGATCATCAGAAATCTTATCAAACTTGAAAAACTATTTCACTTTTCTTACAAAATTATCTAACCCATCTTTCAAAGATACAATCTTAGAAGCATACCTTGAGCAATCACCTTCTTTATCTTTTAGGCTTTCAGACATGATTTCCAATTGACAACTAAGATGCTTGATTATCTTCATGTTCCTTGGAACCTTCATTCACGCTTTCCTAAAATACATTGAATTTATCCTCATAGTATTTGAGTTTATATTTCATCTTATTATTATTATTATTCTCAATCTTCAGGTCTTTAATAGCATTTGTCAATGTAGTCTCATAGTCTACCTAATTTTAATCATCATCTAAATCACTCTAAGTATACTTATTTTTATTTGAGAAACTACATTCCTTATCCATGAATATGGATTCATCTTCTGTAAGACCATCATCTTTATGATCATATTCTGAGTCACTAACTTCACTCTCATCTGATGAGCTACAATCTTCTTTTGTGTATAAACTCTTCTTGTCATTGAAGTATTTATTTTTTTCAAACCTTTTGAATCTATTTTTTCTTTTATCATACTAGAATGATCTCATGCCATCATCATTACCTTGATCATGCTTTTCATCATCATCCTTATTATACTTATGAGGGCATTTATTAACAAAATGTCCTACCTCTCCACAATTGAAGCATTTGAGGGATAGTTTGCCCTTATACTTGCATGAACCTATTTTCAATTTAATTTAATTCAAAACAATTAGTTTATCCTCATATATATCATAAATATCATCCTCCCTGAGTTCCTTACCATGGAACTTCTTCTTTGTCTTCATTTTAGTCTTGAAAGTTGCTTCCTTCTTTGGAGGTATAAAATCATTCTTATTCATCTCATAAGATGTAAGGGTATCATGCAATTGATCCATATTCAACTAAATAAGATCATGACTTTCAAATCAAAATTTGGAGATAGAGACCTTAATAAATTTTGAAAAACAATACCCTCTTCAAGGTTCTCTCCAAGACTTTTGATGATGTTCATAATCTCGTCAACTCTATGAAGAAAGAATGTTACAAAATCTTCTTCCTTCATCTTGAGACTTTCAAATTACCTTCTATGATTTTGTAACTTAACAAGATTGACCTTTGAATATCCTTCATAAATGATATGCATTTTTTCCATATCTCTTTAGCATATTTACAATGGATTACCTTGGTGAAATCAGTCTATGTAAGACCACAAATGATGGCATTCATTACCTTAAAATTATTCTCAAATGATGGAGGAGTAGTAGGAACAACATAACCATCCACAATAGATTCCCATACATTAAACCTTAGGGACATAATGTATGTCTTTATCCTTTCACTCAATGATGCATAATTAGATCCATGGAACATCAATGTTTTCTTATTAGAGAAACCTCCTTGATGACTACCCATATTATACCTTGGTTCACCTTAAAGTTGTTAAGACTTTACCAAAGGACCTAATTTGATACCAATTGTTAGAGGTATAATCATTGATGGGGGGGGGTGAATCAATGATCCCAAATATTTCAATTTCAATATTTTCAAATAATCATCATATATCAACTTGATCAATCAACATTAACAAGAGAGTTCATTAATTCAATGCATACACAATATCAAATACATAGCACATAGTTACTATGGGAAGCCCTCATGGAGAATAAAACCCATTCTGAAGCTTGAAAAATATATAATATTTATCCTATAAGTAATTACAAACAAGAGATTGGTTAACTCTTTTAGACCAAAAAACATTGATCATATCCTCATGACCAAAGGCCTTTAGTGAAACACATGTTTCACAAGGAGTAACTACCCCTAAAGAAGACCAAGTCCTTTAGACCGTCCTTCTAACACCTCTACCTTATAAATGGTGTCTTCAACACTTGATTATGGATATATATTTTCTAACCCCCTACATAACTTCCCTCTCTATTGCATATAGGCCTCTCACATAGGCATGCCATAATCTCTCTCCTTCACTCAAACTATCCTCATATACACACTCATACCTCTTTGCATATCCTCAAACTAAAAGAACACTTATTTAGACATTATAAATATGAATTATAGGTCATACACATAGTCCTCAATCTGATCTAATGATTAACTTATCAACTAGGCACTCTACCTCTGCTTTGCTCTATAATTCTCACATACACCTTGCACCCATCTACTTAAAATTCTAGAGACCATCACATTTGGTTTCAACATTTATAGAGAAATCATGAATTAACAAGATAAAAATATTTATTATTGGCCAAAACACTTGCCTTCACCCTTAAGACATCTAACATGGGTCACATTTAAGCACAACATACTTTAAATTAGGCCTAAGTCACCTTTTAAGTCCTATAGAGACCCATTCATCTCTTTGACACTTATCCAAGAAAACCAAGAACATAGGAATAATTTCCAACTCATGAACCCATGCCACATGATATATAGGTCCTCCTTAATTTCCAAAAACCATCACAATACCCTTCTGCTTAAGCATAATCTGTTAAAAAAGCATTATGTGCACATAGTCACCATGAACGAATACACATTTGAGTTCTAAACCTTTGTTCATATTACATATGATTATTCAAACCTTTATAATGCATAAAGATGGTCCTTATTGAGTCTAAAACATGCTCCAATAGTTAATTCATTATTATACATTAAAATAATATCAGAATGATAGCAATTACCCTTCTCATGTTACTTACAAAAAACAATTGAACATAATCAAATCTAGAGCTCAATATATTTGTCTATACACACATTCAGACCTTAAAATTTATATTTATAGATTCAACTTGGAGTCCTCTACATCTTTGATTTTAATAGCATGGTCAAATTCTACATAGATTGAAAGTTATTCTTAAAAAGCTAAGAACTTATCTTTCCTTTGTTAAATTTAAGTATTTGAATACAAATAGTCACAATTGAACCTCAAACACTATGTTATCATATTAAGTCCTCACTACTCAGATTAAATGTGAGCTATTGATGTTATTATAAGAAGCTCAATCTTTAACTCATAGTGTATGAAATCCAAATTCTAAACCTTTAACATGTTGACCTCATCTCATGAACTCTTGTAATATTGACTCATCGTACACCATCGATCTTTGTAGATCAGTTAGGTATTTATCTATGTTAAAAATTAGACATTTTGAAATCATCTCACTCATTACACATAATTGAGATATATATATATATATATATATATATATCCACTCACTATTAGATCTTGGAATAAGCTCAGTCTTTATCTCTATTTGTCATTAAACTTTGAACACTTGTCCTCATTTAACTCAACATGCACCATTGATCTTGATCTATACAATCACCTGTGCACCACTAGATCTTCATTTGGTCATGATCCTTAACTCTATTAACCAAAGAACACTTTGACCCATTTGAATTAATTCACACCTTAGATCTATGTGTAAAAAATCTCATTAATCATTGGATCTCCATCTATTCCATATCTTTAATATCATGAAAAAAAGATTAAGTATGGGGACCATTGCTTCTTTCCCTGTAAGTTAAACGTTTCACCTCCATATCTTTTTATTCACTCAAACGGATGTTTTAAAATTTGGACCATATGATATCCTCACATAGGATAATCCATCCATGTTTCAATATTCTCCTAAAACCCTCACATGTGTGAGATATAACAACATTAAAATTCATCGTATTTATTTATTCATAGAGCCAACTATGTTAAGAACTATCTAGAAAGACCAATTCTTCACATGCATAGATTTTGTCACGCTTCAATGCTAGACCTAAAAAATTTCACATATCAACTATGCAAAAATATGAAAAAAACCTTATGATCAAATTATCCTAAAATGTCCACACATGCGAGATATGCCACCATCAAAATTATTACTCAACATTTCTTGCCTTTGGCTAAGTATGAGAAAACACTATCAAAATGCCTAAGATCCCAACTTTGCACTTATATATATATTATTATGCTTCATCTCTAGACATGAGACTTTATGCATAGAAACTAGGGACTAATGTGATCACAACATATGACCAAATTCCCTGACTCATCCACACATGGTAATGGTGATGTTAGCAAACTGTCTACTTAGATTTTCTACTATTAGACCCAAAATGTCTAGATGAATATAATGATCAACTAGATGAAATTCACTCATGAAAACAAACATTCAAACCCTATAAAACCTCTTTTAGAACCCATATCACGTGCTCAATAATCCATAGTCATCACTGAACATCTATAACCATGAAAAAACTAAATATCAACCAATCCAAATTGAAGCACACTAGACATGAATATTACACACTTTGTCAATATCACCTTGGCTATCAAATCACTTCATCTACTCACCAAGACACATCCATGACATCACAATGACATAATTAAAAACTCTCTAACACCATGATCCCCAAAACATAATAACATTTTGTCTATTACATAATCATTCATCCAAGCTTTATCTTTCAAGGGTAAGTGCACCAACTTGAGAGACAAAAAAGGGCCTACACATGGACATGATTTTTCTAAAATTTCTAAAGTGTTAACTTATATAGATAATTAGATATGGCTACGCTCAAAATTTAAAGATGGTATAAAATCATGAATTGTAAGATTTTGATCTATTTTCCAAAAAACCTTTTTTTTTTTGAAAATTGGTTAAGTATAAATAAGTCAAACATCTAAAATTTGAAGAGGACCTCCTGTTATTTTTAAGCAAATTTGAACTATACCATTTCATGTGACCCACCATTTTTTATCATCATTAAATATTTTTAGAAAACCTTTGATGAATATTTAGATTAGATCTCTTAGTGTGTTATGAATTTTGTTTTACATTTTTTTGATTAATTTTACAATTAAGTATATCTTGAAAACTGAGAAAAAATGGATAGCCATCCATGCAACCCACCCTAACTACTTCAAAACAAACAAAATTTGATTTTTTTTGAATGTGTGTAGAATTAGGCCTAGTTTTTTACCATGTAATTTGTTTTGCATTTGAATAAATGAAAAAAAATATTAGATAAACATGAATATTCATGTATGGGTGAGGCATGTAGTGGCATAAAAAATGTGTTGTAAGAAATAAATTAGTTTGAATCCTTAAAATAGCCCAAAAATTATAAAAATCATACATTTAGAAAGAGGATAATGTGTGCATCATAATAGTAATATTTTTTTAATTTTGATGTTGAAATCCATAATGTATTTGGTGATTGAAGTTGAAATTTGTTGGTTTTTCTTAAAAGTCTTAGTCTCAATTGTAGATGCGCAGTCCCAAGCCTTTGGCTTAGAAATCTATGTCATTTTTGAGAGCCTAAAGGCTCAATTTTTTATTTAAATTTAAATAACATATATGCATTATATAGTACACTATACAACATGTGCTTATTGCTTTGCTATAAGTCTAAAACTACCTCCAAAAGCAATTGAGTGTTTCACATGAAGCCAAATTTGTGCATAAGCTTATATTTACTACTCTAATTTTCAAGTATAAGAAATTAGTTTAAATTAATATAAATGTAAACTTATACTTTAAATTCATTTTAGTAAATAAAAGAAATTAGGGTCACTCAGCATCTAATAGCATTGGTCTCATAGTTTCATGCCTTATGGTGTGGAAAAAAGTTTTTCAAAATCCAATCAAGTCAATACTTACGTATTTTCAAGGTCTAAGTATTAAACCTAGGGATTTTAGGACATAAATTTTGTAATTGGTATCCATTTTTAGTAAACATATAGTCATTTTTTAGGTTTTTGTGCCTTCTGGATTGATTCTTGGCATTTCTAAGAATCTTAGGTTTTTCAAAATAGAATTTTGAAAACACTCACTTTAAAATTGATGCAAAGTGACAAATAACCACTTTGTGTTAATATCACTTGTTCATCATCCTTCCCTCATCCTTGATCACATCCTACTCATGCCTCATCACACTTAATCACTCTCTCATCATTCTTCAATGTCCCTAATCACTCCCTCATTGACCCTCACTATCCTTAGTCATCTCTAATCACTCCCTTATCATCCATAATCACTCCTCCATTGACCCTCACTATCCCTCATCATCCCTAATCACTCCCTCCCCATCCTTCACCATCCCTAATCACTCTTTCCTTATCCCTCATCATACCTAATCTCTTCTTAATTCCTATTCACTCCCTCCTCATCCTTAATCCGTCCTTCATTGACCTTAGTTGTCTCTCATCATCTCTAATCACTTGAGATTATAATACCTAGTCACTCATTCATTGATTATCACCATCCCTCATCATCCTTAATCACTCACTGTCATCCCTCGTAATACCTAATCAATCTTTCTTCATCCCTCATCATCACTAATCACTCCCTCATTGACCCTCACCATCAATCATCACTCCATCATTGACCCTCACCATCCATTACCATCCCTAATTATTCCCTAATCATTTGGAATAAGTATATAATCTAAAGATATCTTTGATTCCAATCATATGTTATGTAATCCATTATAATAGAAATTAACTCTTTTCTAGGACTTGTGTTGTCAATACCCATTTGTGAAAGTTAATTTTATTACTAAATGAATTTTATAGATAAAGTGCCTAAGGATGTCATTCAACATCTTGAAATGAATGAATTCATTATATTTATTAACCTAAAGGGCATAATCAACTAGTCAATCAATACTTCCTTTATTTTTAAGACTATATTACAAATGTCTAAAGGTTTAACATGAATATGATGATACCCAAACTTAAGCTGAATTTTGGAAAAGACTTATACACCATGGATATGGAAGAAAAATGAATTAATATTTAAATTAGGATAATATTTATTCACATTAATCTTTTTAAGATTTTTTTAATTGATTCACAACTTTGGCATAAACACAATTGCATTTCTGCAAGGCAATGATTTGGGCATGATGTGTCCACTATTCATGATTTCATGTATCTACCACTTGATCTATTCATTATATATAAATTTTATGTTGTATAAAGAGGTTTGAGGTAGAGGTAGTTAAGGGATCAAATCAATAGTATTTTTTAGTGTGCAGTATGTAGGAACTTATTTAGGTGACTAAAAAATATCCTTGTATTCATCTAGTTTATGGTTCAATTATTTTGTCTCTATTATTTTTGGATAAACCATACTATGATATGGTAACATAAGGATGTCATTAAAAATTTACTTCTTACCATTAAGAGTATACTTGTTACTAAAACTGACAATATTCTTGCACTTCTTGGTACTAATGACTAAAATCTTATGAACTAACTACAGTATATGGTATTTTGGATCTAGATAATCTATCACAAAATTTAAAGGATTTACTTCATAGACTAAATGTCAATGGTAAATAAATGGTTGAACACATGTAAAACATCACACACCTATAATGGTGAGATGTCATAAAGGACTGCATCTTTAAAAAGTTTGATTTTGTACACCAAGTGACACTACTAGGTGATCCATTTCTCAATGCCTATACTAGACAATACACCAACGTATGGCTATGGATGACATATAAATTTCAATTTTAAGTTTTAAAAATATTATTTAGGAGAAATTAAATTATTCTTATTTCCATTAGAAATGATGAAGTGTATTGTCTCACCACTGATCTACATTTTTTAATGAAACAATATTTTTAATTCATATAATTTATTATTGGGGGAAGCAGAGATATTTAAGTACCGACCATATCATTAGGTTCATAATATATTATCTACTTAACTTTTTATAGTGATATATAACATGTACCCACTTCTCAAGATGTGCAAGTAGAGAGATCATAATGTGACACTCTTCATTGGATTGAATATTGAAGTTATGAATTAAACACCACTTTCCAATCTTAGAATACTTATTCTAATCATTTGAAAAAAAAATCCTCTCTCTGGTATGATGACTCAATAAACATACATACAAATAGAAGCCCTTGAATATAATTATTCAGATCATAACATGTCCTCATATTGAAATCAGTTGATTGGTTTTAGGAAATCACATAGCTTCATCATCCTCATGTATTTACACCCATTTTTGGTGTTATGGTGGTTTTAATTGCTTCTCTTTTTTTGGTAGATTTTCAATTGTGAATTACATAATTTTTAATAGGTCCATATTTTTTCATAGGTGTTAAATATTTATGTTTCAAATTTTCCTCCACATAATTTTGATCACTATGTCTTATATTTTATGCTAGCACTCAACTCTCCACTTGTATCTCCTAAAAATTTTAAACTCCAACAAAATACCATCATCAAGGTATTGGATGGTGTGATCAATGATGAGGAGTAATTGACTAGAGATGATGATATAGTCGCTAAGGATGATGAGGGATGGTGAGGGTTAATAAGAGAGTGATTAGGGATGATGAGTGATGGTGAGTATCAATGAGGGAGTGATTAGAGGAGATGAGGGATGAGGAATGTGTGATTAGAGATGATGAGGTATGATGAAATAGTGATTAGGGATGATAAGGTGATGTAAGAGTAACACTACCCAATATAAATAGTGATCTAGTTTACATGTTTATATTCTTTAGAAGGTGGTCAAGGTCATAACAAGTCTATATGGGTCTTTCTAAGTTTCTATTTCTGTGTTAATTTTGAATTAGAGCTGTATTAGACTTTCTCACCAAATATTTCATTTGAATTTTTCAACTTTAATATGGACTTTAATATTGTTTTAATAAGTCCAATTTTGAATTTGGTGTGGTTAGATGTTAGACTTTGGTGTGGACACTCTCAACATATAAAATAAGTTAGAATTTAGTTGATAGTTATTTGGTAAAAAGAGTCTTGTTTATGTCTTATTGTGTATCCATAGATAGATTAAGGAGAGTTAGAGGGGGTATGATTAGAAAGGATGGATGTAAATAACCCAAAAGAAGTGAATAAAGACAAGTGTTGATTATTATAGACAGAAAACCAAATAGACCCTGCATCTTCTTGAATATGTGAAAAGATAGTTGACAGTGTACATGATCATGAAACATAATAAGTAACAAGCTCTTTATGATCTTTGTTTGAGTGGTAAGTTGATAATAAATTTTATTCTATGGTGATTATAACATTTGTCATTTGAGTTTCAAACCTTTTGAATGTTCAAATTATAAACTATACACCATGTACTTTTACAAACTATGCCTTCAAATTTAAGTGAAGGTTAGAGTCTTGTGGAAGAGGAGATTATATTTAGAGGGATATTTGAATGTATGAGTAAATATTAAATTTAATTAAAAATTCATTAATAGTGTTTAAACATTTTATGTTTTTATTTTGATAAGTACATTCTATGTTAAATAATACAACATTGTCTTCTATGAACAAGAGATTTGAGTATACATCTATGTGAGAAGGTATATTCATGTATTGGAGTGAAAATTAAAATTTATATGTTTCTGATTTTATTCTCATATGATAATGAATTATTATATTCTTTAAATTATCTTTCATATATTTGGATGAGAAAAAATAAAACTAACACAGTCTTGCAATCATCAAGAAACTTAACATAGTCAAAGTGGCATCTCATGAAAATTAGAAAATTGAGTGTTATAGATGGAAGGCATTGATTTTTTAAAGTGTGTAAACATTGTGCATAGTATTTTGAACCTTTATTTTTATTTATAATCCTTTTTGGAATGAATTATAACAAACAACCTCTTCTTGAATTATTATAGACATGTGACTAAGTACATAGTCTATTCAAATTTGGTAAAGTCAATCTAATGTAACTTAAAAATGGAAATATAACAGTTTTAAAATGTACACAGGGTAAAATTATATGTAATCAAATAGTAAAATTCATTATATATGCCTTTGGAATATTGAAATCTCATTTTGACCCTTCTTGAGTATGTGAAACCAATGCAAACATTATATTAGGGTTTCTATTTTCAAAGTGAGTTTGTAGGAGTTGTAACTATCAATAATTCATGAAATTTGGTGAAAATTTTGAGTTAAACATGAAAAAAGATAAGATAGTGTTTTTAATTTGTGTAAGTATGGATAAGTATGGATGGGGGATGAATGTGTGGTAGACAGGGTAGAAGGAAACCTAAGGACCTAATTCAAGAGTAAATATGGCAAAAAGAACTTATCAAATAGTTGAACCAAAGTATGGAATTTTGTGAATAAATGGTATATATTATATAGTATCCATAAATGATTTTGATTTGAATATTTGAGTCAGTATAAGAAGAGTTTATGATAGAGTAAGAGGTAGTGTATGATATGAGGATTGTGTTGAGAAGTTAAGTACGGTTGAGAAGAAGTTAGAGAGACTTCAAAGGAATGGAAGGAAGTTTGTCAGTGCCCTATTAAATCCTAAGGAATAAGAGAAAATATTTGATACAAGTTGTTATAAATCATAAAGACTAGTAAGGGAGATAGTCTCAAAGTAAGAGAGATTGAATGAATTATGTAAGGAGAATAGAATGAAGAGTTTAGTGAGACCATATGAATAGTGGTGGAGAATAAATGAAATGAATAAAAAGAAGATATGAATTTGAAATGTGTGTAGGGTCTAAAGATAGAGATCAATCAAGAAAATACAAAGTAAAAGATATGTGGATATTGGCAAAGAACTTGGATAATTAGAGTATGCAATAGGGATCTACATCATGAGGGATGGTGAGGGGAAATGAGGGAGTGATTATAAATGATGAGGAATGGTGAGGGTCAATAAGGGAGTGATTAGAGATGAGGATGGAGTGATTAGGTATGATAAAGGCTAATGAGGGAGTGATTAGGGATGATGAGGGAGTGATTAAAGATGATGATGGATAGTGAGGGTCAATCAAAGAGTGATGAGGGATGAAGAATGATGGGAAGGGAGTGATTAGGGATGATTATGGATAGTGAGGGTCAATTAAGGAGTGATTATGGATGATAAGAGAGTGATTAGAGATGACTAGGGATAGTGAGGGTTAATGTGGGAGTGATTAAGGATAATGAAGAATGATGAGCGAGTGATTAGGGGTGATGAGGTATGAGTAGAAAGTGATCAAGGATGAGGGAAGGACTATGAAGAAGTAAAATTAACACAAAGTGGTTTTTTGATGTGTGTAGGTCATAAATGTGACCTAAGATACCCCAATCACACCACTTTTCATCAATTTCAAAGTGAGTGGTTTGTAAACTTTAAATTTGACAAACTTAAGACTCCTAGAAATGCCAAGAATCAATCTGGAAGGCAAAAAAACCTTAAAAAATGACTATATGTTTACCAAAAATGGATATCAATTATAAAATTTATGTCCTAAAATCCCTAGGTTTAATACTTACACCTTGAAAATGCCTAAGTACTAACCTGATTAAATTTTGAAAACCTATTTTCCACATCGTAAGGCATGCAATTGTGAGACCAACTTTATCAGATGTTGAGTGACTATACTTTATTATATTTACTTAAATAAATTTAAAGTATAAGTTTACATTTATATTGTTACATTTAATTTATTATATTTGACATTTATAGTAGTAAATATAAGCTTATGGATAAAGTTTCTATCACATGTAACTCCAAAATTCTCATGGAGTTGGTTTTAGACTTATAACAAAGAAATGCATACACGTTATATAATGCATATGCATTATACAATGTGTATGCATTATTTAAATTTAAAATAATGTGTACGCATTATGGCTCAATAATTATCAATCCATAATTTTAATAACATGATCATGTTAATTAAATAATGTGATCATGTTATTTAATAACGTGATTGCATTACCTAAAATGTCCATAAAATTGTCCCCCTAATCTATGCGTAGAAATAGGCATGCCTTTTTCTAGAAAGTGGTATTTAGTAGAGAAATGTATATATTTGACCTTTATATGGGACTACATAGCTTTTTAAAATTTTACTTCAATTTTTCCCCGTTTCTCAACAAGATGTTCTTGATGTTCTTATCATTTTCTTACTCATGTGCATATCTTACATGCATGCATTCTTCCTCATTTTTCCTCATGTGTGTTCTTGTTATTGTTCATCTAGGTGCTTCACCATCACATATATTTTTACATAATGTTTCTCAATCATGGCCAAATTTAGTTGCATTCTATGTTCCTTTCCTAGTTTCTAGCTACATATTGTACATTTGCATTGTATTTGAGTATCATCAACATTTTTAGGCTCTACAAGTTTAATGAAGGGAAGTTTAGTTTCCCAGTTCACCTTAAAGGACCTAATTGTCCATCTATTTATCCTCTTTGGTGAATATTTTTAGTGGATTTTTTAGCTAAACTTTGTGTTTAATGAGAACTAACAATCTCTTTTGCCACTTGAGTTTCATGATCATTGTCATAAAAAATCAGAGGAGCATCTTCGAGTGGTGGCATGTCATCATCAAAAGAATCTTCAAGGGGTGACATGGTATTCTCATTAATTTTTTCTTATGAGATATCAGTGGGTATTTTTTCATGTAAACTTGTTTTAATATTATTGAATAGTTAAATTCAAATTCAAGTCAAATTTCAAACATAATAAATACCTATATTTTGAGTGTATTATGGTTGTGTGGGATTATTGATTGACTCTTTAAAATAAGATAATATGCTTGATTTTCCTGATAATTGGATTGTCCTTTTACCATTTCTACTAGATGTCATGATGATCATGGATGAAACACTTTGGTTCTACCATTTGATTATAGAGCAGATGCTACCATTCAATTATGTTGTTTGGATACAACACCATTCTAATTTTTTATTCTTATATTTGGTTATAGAGTGGATGCTAAAATTCAATACTATAATTTGTCATTATGATTTGTTACTACCATTTGTGGGTGCCATTTTGTGTCTCTATTAAGTGTCACCATTCAATTCATTTATTCATAGACTAAATGTCATCATTGATGCTACCATTTGGTGCTAAAATTGGATGCCATCATTTGATGTTTTAGATTGGATGTTCCTCTTTGGTTCTACCATTCAACTATGATCCTTTAGTTTCACTTTTGATGTGGGTTTTATCGATCTATTTTGACTTGTTGCTTATTAGGTACTTGTGACATATTTGATATCGAGGGGTGGTTTCTAAAAGTATATTTTAATGGTTACCCATGGTAGCCTATGTACTATATATATGTGGTGTATTAAAGGGTAAACTAAGAAATTATTATAAATGGTTGGTGATTTGACCCCAAAAATAAGTTACAATCCAAAATTTATGGTGACCAAATCCATATACTGACCTTAAAAAATAGCCAAAAATAAAATTTTTTAATTGAAATATTCATGAATTAATGAATATTCACCGCTAAAATTTACCCTGAGTGGAGGTTGTTGAAAAAATATTTTCATGTCCAATTATTTATGGGATACTGCTAAGTATAATTTATTATACCATGAATGTGATATGTAGTTATCTGATGCAATGGTATCATATCAAGGTTATGTGGTATACTATCATGTCCAATATCCCATTGAAGAATCACCATCAAATCTTGTGTTATAGAATATTGGTTACAATGTGGATGTTCATTTTATTTTTATCTTCTTTATAATGAGCATATTCACAATCTACATAAGATTATAATAATCTTAATGGGATATTAAATAAATAATGGGTCCCCATTCAATTTAAGAAAATAGGGTGTCTAAGTGGGAGTTGTTAAATAAATCTTTTAGGTTTATTTCTCTGTGGGATGTCATTAGATAGAATCAATTATATCTTGAATGACATATGTATCTATCTCATACCATGATACTATCACAAGATTATGTGGTATACTTCGATGTCTAGTACCCCACTAAAGAATCCCCACCAAGATTGTATTACAAAATATTGATTAGAATGTGGATATCCAAACTATTCTTATCTTATTAAAAATGGACATTTTCCCATTCTACACAAGATTGGAATACTATAAAATAGATATTCGAGCAATAATTGGTTCCCAATTGATTTCATAAAATGGGAAGTCTGAGTGGAGGTTATTGAACAAATATTTTCATGTATAATTCTCTATGAGATGTCACTAGGCATAATTGATTATACCAAGAGTGACACATGTAGTTGTCTAATGCCACGATACTATCACAAGGTTCCTTGATATACTATCATGTCCAATACCCCACTAAATAATCCCCACCCAAGATTTTGTTACATAGTATTGGTTAGAATATGGATGTTTTTAGTATCCTATGTTTTTTATAATGGTCATGTGCCCTTTCTACAAAAGATTGGAATAATATCAAAGGGATATTCAAGAAAAGTGAGTCCCCATTGTATTTCATTAAATGCGGTGTCTGAGTGTAAGCTGTTAAATAAATATTTTAGATCTAATATGCACATGATGATAGGTATAATCGATTATAACATGAATGGCATATGTAATTTTCTTAAGCCATGGTATTTTCATAAGGTACTGCATTATACTATCATGCCCAATACCCCACTAAATAATCCCCTAAAATCTCATGTTAAATAATATTGGTTAGAATGTAGATATTCTTATTATTTTTATCTTGTTCAAAATGGGCATGTGCCTATTCTATACAGTATTAAAATATTTTAAAATTGATATTAAATTAATGGTGGGTACCAAATTGATTTCATAAAATTGGATGCCTTAGATAATGTTATAAAAAATATATTTTTATGTCTAATTATTTGTGAGATGTCCCTAAGTACAATTTATTATATCGATAATGACATATGTAGTTATTGATGTTGCAGTACCATCATAATTTTCCATTATATATTGTCATGTCCATTACCCCACTTAAGAATCAACACCAAAGCTTGTGTTACATAATATTGGTTAGAATGTGGATGTTATTATTATTATTTTTAAAAAAGGGGTAAAAATAATATTAATAAGTAAAGAAAAGCATTACAAGAAGAATGGGGGGCAAAACCCCCCATAAGAAAGCAACAAAAACTAAAAAAATAGGCACACTCCCAACTAGACAATATTATGAACCTCCCTATCAGGCTCCAAAATTATTTCCAAATCAGAAAGCAACATCAGGGAGAGAGACCTCCAATCCTCAATGTTTCCACCATCCAAATGGTCTGACACTCATTTAGCCAAAAAATCCACTACCCTGTTCCATTCACATGAAATGTGAGCAAAAGTAACGCTATCCATAAGTGAGCAAATCCACAAAGTCTATTTCACAATTAGAGATAGTTTCCAATTCACATCCACCACTTTCCTCTTAATGAGTAGGTTAATCAAGATTTGAGAGTCTAATTCACAGATAATCCTATGCCAACCTAACACTTGGGACTTTTCAAGGGCATAAAGAATGGCCTGGCCTTCCATCATGTTAATGGTTTGCAGCCCCTCAAGAACTACAAAAATAAAAATCACCGTACCTTTAGAATCATTTCCTATCCCTCCAGTACCTGCGAGTCCCAGATTACCTCTGGAGGAACCATCCATATTGATCTTGAGAATCCCACTAGGGGGCATTGCCATTGACCAGTCTTGAGAATCTACTCCTTGACCTACTTGCTCCTCCTGACACACACTGACTTACCAGTTACTGCTAGAATCCAAGTCGTGCCACCACTTGAGCATCCTATTTGGTCAAAGGAAGGTACATCACACTCTTTGCTTGGATGGTTTCCTGGATCATCCCCACCACTTTCTACCATACTTGTTGCACCATGACCCTCACCCCCCAAAAAATTCACCTATTTCTCTCAAGCCAAATCTGCCAGAATAGAAAAATGGGGCTACCCAACCATATGTCCTACAAGAAGGGCATCCTTGAGGGGGATTATCCCATTCCATTCTAGAAATTGACCACAGATTGAGCATGAAAACATGGGCACTGCCAAACATCCCACCAATAATGCCAGAGTTGCAAGGCAAAGGGGCATCACAAAAAAAGGTGTGTTGAATCCTCCTCAGCCACTCTGCACATAACACATATTGAAGGGCCTTAGAAACCTCTCTTCTAGAGATTTTCCCAGGTCAAGCATCTATTCCAAGCTAGCATACAAGAAAAATAGTTGCATTTAGGCCATGTGAATTTATTCTAGACCTATCTCCACTAATGCACTTCCCCCCTGCCCAATCTCTGAAGAAGTAAAGCCTAATATCCAGATGAAACTATGTAAGCTCCCTTGGGTTTGGGAGACCAAGCTAGCTCATCCTCCTCCTAAGGAAGACTATAGTGATGCCTAGAAAGGATGCTCAACGGCTCCTCATTCTCTTCCTACGTCCCATTAAAAGGCCATGTTTTGGGAGCTTTCCAGTGAGCTACCTCCACCTGTCCTTGTGTAATGTAAACTTTAAAGTCACTCACCTGAGACCAGCCAGCATCAAGAAATCTCTAACAAAGGTTCAACAAATTTGGAAACTGAGAAATGATGGGAGGATAACCATCCCAAGAGTCAGACTAAAAGAGATCCTTGGATCCCTATTTACAAATCTAGAATAAGCCATCCTTGATGAGAGAGACCCATTTTTTTAGAGTACCCCATATTGCCAAACCTTTCCCAATAAGTGGATAGTGAGGAATGTCCCTCTGAATGGTTCTAGATTAATACTTTTGTGAGAGAATTTTGGCCCAAGATTTGTCTTGTTCAGTGCACCATTGCCAATAAAGTTTGGCTACCAAAGAAATACCATTTAAGTCCGTCTGCCTCAGATCGAGCCCACCATATTATTTGGGGATGTAGACATTCTTCCATCTAATAAGGATCCATTTAGTGGAGTTTAGACTACCAACCCATAAGAATTGTCTGGTAATCGAATCAAACTTCTTAATGATTCCCATTGGGGCAACTTAGAGCATACACTTGTAAATAGGTAAAGCCTGCACCACAAATTGGATAAGTTGAATCCAGCCCATAAAAGATAACCACCTGTGTGTCTAATGATTCACTTTCACCTAAATTTTTTCCAAAATAGTCTGTCAAGATTCTTTGGATGTATGGCCAGCTGAGATAGGGATACCCAAGTAAATTAAGGGGGAAGTCCCAATCTAAAAATGTAGAGTCCTCTCTATCCACTATTGAATAAGGCCCAGAGTGTTGAAGAAGAAGATGGATGACTTATCTTCATTGACCTTTTGTCATGAGGCCGTTAGATAAACATCTAACACCCTATGTAAATTAGTAGTTTCAGTCATTGTGGCCATGCCCATAAGGGCAGTGTCATCAGCAAATTATAGGTATGATTACGTTGGTAATTCCCCTCTCCATTGCCATCCTTGGATATGTCCTTCCTCTCTGTTCCTGCTAATCAACCTCCTCAAACCTTTAGCAAGGAGAAGAAAAAGGTATGGAGATAAAGGATCACCTTGTAGCAGCCCTCTTGTAGCACCAAAAAGCTCCGTGTGTTCTCTATTGATAAGCACTGAGAAGGAAGCCGAGGAAATGCAGCTCATGACCCATTGAGTCCATTCATCTGCAAAGCCAAAAGCACTAAGAACCTTCTGTAGGAATGACCATCTGACCCTATCAAAGGCTTTGTCCATGTCCAATTTAATAAACATTGCCTTATCTTTTGAGCTGGCCATGGAGTGAATGGACTCAACAACAATAACAATACCATTTAGGATTTGCTTGCCTTCCACAAAACCACTCTGGTCTTCTAAGATCATAGTACTCAGCCCTCTTTTTAACCTATTTGTAATGATTTTAGATATAATTTTGTAAACAACATTGCAAAGGGATATAAGGTGGAATTGACTTATCCTATTAGCACCTTCGCATTTAGGTATGAGAGCAAGATAGGTCGCATTTGTAGCCTTAAGCATTTGCTTAGTCCGCTGAGATTCTTGGACAATAGCTAAAAGGTCAAGTTTGATGATATCCTAAAATTATTGGTAGAATTTAGCTAGGAAGCTATTAGGTCTAGCCACTTTCCCTTTTTTCATCTAAACAATGGTTTCCTCAAGCTCTCCAAGTGTGATTGGTTTCATTAAATTTTCATTCATTTCACACTTCACCAACGACAGAATGCAGAAGAGAACCTGAGATTATTTTGGTGATTCCCCATTAGCATATTCCTTGAAGAGAGTAGAGAAGTACTGCACTACCTCCTCTACAATTGCTAGAAAGGAGTTAAGTCGCTCACCTCTTTCATTGACTAGGGCCGAAATAGAATTGCCATGTCTCCTAGCTTTGGAAAAATTGAAGAAAAAGGATGTATTTCTGTCCCCCTCCTGGAGCCATTCAACCTGAGCTTTTTGCTTCTAAAAAATTTCCTCCCGTAGCTCGCATTCCTCTAGGTCTTTCACAACCTATGTTTCTTCTTGCAGTAAGTCTTCAGTTAGTCCTTCTTCCCTTATTATTCTCGTGATACCATTAAGCTTGGTTTGTGCAACAGCCTTAGCATGGAAAATGTTCCCAAAACTTTGGTGATTCCACCGCTTGAGCTTGTACTTCACATATTGTAGTGTTTTGAAAAAAATGTACATCATCGTACCATGGGTAGGCCTACCCCAACGCCACCAATTGGCAACACACTCATGTAGAGATTGATCCCACAACCACATGAGTTGAAATCTGAAGGAAGGAGAGCATGGGTGATACTATGAGACACTATTAAGCTTGATGGGCCAATGGTCTGATCCTCTCCAGTCCAAAATTTTATACCTCGTAGACCACATACCTCTAACCCAAAAAGCTAAGACCAAAAAATGGTCAAGTCTCTCAGCTATGCAATGTTTCCCACTCCTATAATTGTTCCAGGTAAATTATCCATTATTAGGCCTGACATCAACTAAATTCAAAATTTCAATGTAGTTACACATTAGCAAAGTAGATGGGTCTAGCCTTGATGTGCCACCACTTTTTTTAGTCAAATCACAAATAGCATTAAAATCACCTACCATAATCTAGGGGTGGAAGGGGGCCAGGCTACGGACAAAACTTATGTGGCCCCATAAGGATTTTTTACCCCGCCAATCATTGGGAGCATAGATATTAGAGAAGAGAATGACTTCCCCGTCTCGAAGCTAGAAGTAATCATAGTCATGGACTACTTAAAAGTCAGCCAGCCTATGAGGCCAATCTTTTGTGGGTTCCACAGACAAGCTAGTCCTCCTGAGTATCTGGTAGCACCAATGAATTGACATTCTCCTTGCCTCCACAACTTGGGTGCTAGTCTTGACATGTATTCAACTGAAAGCTTAGTCTTCTGCAAGAAAAGGACATCTGGCCTATGACTTTTAATTAGGTTGTGAACATCATTTTTTTGGGTGCTATTGTTTAAACCTCTTACATTCTAAGTTATTATAATAATTTTTTAGGGTTCAAAAAGTGTGCATCCAGAGTCTTTACTGACCTTGACTCCACCAAATTCTCTCCCATTAGCTTGATCCTTTCCAGGTCCTTTTTTCTGCTAGGCTTGCCAGATTTCTCTCCCCCTCCTTTCTTAAGGTCTTTTTGTAGAAGTCCAAGATGAGGAGAAGATTTACTACTTCTTTTTGCCCCTGAGTCCCCAATTTTCCTAGTAAGGGGCATATTTCTATCTTCTTTAAGGGGAGCAACTGAGGAAGTCACTCCTTCCAAAATTATCAACTGCTAGTCCATATCCATATGACAATCTCTAACATCCTGTGTTTCAATTAAAGCCCCTAAAGCATTGGTCTCTTGAGCTGGTATCTCAATCCCTTGGTCTAAAATCATCAACCCATGATTCACCTCCTACTAATTAAGGTCATCCAATATTTCAAATATATTGAGTGAGTCATCTAATTATCTTTCCTTCAAGGACCATTTTTGGCCTCTATTTCTATATCGGCCCTTAACCATCATAAAACCATCCATTTGAGGCACCTCACCTAGAATTGGACCCCTTTCCTTATCAATACCAAAAGAAGTGCGAGTAGATTGAGCTGGCTGAGGTGCAATGGATTTTGAGGTGGGACACCATCACTGCAAATGCCCATAAGCATGACATATATGACAATGGAAAGGGAGGGTTTCATAATCTAGCTATTGTAGCCATGAAAAAGGGCCCTCACTCATTTCAACAACATCTAGTAATGGCTTACTAAGATCAATTTCAACACAAATGCAAGCATAAGTCTTTACCTTTTTCCCCAGGAGTGATATTGAGGAACCGACTGGCCTTCCCAGCAAGGATGCAAGCAATTGGAGAGTGTCTTCTTGGTAGCATTCCATCAAAAATTGGGGCAGATGCACCCACATCAGGACACATTTTGGTAGTTCCTCTAAAGGTATGAAACCAGCATGCCAGGGCTTGATAAATAGTCCCACTTGATTATGGAAGTAAGGACCTCCAGCAAAAACTTTTTGACAATTTGTTATACTGGTAAAAGTGACCATGAAATAGCTATTAGCCAGCAATGTAATATCCATTTCTCCTTCTAGTGCCCACATCCTCTAAGTCCATGCTTCCAAGAATAACAATGACATCCTAAGCCCCAAAAACTTGCAGTATCAGGAGTGATTGGAATAGTATTCAATGTCTTTAGCAATCATTTCCATTGGTATAACCAGCTTGGGCCTCTCCTTGCATCTTTCTAGACAGCCATTGACTTTGGGTATGCGCATACTTGGTTGCTCAAGAGCAGCAAAAGAACCTAAACCTTGTAAAAGTGGAGCCTTCCCATTGTTGCATGCTCCCTGGGATGCTTGTTGTAGTCCAAGTGCTTCCCTATAGCTGCACCCTACTTTCTGCCCTGTCGCGCCCTCCTGCTCACCTTCATCCATCGTGCCCTCATCTGTATCAATCCAAGAAGTCACTCTTCCAGTCTTCCTCATTTATTATTATTATTATTATTATTATTATTATTATTATTATTATTATTATTATTATTATTATTATTATATATTAACTTAATATAAATATAAAAATAATTTACAAGAAAATATAGGTGGTATGAGAGCATGCCACATAGTATGGGAGCAACTAAGGAAGTCACTCCTTCCAAAATAATCATGAGCTTATGCTATAAAATAAATGCTTTAGCATTCATGGATAAACTCATATACTATTTGGCCTCTCATCTAATGGCACATATTTGGTAAATTTTCTCTAGCAGTTAACAAGTACAATAAATATGAATATATATATGTATATAAATATATACACATATGATTTTAGGGTTTGGTTGTATGTGAATTGATGGTAGTCATGTCTATTTTAAAATTAACTATAAAAAAATGGGATTGACATTTCAAAAAAATTTTGTATGGATTATTGGTGTACCTTGGCCAATCTGATGGTTGAGGATTCTTTTGAGATTTATTAGTCTTTTTCACACATTGTGTTTTCTTCTTTTTTTATGTGGGATTTTTTCCTTGCACTTTTATGTTTCTACTTCTTGTTAGATAGGATATACTTTGTTTGCAATGTAGTATGAATTTGTTTTTTGTATCATTTTTTATGTTTTTGGGTTGATGAGGAAATTGAGTGAGATATTTTTCCAGATTTCTTGTTGATTTTCAATGTGTTTATTTTGTTTAGTTGATCATTCACAGTGGTTAAATGTGTTTTAAAATTGTCTTCTTCATCCCTTCCACCTTGTTAACATACAAATGTTCATATTATTCTTATCTAGTTGAGAATGGGTATGTGCCCATTCTCAACAAGATTGGAATAATATCAATTACTAAAAGTACTTATGTTATATAAAATGGGATTAAATGATAAAATTACTAATATCTTGTGTAAAATTAGGGACAAGCTCATTCTGATCAAGATATAAAATATCATTTCCATTTTATTATAATGCATTATTAAGATGAAACACAATGAAATAACTTTAATATCAAAGAAACACGTCTCATCCTCATGAATATATATTTCATGTCTAATTTTTCATGAGATTATACTAGGTATAATTGATTATACCACAAATAGCATATGCACGTGTCTAATGACACAATATTATAACAAGGCTTCATAATACACTACTATGTCCAATACTCTACTAAATAATCATCCCACGTTTATGTTGTAACATATTTTTTATAAGGTGGATGTTCATATTATTCTTATCTTCTTCAGAATGGGCATGTGCTCATTTTATGCAAGATTAGAATAAATCTTAGAGTGGGTGGTTCCCACTCTATATGAGAAACTACAACACATAGTGAAAACCATTAGTACCCATAATCACATATTAGTATTTGAAAATAATTACATATTTTGATCAGCTAAATTTGCATACAATGAGTGATAACATTCATTCAACTCATCCTTATTTTTGCTAAGTCCATCCTGAGAAACCTCAGTTATAGTGTGTGACACCCACTCTAAATTTTGATAAAATAATATTAATCCTAAATTAGTGGTAAATTATTATTATTTTAAAAACTAAATTACATGTTATTATGTTTTCACAATATTTATTCCCTGAAATATTATTGATCCATAATTTACATAGAGTAATAGCATTGACTCATAATTCACATATGGTTATTATGAGAGATTTAACTAGATATGTTGAGATACATTTATCCTTTGCATGCTTATAGATACATTGTGAAAAAATAATAGTAAAAGAGAATTGATATAGTTTATGTTCCTAACTATGTCAAAATACCATTCGAGTAGCATCATTAGTGGATAAAATCCCCAATAGTCAAACTAAAATATTTTTCAAGGAATAAATATTTGGTTAAGTACTCTTTTTATGGCATACCACACTCATGATGATTGATTGATTTAGATGATGTTAAAATAATGTGAGAGGTTTAAATGGTTTTATTTGAGTGTTTAATCTTATGCTAAGGTGTCAATGATGACATGCATTTGGTAGGATCTAACATTTAATAAAAAGTTCATTCATGACTAGACATGTCATTATGAAATATTATACTAGAATTATGTATTTCCCTTGTATATTTAATAATATAATAATTGAGTTTAATTCCTAATTTTGGGTCTAGATTGTTTGGATTTTAGACTATTAGGTGACTGTACCTCCACATTGTATTGACTTAGACTATTGTTTTAATCATTTCATAGTGCACATTCAACTTGCATTTTTCAAAAAATATTGGTTCAATATATATCATGTTTAATTTTTTTCAAGAAAAATAATGAAAAGTTTGAGAAATATAATTAAAAAAATTATGACTGGGGAACCTAAATTTTTTGATTAATTTTTATGTTTTTAATTTTACTAAAATAAGACATGGATTTAAATTCAATGCAATGTTATAGAAAGAATTAGCATGATTAGACACTAATTTTAATATAACATAATTGTAATACTCATTGAGGATGCTATAGGTAATTATACCATAGGAACTAATCTTGGGCCAAAGATATTAGATACATTATTATATGTTGCGAAAAAAAAATTCACAAAGAAATTGAATATTGAGATAATCATGGTTATATAAAATGAAATAAAAATTGGATAACATTAAAAGGACTATTTCATTTATTGTATTTTGAAATTTAGGTTTTAATTTTATATAAGCCTCAAAATCAAATTAAAATTTTGTGATAGTAAGCATAACTTGGCCCCAATTCAGTGTTTTTCTCAATGATGTCATATTGAGTAGAAATTTGACAAGGTTAAAAAACCGTCTCCCCTAGTTTTGAAGTAATAATTTCTAATTAATGTAATGATGTAAAAAAAATACATATAATGATATTATAGATTTGATCACTTGTATTGGTTATTTTAAACTTTTGAGCCATCATAGTCAAGGATGTCTATGAATGAATGAAAAAATACAAATTTAATATTAAAAACATATAAAATATCATCTCCATTTCATTACAATGAATTCTTAAGACCCAATATAATAATACAAATTTAATATCTAATAGACACATCTCATCCTAGTGCATATACATTTTGGGTCTAATTATTGATGGAAATCCATTAGGCACAATCATCTATACCAATAATGGTATATGTTGTTGCATGATACTACAATACCATCACAAGGTTTTATCATACACTATTATATCTAGTACTCCATTGAAGAATCACTTCAAGCTTATGTAACTAAAAATTGGTTAGAAAGTGGATGTTCATATTATTATTATCTTGTTCTAAATGGGCATGTACCCATTATACACAATATTATAATACTATTAGTGGGATATTCAAATAATAGTGGGTCTGCATTTGATTTCATAAAATGGAGTGTTTAAGTGGAAGTTTTTTATAAAAATTCTAGGTCTAATTCTTTGTGGCATGATGATGGTTACAATCGATTATATCATGAATGGCATATGTAGTTATTTGATGTTGTATTAACATCAAAAGGTTTCATGTTATACTATTATGTCTAATATTCCTCTGAAGAATCCATGTAAGCTTGTGTTACAGAAAAAAGTAAACCATGTGGATGTTAATATTATTCTTATCTTGTTCATAATGGGCATGTGCTTATTCGACACAAGATTAGAATGCTATCAACTTTTAAAAAAAATAATCTCTTCTAGAATGGGTTTAATTGATAAAATTCTTAATGTCTTGTGTAAAAATAGGAACAATCCCATTTTGATCATGTTATAAAATATCATTTAAAATTTTAATTATAATGCATTTTTATGACCAAATACAATAGTATAAATTTAAGCTCCAATTCTCAATGAGATTCCTCTAGGTACAATCAATTATATGATGAGAATCATATATAGTTATTTTTTGTTACTATATTATCACAAGGTTTCATAGTACACTATTATGACCAATACTCCACTAAATAATTCCCCCAAGTTTGTTTTATTTCATATTGGTTAGAAGGTGGATGTTCATATTATTCTTATCTTGTTCAAAATGGGCATGTGCTCATTCTACAAAAGATTAGAATACTATCAATGAGATATTCAAGCAATATTGGGTTACCATTTTAATTAATTAAATGGGGTGTCTTAGTGGAAGTTTAAAAAAAAAAAATTACATGTAGTTCACTATGGCATGCCACTAGTTACAAAGGATTATGTCGATAATGACATATGTGTGTGTTTGATGTTGTGTTACCATCAAAAGTTTCTACATTATATTATTAAATGTCAATTACTCTAATGAAGAATCCAAACAATATTATGTTAAGGAAAAATGGAAACCATGTAGTTGTTCATATTAATATTATCTTTCTCATAATGGGCATGTGCCCATTATACACAAGATTAGAATTTTATCAATTGCCAAAAAATATTTTCTTTAGTAGAATATAGTTAATTGACCAAACTATTAATTTATTGTGTAAAATTAGCCAGAAGCCCATTCTGATCAAGATATAAAATATCATCTTAATTTTATTACAATGCATTGTTAATACCAAATACGATAATAAAATTTTGAATATCACACAAACACATCTTTTTATCGTGCATATACATTTCAAGTGTAATTATTCATGGGATGATACTAGGTATAATTGATTATACTATGAATATAATATGTGTCTATTTGATATTGCAGTATAGTCTTAAGTTTCCTTAGTATATTTGAACACATGCTCATAATTTTTATGGTTTGTATAGAATAGGCACATTCCAATTTTGAAAATGAAAATTTTCACATCTTCAAATATGAATCCAATAGCCTAAACATTATAATAATATTGGATTCATAATTGATGGTGTGCTTATGTTTTATAGATATTTAGGCATCTGCTTAATCCACATTATCAAGGTAAGTCTAATGTTATAACTTAAGAATCCAATACTCTTAGATTTTGTGTAAGGGGCACATGTCCATTTTACACAACATATAAATAGTGTACTATTATTTAATAATATTATTAACCTATTATTAATATACTAGTATAATGGGGCATGGCATGATCAATTTTTACTCTACGTTCATAATAAAATTAATATATAAACTATGTACAAAGGACATACCAGACTCTTATTAATATTAGTCTTAATATAATAATGTGAAGTCAGCTCATGGATTCTTAATTGATAATATTCACAAGATATTATAAGATGTATTTATTATAGGTAATTGTGATCATTATAAATAGGCTAAAAATAAATAAATTAATTAAGAATTGAATCTTCTTGTTTTGTGTATAATATAGGCCTCTATATATTAATAAATTATTATTTTAGAAGAAATAAATATCAACCATTCATTATAATTTAGTAGTGTACATTCAATGAGGAATACGTGTTATTATTAAAATCAAATCTCTTTTATTTATAATTATTTTTTAATAAAAAAATACATTTGCATTTAAACATGAATTAGAAGTTTATATTTAATAAATATTAATTTAAAATTTTATATTCAGTGTTTTAGAGTATAAATAAGTCATTATAAAGTAGAAAAGGAATTACATTATGATAAATTTGTTTTTGTGATATGAAAATTACAACCAAATACAGTGAAGCTAATGCAGATTACAAAAGGACTTGGTGCCATCTGACATTCATTAATTTTATGTAAAAATTACATTTGTAGAAAGATAAAAGTCAATCTAGGCTTGTAAAAATAAAGTTAAAAGTGAGGAAGGGATTGACAAGGTGATTATTTAGATACCCATTTTATGATGATTATTTTTCCTCAAAATTACATTTGTTGATAGCTTAGTAAGATTACAAAAGGAGATTACAAGGAGTTTACACAGTTATTTATCATTTTTTCAAAAAATTTAACGTTAATGTTGTGCTTGGTCTAAATTTTAAAAAACAAATGAATGTTTAAATGATTATGATTATAATTGGCATTTTAATTTAAAAATCAATTGCCATTTACATGTTGTAGATATAAGGTAGAAGAATTAAAATGAGAAATTAAAACCTATTAGTATATGTCATAGATCTTTCACTCTGTGCCAGTTATAGAATAAGATGTATTTATTCTTCCTTTTGTCAAGTTACTGAAGATAAAACTTAGAGATTGTATCTACTCCTATCTATGTCATTTAATATAGATTCTTAGGATCATAGATAGATATTGGTATCCATAAAACCCCACTATCTCTGTCTCTATGTATTATCAATAGAATCCATGATGGCTGTCGATATTCCTAATCCTAATCTATCTGTATTTTCAATAGGCTTTTGGATGGATGTTGGATTCCATTAAACTAACTATCTATGTCTGTTTGTACTATCAATAGGCTCTAAGATGGTTTCAGGTATCTATGAAACCCAATTATCTCTACCTATTTGTAGAGTTGATAGGTTCCCAAATGGATGTTGGTATCCCTAAAATCTAAATATTTGTATATGTCTACAGTGTTGATGTTAGAATTATCTCATTCAACTTTTTTTCTATCTATCATGTGGTTTCCTTGCTTTCCCGAGAATAAACTGAGGAAATTGTATTTTTTCAATACTCAAAAATTTAAATGTATCCAACTATACACAAATGCTACCTAGTATGAGGATGTGTAAATTTAAAAATTTGAAAAATATATTTTGCATTAAATGTTGCACCTATTTTAAATTTTGAAAAACACCCTACCATAAAATTTTGAGATATGTATCTATTTGACAGTTGTTAAGAATATGAAATTTAGCATGATATTTGTTTAATTTTCACTCTGATTGTCATTGTAGAAGAGAGTGTCAATAAAATATGATCTAACAATTGTAATTAACTAATATGTGTTATAAATTATTTTAATATCTTGTGTAGCACCTACATAAAATATTTTTAAAAAGTCCATAAATATATTTAGGAGAAAAATTAATACTAATAAAAGGGATATGGTTATAAATGAAACTAATTTTATAAAAGGTTTTTATACATATAATTAAAATACTATTTAAACAATTTAAAAGGAGTAAGATTAGTTATATTTAAACATTGTATTCTCATAAAAGTGCCACATACCCTAAATAAACATACTCTCATTTATGTACAATATTAAAAGAATTAAAATCAAATAATGGATTTTTAGTAAAATACCTCCAACATCAAATATAATAAAGTGCACTTAAAATCCCATGCTTCATCAAACCATTAAGGAAATCCTGCTTCAAACCCCATCATGATTTAAAAGTTCTAAATAAAGTGATCTTGATTTTCTTTGAATATTTCCATAATTTAAAGACCACTGTGATACTAATGTTCTATATTTATCATAAATTATTAGAAAATTTTAACATTTGACAAGCATTATTTTCCATTGGATAAATTTTTTAAATAGTTATAAAAATTTATTTTTATTGTTTAATAAATGTAAGATGTAAAAGAAATTTGATAAATACATGTCAAATCATTTGAAATCTAGATATTAAATTAAATTAAATTTCAATTTACTTACAATTAGTATAAGCACTTGAACCTAAAACTTAATTTGACATTTAAATATGATTATCATAAATAATCATTTACCATTTTGTATATATATTTGCTAATTTTTGTGTGTTAAAATTAAGTAAGAATAAGATAAGAATATTCATCCTGTCATTTTCAATGTAGCCCATTACATAATAATATTAATAGAATATTAATCCTATCTTATGTGTAATTGGCTTAATTTATTGTTTATAATGTGCATAACCAATAATTTAGAGTGGGAATAATAATGGGAATGTTTTCTATGCAAGAAAAAGTGAAACTGATCTACAAATCAATCCTATCTCAAAGAAAATAAATCAACCTAACTACATTGCTAGTAATAATTACATAATCAAGGTCATGACCAATATAGATCTGATAGACTTACCTAAGGGATATCTTATCATTTAATATGGCTAGAGAGGGTTCCAAATCCTCTAGTCAAGTAACACCACATAATAACCCTAACTAGGTCTAATGATAATGCAATAATAAATTAAAATCTAATTGAGTGTTCACTAAGTTTTGTAGAAAAAATGAGGGATAAACATAAAAAATAAACATACAAAGAATAAGTCTATTCAAGTCAATGTAGAGGTAATATTAATCAAGGAGAGACTGGATGCATTCATTAGACATTATACATGTAAATTTATCTACTAAAATAAAAGAGTAAGAGTTGTGAATACTTACCTTAAAGACAACCTCATCGAGCCTCAACCTCTTCCTTGACCAATGGTGCTTTACAAGAGGTTGGTGTATGTTATTTAAGGAACTAAGAATGGAAAATGAACTATAGTCTAGTCAAGGATCTCTTAGTGAATCTCACGACTTCACAAGATAAAGGTTCTCCTTCAAGAAATGTGAAACCCTAAGCAATGAATCCTCAAGTAGAATGGTATAAAAGAAGATAATAATCACGAATGAATGACTATATATATATATATTTGAAATAGGGTAAAATATGTGTATATATGGCCTTATTTGACCCTAAAACCTTACACAATTTTAGGAGACACATTCAACCCAATTGGCCTAGTTATTTTAGAAATAAGGCAGTTAGGTCCTGAACTAAGTTAGTTGGGCGAACTTACTCACATAATGTGTTCACTTCCCAAAACTAAGCCAAACCATTAGACTACAATTTGTAGGTTATAATAAGAGGTTATGACTTAGGAAAGGGTTATTTGAGGTAGTGAGTTGGTTAGGGAAGAGTGTAATGAAGGTGTCAAAGTCAAAGAAAACATATAGGGAGGAACTGTGTTGGTTTTATGTGGTGGTATATGGAAAAACAATCTTGTGATGCACTAAAATTTTATCCAACCCTTTCCTGATAGACCCTTTGAAGTGTGCACTCAGAGAGATTGAGACTCAATGCATTCCTATCAAAGAGAAAGCATCAGTAATTAATAAATATTAAATATATTTTTGTATACAAATTCCCAACTTATAATTCTTCACACTTCATGCATCTATAACATGGGATGGCCCTTTGAGAAAAGAACATAGAAATAAATAATTCTAACCTACACAAATTATAGTATTGAGAAAAATAAGATAAATGAAAGGACATAATTGAAAAATACGTGCATTTATTTACCTTATTGACATAGAGTGTAAATGATGTGAGATAAATGGAGAGGCATCTAATGTAGGGAAAATTAGGTGAACCTAGAAAATAAGGACAAATTCTTTTTTTTTTTGTAAAAGAAAAATTTTCTACAATTTTAGGATTCCAAAACATATTTTTGTTTGGAAAAGAGATAGTTGAAACAAAGTTATGATCAAAATTTATAATTTGGTGGTAAATAATTAACAATTAAATATTTTTGAATGGTAAATATAAATAGGTCTAGAAATTATTCAATTGTAATTTTACTATTTTGAGAAAATAGAGCTCTGGGAGACTAAGAGGATCCTAAAGAGTGAACATGGTGAGGAGATGGTAGGTGTGATATGGAGGACTCCTAGCAGTGGTAACATGTTTGGGTCAGGTAAGTGATGTATTAAATTTAAATTATTTTGTAATTTTTATTGAAATTTAAGTTGTTTGTGAAAAGGTAGACATTGGAGGAAAAATGTGTAGTATAATTATCCCTAGGAAATTTTTAGATAGAGTAGTAATTATGCAGATCAGTGGGTAGGTAGTGGTAAGAGTAATAATTTCCTAAGTCATTTATGATAAATAGTTATAAAGTTACCCCATTTGTTGAATAGAGTTAGCCTAGCCAACTAAGTTGAAAAGGTGAAGGTTGGTCAAAGGGGTCGATTATGTAATAGAAGGAGAAGTCAGTATACATGGTATGGCTGACTACATAAAAGATGGCCTATTTAATTAGAAAAGTGAAGTGGTTTACCTAGTATATCTTGGCTGACTTAGTACTCTAAGAGTGTGGCTGACATATCTTGTAAGAACAAGCCAAATATGTAAGATAGGGGTGATTTTGTTTGCAAAAAATGGTAACAATGTCGACTTAGTTTTATAGTGGATAACTCTATAGGCTGATAGGGTTAAATAAGTATAAAATGGCCAACTATTTAGGATAATAAGGTTGACATATTATAAAGGTGGATGACTACGTAGGGCATGGTAAGAAAATATCAAGAACAAGTTAATGAAGTAGTTAATTTTTACAATTAAATAGGTTTATAATGTATTTTATGACCTTTATATCAAGATATAATACATTATATGTTGTTTGAATTTTTTCAAAGGCAATGGAGATTCTGGTGCTTAGTGGATATGGCATGGTTTCCATATTTTCTAGAGAGACTATCACATGATGATTGTGTTTCGTTGGCTTCTCTAGATTTTGGATGTATTATGGAGATGTGTCAGATCCTCCTAAGTGTTGATTTATTCTTCATTTTCTTCAGAGCATGGGAGTGACTAACCAACTCTTTTAGGTGAGAGGTGGATGGGAATACTATAGAGTTAGGTAACATATTAGAGGATTTCCTTGTTCTACTTGGATTACCTATTTTACATACTCCTATCATCTATGGTACCCTAGAGTATAAGGCCGAGAGGTGGGCCTTAGCTCTATGGGAAATAGGGTCATAGAGTTATTTTTTAGGTTATGAGTGCACTTGATTGATGTCTATATATTAACCATTATGGACATATAGAAGGTGTTGATATGGCTTGTGACATGATGTGTGCTTTGTCACAAATCAGAAGGCAAGGTCTTCTTGTATGAGGTGGCCTTATATAAGTCTATTCTAGATTAGGTTACTCTATATAACTTATAATCAGTGATTTGGGTGCATGTAGTGTACAATATATATGAGATGCTTTTGAGATGTCAAAAATATATAGGACATATGATGATGTTGAGTATGTAGATACATGAGACATTCTTAATATATTGAACAATCGAAGTACCCATGTAGTGGATGATAGGCTATCTTTTGTGATTAGGTGGTGACATGACCATGTGATATGTGTTATGTTGCATACCCAACCACCACCTATAGTTACATGTGGGGAGACTATATGGCATCCATATACATATATTATGGCTAGTTAGACATCTTGGTCTACTATTTTTGTTGGTTTGGGTTGTACCTACATTTATGGGCACTATAATTGATGGGTAGAGAGACACCTTATTGTTCATGTTCCTAGACAGTTTGAACTACCACATCTAAGAAAGAAAGTATGACTAGAAAAATATCCAAAGATACAAAATGGACTCTAGGACAAATTATCTAGTCAATCGAATAATATATTTATAATTGGTGTAAGGATAAAGGAGCTACCAAATTACTTAAGAAAAAAATGAAATCAATTGACAAAAGTATGTGCAAAAATAGTGGATATGGTCCAAAAAGATACTATGGATCTGAAAAATCCAATTTTGAATGCCACAAGGGAAAAATAAAATATCACAAATGGAAGATTGAAGAAAAACTTAGATATAAAAAGAGGTTATCTAAAATAAAAAATTATATAAAACCAAAAAGAACCATCTCAGGAAAAAGAAAAAGAAAATGTTATATCTATGGTTAGGAACGTCATATAGAACTAAAGGTATTAAGTCTAATACTATTTCCTTTTCCTCCTCTCAAGTCAAAATGGGAGAAGAAGAGATCAAAGAATTACTACAAAAAGGGATAATACAAAAAAGTCATAATGAATGGGCTTCTCCTGCATTCTATGTTAACAAGCATTCAAAACAAAAAAGAGGGAAAATGTGGTTGGTAATAAATTACAAAAAGCTCAATGATTGAATTATACCTGTAAGACATCCAATTCCCAATAAAACTATGCTCATCAACAAAATAAAGGAATTTTGTATATTTTCTAAATTTGGTTTGAAAAGTGGATTTTGGAAAATTACAGTGGAACCCAAGGATACTTATAAAACTACATTCATCTTGCTAGTCCTAGATAGGCATTATGAATGGAAATTTATGCCTTTTGGATTAAAAAATGCCCCTTCTAAATTTAATATAAGAATAGATGAATTATTTGGTCATGTTAAACACTTTGCTATATATATATTGATGACATACTAGTCATCTCAAAGGATTTAAATAGTCATCTCTGGCACTTGAAGGAAATTACCGATCTCTCTCACTAGAATGGGTTAGTATTAAGTGATAAGAAAATGGAAATAGGAAAAATAGAAATTGAATTTCTTGGGTTGAATATTTCTCAAAATAAGAGTGATTTGTAACCTCATATTTTGCAATCTTTAGAAAAAAATCCAAATGATATAACGGACAAAACCCAACTACAGAGATTTCTTGGATCTCTAAATTGCTGATCCCCATTCTATAAAGATTAGGCCAAAGACAAGAAAATATTACAACAAAGGTTAATAAAAGATTCAAGCCCATAGACCTATGAAATGACAAATGAAATCAAAAGAATTAGAGAAAAGGTGAAAGGATTACCAAATCTGAAATTACCAAGTGATGGTTTAATGATCCTAGAAATAGATGCTTCAGATGAGGCATATGGAGGAATACTTCTAGAAAAAACTACAAATGGCAAAGAAGTCTGCCATTACTAAAGTGGAACATGGAATCCAGCACAAAGGAACTATCACTCCACTAAGAAAGAATTGTTAACTGCTAAGATATGCATGTTCAAACTAAGGATCCTTTTGCTCCCCAAGAAGTTTCTCTTAAAAATAGATTTGTTATAATTTGAATATATAATTAAAAAACCTCATTCCTAGCGAGTTAGAAATCATATAATGACTCAATGGGCATTATGGTTTTCTAACTTCAAATTTGATGTACAATACAAAAAAATAACTACTAACTGCCTTGTTGATCTGATGTCCAGGGAAGGAGCAAAATGGTATTTTCATAAATTTTTTATTAATTATGTTATAATTTTTTAGGATGTTAGAGGATCTAATAACTTTGATTAAAATACCATTTCAGAAGACCTTATTCTAGAAGAAAATGAAAGGATGAAAGAATGGATTTTTATTTATCTTGGATCAAAAAAGAATTTCTTGAGCTTATTATTGAAAATATTTTGTGAAAATATTTCTTGTTAATGCATACAAGAACTTTCCTAAAGCTGCATAGAGAAATTAGACTAGGTTCTATGATGTGGATCATAAAAATATCAAGATACTTGGAGGCCATCTATCACTTTCAAAAATCTGAATTATCAAAGCAAAGGCAATATTTTATGGAGAAGTTAACATCTACATAGTACCAATCTTCTCACAAGAATACTTTATGAAAGACTAGTTAATATATCATATGATAAATGGGAAAAAATAACATGTGACAAATGGCTTGAAGATTATGCTCCAACCACTTTGAGCCCCTGGTTCAAAATACTTATTGTCCATCAAGACTTAGGTGTTTATGCTACCAATATGTTATTCAATATTTTTGGAGATCATCATTATGATAAAATGGAATTCAAATTATATTTCAAATATTTTGCATATGATCATGAGAAAAGGAAAGTTAGTTATGAATTTTAGGGAAAATTTTGTGAACTTTTAAAGGATGTTGATACTGAATTAGATGATGAGTTTCTTAAAATAAATCTTATGCATCCTCCTAATAAAATTTAAATATTGATTCTATATCTCCATGAAACCACTACATAGTCTTGAGATAACTATGTACATGAAACCTACCATAAAAATGATGATTCAGATGACATAAGTGTTGACATGTCAATTGAAAGTCCTTATGGAAATCCCAATTAAGAAGCATAGAGGGACCCAATTAGAGGTTTTTTTTTGTCATACCTATAATACAAAGATGCAGATGATTTAACTATGATATAAAATCAGGGAGTGTGATCCAACTATATCACACCATGTGACCCATGGTAAGGTCTTGTCACTTCATGGATAATAGAGTGGGCCTATCATCTATCATTTAAAGTTGTGAGATGTTATTTGCATTTCATAAAGTTTTGATCTACTAGGGTAATTTGATAGTATTAATTCATGTTTTTAGTAGGGAATCCCAATAAAGTGTGAAGTAACACATGTGGTGGGGGTGGCATGTTAGCCTCTTTAACTTTATTGATATATGTTCCTTGGGTAGCATGTGTTTTGGTGTGACATGACCAAAGCATCTTTTTTCTGTATATATTGATGACATATTAGTCCTCTCAAAGGATTTATATATTCATCTCTGGTAATTGAAGGAATTTTTTGATATATGTGAATAGAATGGGTTAGTATTAAGTGAAAATAAAATGGAAATAGGAAAAATAGAAATTGAATTTCTTGGGTTGAATATTTGTCAAAATAAGATTTCTTTGCAACCTCACATTTTTGAATCTTTAGAAAAATTCCTAAATGAAATAAAGGAAAAAAACCCAACTACAAAGATTTCTTGGATATCTGAATTACTTCTTCCCATTCTATAAAGATCAGGTTAAAGACAAAAAATTATTACAACAAAGATTAAGAAAAGATTCAAGCTCATGGACCTATGAAATGACCAATGTAATCAAAAGAATCAAAGAAAAGGTGAAAGGACTACTAAATATAAAATTTCTAGTTGATTTTTTAATGATCCTATAAATAAATTCTTGAGATGAGGCATATGGAGGAATACTTCTAGAAAAAACATAAAATGGCAAAGAAGTTTGTGATTACTGTAGTGGAACATGAAATCCAGCACAAAGGAACTATCACTCCACTAAGAAATAATTGTTAGCTACTAAGATATGCATGTTCAAACTAACGATATTTTTTCTCTCCAAGAAGTTTCTCTTAAGAATAGGTTTGTTGTAGTTTAAATCTATAACAAAAAACCTCATACCTAGCAAGTTGGAAATTAGATAATGACTCGATGGGCATTATGGTTTTATATCTTCAAATTTGATGTACAATACAAAAAATGAATTGATAACTACCTTGTTGATCTGATGTCTAGGGAAGGAACAAAATGGTATTCTCATAAATTTTGTACTAATTATGTTTTAATGTTTTAGGATGCTAGAGGATTCGATATCTTTGATCACAATACCATTCTAGAAGACCTTACTCTATAAGAAAAGGAAAGCATGAAAGAATGGCTTCTTATTCTGGTAGAATCTTGGATCAAATAAGAATTTCTTGAGATTGTTATTGAAAATATTTTTTCAAAATATTTATTTTTAATGCATACAGGAACTTTCCCAATGTTGCACAGAGAAATTGGACTAGGTTCTATGACATGGATCTTAAAAATATCAAGATACCTGGAGGCCAGCTATCACTTGTATAATTTTGAATGATCAAAGAAAAGGTAATATTTTATGTATAAGTTCACATCTACATGATTACCAATCTACTCATAAGAAGCTTTAATGATAGACTAGTTAATATATGATATGATGATTAGGAAAAATTAACATGGGACAAATGGCTTGAAGATTATGCTTCAACCACTTTGAACCCCTGATTTAAAATACTTGATGTCCATGAAAACTTAGGTGTTTATCCTACCAATATGTTATTCAAATTTGTTTGACATCGTCTTTATGATGAAATGGAATTCAAATTCTAGTTAAAATATTGTGCTTATGATCATGAGAAAAGGAAATTTAGATATGAACTTTAGAAAAAAAATTGTGAACTTTTAGAGGATGTTGATACCAAATTAGATGATGAGTTTATTAAAATAAATCCTATGCATCCTAATAAAATTGAAATATTGATTCCAGATCTCCATGAAACCTCTACATAATCTTGGGATAACTGTGTACATGACACCTACCATAGAAATGATGATTCAGATGACATAAACATTGACATGTCAATTGAAAGTCCTTATGGAAGTCCTTATCAAGAAGCATGGATGATGCATTTAACGTTTTGTTTGTTTTCCATATAATATAGTGATGCAAATGATTTAACTATGATATAAAATTCTAGAATGTGATCTAGCTATATCACACCATGCAACCCATGATATGTCTTGTCACTTCATGGCTAACAGAGTGGGCATATCCCTTATCATTTACATCTATGAGATGTTTTTATCTTTTCATAAAGTTTTGATTTGATAAGAGAATGTGCTCATATTACTCCATGTTTTGAGTAGATCATAACAATAAAGTGAGAAGTAGCGCATGTGGTAGGGGTGTCCTATCAACCTCTTTAACTTTATTGATAAATGCTCCCTGGATAGTACACATTTTAGCATGACATGACCAAATCATATTTTTACTATATATATTGATGAAATATTAGTCCTCTCAAAGGATTTAAATAGTCATCTCTAGAAATTGAAGGAATTTGCTGATATTTGTGACTAGAATGGGTTAGTATTAAGTGATAAGAAAATGGAAATAGGAAAAATAGAAATTGAATTTCTCGGGTTGAATATTTTGAAAATAAGATTTCTTTACAACCTCAAATTTTGTAATCTTTAGAAAAAAATTTAGATGAAATAAATAACAAAACCCAACTACAAAGATTGTTTGGATCTCTAAATTACTACTCCCCATTCTATAAAGATCAAGGTAAAGATAGGAAAATATTGCAACAAAGGTTAAGAAAAGATTCAAGCCCATGGACCTAGGAAATGACAAATGCAATAAAAATAATCAAAGAAAAGGTGAAAGGACTACTAAATCTGAAATTACTAGGTGGTTGTTTAATGATCCTATAAATAGATGCTTTAGATGAGGCTAATGGAGGAATACTTCTGGAAAAAACTAAAAATAGTAAAGAAGTCTACTATTACTGTAGTGGAACATGGAATCCAACACAAATGAACTATCACTCCACTAAGAAATAATTGTTAGCTGATAAGATATCCATGTTCAAACTAAGGATATTTTTTCTCCCCAATAACTTTCTCTTAGGAATAGATTTGTTGCAATTCAAATCTATAATAAAAAAATCTCATACCCAGCAAGTTGGAAATCAGATAATGACTCGATGGGTATTATTGTTTTTTAACTTTTAATTTGATGTATAATACAAAAAATGACTTGCTAAATACCTTTCTAATTTTATGTCTAGGAAAGGAGCAAAATGGTATTCTCATAAATTTTTTATTAATTATATTTTAATGTTTTAGGCTGTTGGAGGATCTGATAACTTTGAGCACAATACCATTCCAGAAGACCTTACTCTAGAAGCAAAGGAAAGGATGAAAGAATGGCTTCTTATTCTAGCATAATCTTGGATCAAAGATGAATTTTTTGAGCTTATTATTGAATATATTCTATCAAAATATTTTTTTGTTAATGCATATAGGAACTTTCCAAATGCTGCACAGATAAATTGGACTAGGTTTTGTGACATGGATCTTAAAAATATCAGGATACTTAGAGGCCATCTATCAATTGTAAAATTATAAATGATCAAAGTAAAGGAAATATTTTATGGAGAAGTTCACATATGCATGAGTACAATTCTACTCACAAGAAGATTTCATGACAGACTAGTTAATATATCATATGATGAATGGGAATAATTAACATGGGACAAATGGCTTGAAGATTATGCTCCAACCACTTTGATCCCCTGGTTCACAATACTTATTGTCCATGAAGACTTAGGTGTTTATCCTACCGATATGTTAGTCAAATTTGTTGGAGATCATATTTGTGATGAAATGGAGTTCAAATTCTATTTCAAATATTATTCATATGATCATGAGAAAATGAAATTCAGATATGAATTTTAGATAAAATTTTGAAATCTTTTAGAGGATGCTGATACTGAATTAGATGATGAGTTTCTTAAAATGAATCCTATGCATCCTAACAAAATTTGAAGATTGATTCTAGATCTCCATAAGACCACTACATACTCTTGGGTCAATTATGTACATGACACATACCATAGAAATGATGATTTAGATGACATAAGCATTGACATGTTAGTTGAAAGTCCTTAGCAAAAAGCATGGATGGACCCATTTAAAGGCTTGTTCATTGTCCTTATAATATAGTGATGTAGATGATTTAATTGTGATATAAAATCCTAGAGTGTGATCCAACTATATCAGACCATGAGACCCATAGTAATGTCTTATCACTTCATGGATGATAGAGTGGGCATATCACCTATCATTTGAAGCTATGAGATGATGTTTGATTTTCATAAAAAATTTATATGATAAGATCATGTGCTCGTATTACTCCATGTTTAAAGAAGGGAATCCCAATAAAGTGGGAAATAGCACATGTAGTGGTGGTGGCCTACCAGCGTCTTTATCTTTATTGATAGATACTCCCTAGGTAGCATGCATTTTGGCATGACACGACCAAACCATCTTTTTACAATATATATTGATTTCATATTAGTCCTCTCAAAAGATTTAAATAGTCATCTCTAGCACTTGAAGGAATTTTTTGATCTCTATGACTAGAATGGTTAATATTAAGTGATAGGAAAATGGAAATAGGAAAAATAGAAATTGAATTTCTTGGGTTGAATATTTGTCAAAATAAGATTGTTTTACAACCTCAAATTTTTTAATCTTTAAAAAAATTATAGGTGAAATAAAGAAAAAAACCCAACTACAAATATTTTTTGGATCTCTGATTTACTACTCCCCATTCTATAAAGATCAAGCCAAAGATAGGAAAATATTGTAACAAAGGTTAAGAAAAGATTTAAGCCCATGGACCTATGAAATGGCAAATTAAATCAAAAGAATCAAAGAAAAGGTGAAAGGACTACCAAATATAAAATTACCAAGTGATGGTTTAATGATCCTATAAATAGATGCTTCAGATGAGGCATATGGAGGAATAATTCTAGAAAAAACTAAAAATGGCAAAGAAGTCTACTATTACTGCAGTAGAACATGGAATCCAACACAAAGTAATAATCACTCCACTAAGAAAGAATTGTTGGATACTAAGGTATGCATGTTCAAATTAAGGATCTTTTTGTTACCCAAGAAGTTTATTCTAAGAACATATTTGTTGCCACTCAAATCTATAATAAAAAAACCTCATACTCAACATGTTGGAAATCAGATAATGACTCCATGGGCATTATGGTTTTCTAACTTTGTATTTGATGTAAAATACAAAAAAGACCTACTAACTACCTTACTAATCTAATGTCTATGGAAGGAGCAAAATGGTATTCTAATTAATTTTTTAATAATTATGTTTTAATGTTATAGGATACTAGAGGATTTGATAACTTTGATTACAATACCATTCTAGAAGACTCTAATCCAGAAGAAAAGGAAAGGATGAAAGAATGGCTTCTTATTCTGGTAGAATCCTAGACCAAAGAAGAGTTTATTGACCTTGTTATTAAAAATATTTCTTTGTTAATACATACAGGTTTCTCAATGTTGTAGAAAGAAATTGGACTAGGTTCTGTGACATGGATCATAAAAATATCAGGATACTTGAAAGCCATCTATCACTTGCAAAATTTTGAATGATCAAAGTAAAGGAAATATTTTATGGAGAAGTTCACATCTACATGAGTAAAATTATACTCATAAGAAGATTTTATGACATACCAGTTAATATATCATATGATGAATGGGAAAGATTAACATGGGACAAATGGTTTGAAGATTATGCTCCAACCACTTTGATCTCGTGGTTCAAAATACTTGTTGTCCATGAAGACTTAGGTGTTTATCATATCGATATATTATTAAAATTTGATGGAGATCATATTTATGATGAAATGGAATTCAAATTCTATTTCAAATATTGTGCATATGATCATAAGAAAATGAAATTCATATATGAATTTTAGAGAAAATTCTATGAACTTTTAGAGGATGTTGATACCGAATTAGCTGATGAGTTTCTTAAAATAAATCCTATGCATCCTAATAAAATTAAAATATTGCTTCTAGATCTCCATAGGACCACTACATACTCTTGGTATAACTATATACATGACACCTACCATATAAATGATGATTTAGATGACATAAGCATTGACATTTTGGTTGAAAGTCCTTATAGAAGTCCTTAGCAAGAAGTATGGATGGACCTATTTAAAGATTTGTTCAATATCCCTATAATATAGTGATGCAGATGATTTAACTATGATAAACATTCATAGAGTGTGATCCAACTATATCACACCATGTGACCTATTATAATTTCTTATCACTTCATGGCTAATAGAGTGGGCATGTCCTCTACCATTTACAATAGTGAGATGTTGTTTGATTTGCATAATGTTTTGATATGATAGGAGCATGTGCTCATATTACTCCATGTTTCAAGTAGGGATTCCTAATAAAGTGAGAAGTATCACATGTGGTGGGGCTAGCCTATCGGCATATTTAGCTTTACTGATAGATGTTCCCTGGGAAGTACACGTTTTAACATGACACAACCAAAGCATCATTTTTCTCTATATATTGATGACATATTAGTCCTCTCAAATGATTTAAATAGTCATCTCTAACACTTGAAGGAATTTTATGATCTCTATGACTAGAATGGGTTAGTATTGAGTGATAATAAAATGGAAATAGGAAAAATAGAAATTGAATTTCTTGGGTTGAATATTTATCAAAATAAGATTAATTTTCAACCTCACATTTTGAAATCTTTAAAAAAAATTCTAAATGAAATAAAGGACAAAACCCAACTACAAATATTTCTTGGATCTCTGAATTATTGTTCTCCATTCTATAAAGATCAAACCAAAGATAGGAAAATATTGCAACAAAGGTTAAGAAAAGATTCAAGCCCATGAACCTATGAAATGATAAATGCAATCAAAAGAATCAAAGAAAAGGTGAAAGGACTACCAAATCTAAAATTTCTAGGTGATGGTTTAATGATCCTACAAATAGATGCTTCGTATTAGGCATATGGAGGAATACTTCTAGAAAAAACTAAAAATGGCAAAGAAGAAGTCTGTTATTATTGTAGTGGAACATGGAATCCAGCATAACAGAACTATCACTCCATTAAGAAAAAATTATCAGCTAATAACATATTCATGTTCAAACTAAGCATCTTTTTACTCCCCAAAAAAATTCTCTTAAGAATATATTTTTTGTAGTTTGAATCTAAAATTAAAAAACCTCATACCTAGTAAGTTGGAAATCAAGTAATGACTAGATCGACATTATGGTTTTCTAACTTCGAATTTGATGTACAATATAAAAAAGGAACTACTAACTACCTTACTGATCTAATGTCCAAGGAAGGGTCAAAATGGTATTCTCATAATTTTTTTACTAATTATGTTTTAATGTTTTAGGATGCTATAGGATCTAATAACTTTGATTACAATATCATTATAGAAGACCTTAATCCAGAAGAAAAGGAAAGGATGAAAGAATGACTTCTTATTCTAATAGAATCCCAGATCAAAGAAGAATTTATTAAGCTTGTTATTGAAAATATTTTGTCAAAATATTTCTTTGTTAATTCATACAAGAACTTTCCTAATGTTTCACAAAGAAATTGGACTAGTTTCTATGACATGGATCATAAAAATATTAGAATACTTGGAGGCCATCTATCACTTACAAAATTTTGAATGATCAAAGCAAAGGTAATCTTTTATGGAGAAGTTCACATCTACATGAGTACCAATCTACTCATAAGAAGCTTTCATGACAAATCATTTAATATATCATATGATGAATGGGAAAAAATAACATGGGACAAATGGCTTGAAGATTATGCTCCAAACACTTTGAGCCCCTAGTTTAAAATACTTTTCCATGAAGACTTAGGTGTTTATCTTACTGATATGTTATTCAAATTTTATAGAGATCATATTTATGATGAAATGGTATTCAAATTATGTTTCAAATATTGTGTATATTATCATGAGAAAAGGAAATTTAGATATTAATTTTAGAGAAAATTTTGTGAACTTTTAGAGGATGTTGATACCGAATTAGATGATGAGCTTATTAAAATAAATCTTATGCATCCTAATAAAATTGAAAGATTAATTCCATATCTCCATGAGACCACTACATAATCTTGGGATAACTATGTACATGATGCCTATCATAGAAATGATTATCAGATGACATAAGCATTGATATGTCAGTTGAAAGTCTTTATGGAAGTCCCTAACAGGAAGCATGGATGGACCTATTTAAATGTTTTTTTGTTGTCCCTATTATATAATGATGCAAATTATTTCACTATGATAGCAAATCTTGGAGTGTGATCTAGCTATATCACACCATGTGACCCATGGTAAGGTCTTTTCACTTCATGGTGAATAGAGTGGGTCTAGCCTTTATCATTTATAAATGAAGATGATGTTTTATTTTCATAAAGTTTTGATATGATAGGACCATGTGCTTAAATTACTCCATGTTTTGAGTAGGGAATCCCAATAAATTGGGAAGTAGCACATGTGGTGGGGGTGGCTTGTCAACCTCTTTAAGTTTATTAATAGATGTTCCCTAAGAAGTATGCCTTTTGGCATGACATGACCAAAGAATCTTTTACTTTTGTCACTTTGCCTAGTTGTATGGGGATATCATCTAAAAAACCTAGGTTCTTAGTTATATTTGATCAATTACTCCCTAACACAGTGGAAAATATCTTCCAACTCCTTATATATAGGGGTTTGGGGTTCATTCACTACCATCAACCCACTTTAATAGCCATGAAGTGATAAGACCTTACCATGGGTCACATGGTGTGATATATCTAGCTCACACTCCAAGATTTTCTATCACAATTAAATCTTTTATATCACTATATTATAGTGTTAGTGAACAAAACATTAAATGGGTCCATCCATGCTTCTTGATAGGGACTTCCATAAGGACTTTCAACTAATATATCAATGCTTATGTCATCTAAATCATCATTTGTATGGTAGGTGTCATGTAAATAGTTATCTCAAGAGTATGTAGTCATCTCATGGAGATCTAAAATCAATATTTTAATTTTATTAGGATGCATAGGATTTTTTAAAAAAAACTCATCATCTAAATCAGTATCAGCATCCTTTGAAAGCTCACAAAATTTTCTCTAAAATTCATATCTAACTTTCCTTTTCTCATGATCATATGCATAATATTTGAAACAAAATTTGAATTCCATTTCATCATAAATATGATCTCCAATAAATTTGAATAACATATCGGTAGCATAATCACCAAGTCTTCATGGATAATAAGTATTTTGAACCAGGGGCTCAAAGTGGTTTGAGAATAATCTTCAAGCCCTTTATCCCATGTTAATTTTTCTAATTCATCATATGATATATTAATTGGTCTATCATGAATGCTTCTTATGAATAGATTGGTACTCATGCATATGTCAACTTCTCCATAAAATATTTCCTTTCCTTTGATCATTCAAAATTTTGCAAGTGATAGATGGCCTCTAGGTATCTTGATATTTTTATGATCCATGTCATAGAACCTAGTTCAATTTCTCTATGCAGCATCGAGAAATTTCTTGTATGCATTAACAAAGAAATATTTTTACAAATTATTTTCAATAACAAGCTCAGGAAATTCTTCTTTGATAAAAGATTTTATCAAAATAAGAAGCCATTCTTTCATCTTTTCCTTTTCTTCTAGAGTAAGGTCTTTTAGAATGGTATTGTAATCAAAGTTATCAAATCATCTAGCATCCTAAAACATTAAAACATAATTATTATAAAATTAATGAGAATACCATTTTTCTCGTTCCCTAGATATTAGATCAGCAAGGTGGTTAGAAGTTCCTTTGTTGTATTGTACATCAAATTCAAAGTTAGAAAACTATAATGCCCATCGAGTCATTATCTAATTTCCAACTTAATGGGTATGAGGTTTTTTTATTATATATTTGAAATGTAATTAATTTGTTCTTAAAAGAAAATTGTTTGGGAGAAAAAAGATCCTTATTTTGAACATGCATATCTTAGAAGCTAACAATTATTTCTTAGTGGAGTGATAGTTCTTTTGTGCTGCATTCCATGTTCCACTACAATAATAGTAGACTTCTTTGCCATTTTTAGTTTTTTCTAGAAGTATTCCTCCATATGCCTCATCTAAAGCATCTATTTCTAGGATCATTGAACCATCACCTGATAATTTTAGATTTGATAGTCCTTTCCCCTTTTCTTTAATTCTTTTGATTGTATTTGTCATTTCATAGGTCCATGAGCTTGAATATTTTCTTAACCTTTGTTGCAATATTTTCCTATCTTTGCCTTGATCTTTATAGAATGGGGAGCAGTAATTAGAGATATAAGAAATCTCTATTATTGGTTTTTGTCCTTTATTTCATCTAGAAATGTTTCTAAAGATTGAAAAAAATGAGGTTGCAAAGCAATCTTATTTTGAAAAATATTCAACCCAAGAAATTTAATTTTTTTTTTCTTATCACTTAATACTAACCCATTCTAGTCATAGAGATCAGAAATTTCCTTCAAGTGCCAAAGATGACTATTTAAATCCTTTGAGAGGACTAATATGTCATCAATATATACAACAAAGTGTTTATCATGACCAAAGACTCCATCCATTATTTTCTAAAATTTAGAAGGGGCATTTTTTATCCAACAGGCATAATGTTTCATTCATAATGCCTGTCTAGGACTAACAAGATGAATGCAATTTTGTTTGTATCCTTGTGTTCTAATACAATTTTCCAACATCAACTTTTCAAATCAAATTTAAAAAAATATACAACATTCTTTTAGTTTGTTGATGAGCATGATTTTATTGGGAATTAGATGTCTGACAGGTATAAGCCAATCATTGAGCTTTTTGTAATTTATTACCAACCTCATTTTCCCTCCTTTTTGTTCTTAATTCTTGTTAACATAGAATGTAGGAGAAGCCCATTCACTGTGACTTTTTGTATTAGCCCTTTCTATAGTAGTTCTTTGATCTCTTCTTCTCCCATTTTGACTTGAGAGGGGGAAAAGGGAGTAGTATTAGACTCTATACCTTTGGTATGATCAATACCAGGTTTCAGATCAAGACAAAAAGTATAATTACATTTATCACAAAACCTTCTAGGATCATTGTCATAGAATCCTTTAATTTTTGTAATAATAATGTTTAAGGCATATTTTGTTATTTCAAAATCTTGTATTGTTCTATAGATTTTAATTTTTAATTTTTTCTTCTTATCCATCATGAGGTTTTACATCAATTCATATCATTGCCTGAGTCTTCCTAGGAATTTTGTACTCATTACTAAGGAGCTTAATGGCAAATGTTTACTATGAATAGTATAAGGCATAAACTGATTTAAGAAACTCATTTCTAAAATAATATATGTTGTCATTTTGTCAAACATACATAATTTTACATATGCCTTAATGCCATTTTCTTGTAATATAACCCTAGGAGCAAATTTTTTTATAGTGGTCCTTGAACCATTAATAGCAACAAAATCTAAATAAGAATCCTGCCACAAATATTCTAGGATAGCTCCATATTTAGCAATGCTTATGTTTGCTCCATCATCACTCAAACAATTTTGTATTAATGGTTCACTATTTGGATCAATGATATTTACTGAGATAATGATTTCTTTCTATTCTACAATATAGAAACATCCTTGATTAGGAGGAATTTCTTCAACACTGCTTTCTTGGACTGGGTCTTCAAAACATTTTATTAATTCATTAATGATATTGTCTCAAAGTTCATCTGGCTTATATTAATAAATTATTCCAAACCATCAAATATGGCCACGTCTTACAAAAATGAAGGTAATAATAACTACAAGGGAAAAGGTGGTAAAAATTAAAATCCTAGTGGTCAAAATAAAAAATAGAATGATAAATTAAACCTCTATTGTGAACAGTGTGACAAAAAAGGTATCCATGAGACTCATGAATGTAGGACTCCATGGGATAAAATTAAAGAATACCATAAAAATAAAGAGGTAAATTCAAAGAAATAGTTAAAATATTCAAAATCAACTTAATTCACCAATGAAAGTGTGTTTTCTAGTAAAGATGATGAATCAAATAGTATCTCAATCAGTTCTTCATGATTTAATGCTTGGGTTCTTGATACTAGTGCCACTCAACATATGACTTAATGAAAATACTTCTTTGAGGAGTATATTAAAGAAATTTGTTTCTTAGTATACCTCATAGATAGATCAAGTCTATAACCATAGGGAAGAGGTATAATTCAACTCAAGTGTCTAGGGATTCAAGACTACACACTTTAGAATGTTCTCTACCTTGCTCAATTGAAATGAAACTTTTTGTCCCTAGTGATCATAAGGAAATAAGGTCATTAAATTCTATTGGATAATAGTGATGTCATAATTAGGAGAAAAAGTGACAATGTAGTCATCTTGACTAAATATGAGGAAGGTAAACTACTCAAACTAAGGGTGAGCCATCAAATTCAAGGAATTATACTCATATTATGAAAGATGGAATGTCTCCAAACATGTCATGGCATGATCAATTTTGGATCACTCACTATAAAATCATTCATGTATTCCAAAAAAAAGGCATTGATGGTATGCCTACATTTCCCATAAAATCAGGTGAGAATTATGAAGCCTGCATCTTGGCTAAACATGTAAGATAATTGTTTCTGAAGTCATAGTGGAAAGAAAATAAAAAATTACAATTTGTTCACTCAAACTTGTCTTCTCTTCCAATCCTATTTGTTGGTGGTCATAACTATTTCATGTTGTTCATTGATCACTGCAACAAGATGACATAGATATACTATCTGAAAAATAAATTAAAAGCCTTCAATACTTTCAAAAAGTTTTGAATAATGATTAAAAATGAATCACAAACTACATCGAGACACTCAAGATCGATAATGGTGGTAAATTCACATAAAAGAAGTTTGAATCCTATCTTGAGAAAAATGAGATCAAAGACCATTTCAAAGTTCCTCACACTCCACACCAAAATAGATTAGTTGAAAGAATGAAAATAAATGTGATGAATATGGTTCATGTAATGTTGTATTGAAAAGGGGTAAATTTGTACTTTTGGGCTGAAGCAACTAAAATAATAGTATACCTTCATAATAGATCACCATCAATTGCTCTTGAATCAAACACTCCATATCAAATGCGGTGTGTTTACCTACCTTTAGTGCAAAATATTTAGATTTTTGGATCCACTTGTTACACATTGATTCCAAAGGATAAGAGAAACAGATTGGACCATAGGAGTTTAAAATGCATCCATTTGGGATATTATAATTCCTCCAAGGCATTTAGGATATATGATGAGAAAGAGAATTTTTTTTGTCACAATAGAAGTTAAATTTTGTGAAAATTCAAAGGACAAAGTGTATATTGATTGGCAGTTGAGTCGACTAGATAAATATGCAAAGTTTGATTTCTAAAAAGAGAGTGATTCAAATGTTACAGATGATGATTGGGGGACACAAATTTTTTATTATATTTATTTTCAATTTTCTCCTATACATGAGCTTATAATGCCTCTTAAAGGAGACATTGAAACTTCATCAAATGTTGAATAAGGGCTAGTAGAATAGATAGAAGATAGTGAAGGAACTTAGAGGATGAACCTAAAGCACCTTAAAAATAAAATAAGATGCCTAAATGGGCCACTCAAACACTAAAATATGTGAGGCCTGATGAAGTTGGGAAAACAGGCACTCGAAGTGCACATACAACCTCCTATAAACCAAATAAGTCTATTGATTAAATTTAGGACATGATTAGAAAACTCACATTGGATGATTCTCAAGAGGAACTTAATGTTGTGTTTGATTTAGAACCAATAACTTTCCAACAATCTGAGAAGCTTGAATCTTAGAGAAAAGAAATGAAAGATGAGTATAATTCACTGGTGAAAATGGGATTTAGAATCTGGTTGATCTACCTTATGATTGCAAACTAATTAGTTGCAAATGGGTCTATCATAACAAATACAAGGTAGATGGCTCATTTTATAAGCATAAAGCAAAGATTGTCACAAATGGTTATGCTCAAAAGGAAATAATTGACTACGATGAAACCTTCATACCTATTAAAAAAAATGGACTACCATTTGGACCATGTTGGCTTTGGTAGCTCATAATGAATGGAAAGTTCACTAGATTGATGTTAACACTACATTTCTAATTAGAGACCTCAAAGAAAATATGCACAAGACACAACTTGATGGTTTTGTAGTAAAGGGATAAGATCACAAGGTGTGAAAATTGGAAAATTCATTATATGGTTTGAAATAAGCCCCTCGAGCATGGTACAAAAAACTAGTTGAGTACCTCATGAACATGAACTTCAAAAATTTTGAGTTTGAAGATGTAACTCTTTTTGTCAAAAGAATTGTTAAAATAGTTGTATTTATGGTGGTGTATGTTGATGATTTACTCTTATTAAGCCTTTCAAGCCTTTTGTAAATATCATTAAAGTTTTTCAATAGAGTACTTATGGAAAATGACTGAGTATTTATAAAAGATCTTAGTTGTCTAACTTATTTAGCATGATTAGATACTTGCTCTGTAGTAGGTTGTCTTAATGGATTAATCCTTAAAGAAGTGATTTATTTTATCTTTACAATACTTATAGGTTTTGATTTTGAATATTTTTTCATGCTTTCTTATAGTTCATGTATCTAAGTTAGGATAAGGAGGATGATCCTATTAAAGTATCAACCTTCTCTTAGAGTTCTTGGATTTTCCTTTTAGCTTTCTCAGATCTAACATTCTACTGATCATTTAATTTTATGACAACTTTTTCTATTTGTTCAAGGTTGTCATCCATTTTTCTGGTTTGTAGATTTGTACTAGTAGTGACACTTAGAAGGTCAACCATCCTAGTATAGATTATTTTAAGCATATCATAGCCTTGAGTATTTGCCATTATTAACTTACTCAGATCCTCTTTTATCTCTTTAATTTTTGTGGCTTCTAAAGAGAGATCTAATTTTTGTTCTGAGAGGGCTTCTTCCACATGTTTTATTATGATAGTGGCTTCATCTAACTTTATTATTTGTTTTTATTGGTCTTTGCTTAGCTCAACCAAGCCAACTTTAGCTACAGTTATCTCTCCTTTGATCCTATTATTATTATTATTATTATTATTATTATTATTATTATTATTATTATTATTATTATTATTATTATTATTATTATTATTATTATTATTAACTAGTGGAGCTCAGTATTGAGTTTGAGCCAAAGGTCTTTTTTCAGGTGTTCCTAGATTCTTATCTAGAAAGCTTCTCATTTGAGGAATTTCAACATAAAGTTCATCAATGTTTTTTCCCAACTTAGTCAAAGCTGAATTACACTAGTTTAATTGTCTTCCTATAGTAGAGTTATTTTTCCTCTGGATACTACTTCAAAAAAAATGGACATCAGATGTAAATTTTACATGGAATTGTCTTGGGGGAAATCTTCCCATATGTTCTAACACAATACATTTGAAATCTAAACCATTTGCTTCCTTTTCTAGGGTAGTTGAGATTTTCAACTCATCTTCTCTTAGAAGAGATTTTTTTTCTTCACTTGGTTTTCCTTTGAACATGTTAATATGCAGTGCATTCTACATTTTTTTGGGTGTAGGTTATACTGGCGTCACAATTAAGATGATTTCCAAAGTGATTTTCAGTGAGGTTTATATAAGAGTTTTGGTCATCAAGCAAACTCTAATATTCTGATCAATCTGATTCAGAAGCATTAGATTTTTGGCTTTTAGACCTTATGGTTTTTAGGGTTTCTAAATTAGTTATCGATGGTTTCTTCATACACTGAGACCAGTTAATGTTTTTTCTCTTGGAGCATCCTCCTCATTGGTTTTCTAATGTTTCTTGATTTACTTTTTTAGTCAAGGAAATTTTATATCTTCCATAATATTATTTTAAAAGAAGTGAAGTTAGCATAGGAGTATAACTCATCTTTTTCTTAGGTGGCTTGTAGATGCACTTTGTATAACTATTCACCCCTTCTTTAGGTAATGAGATTGTCTCAAAGTTTATCTGGCTTATATTAACTTGTTCTCTTATAGTTTTTGTTCCAAGTACCATCACTATGCTTTCTAGGGATTTTTGTATGTAATTTGAGGGAACTAATGGATATTTGTAGTATCTAAACACCCATCAGGTAATAATATTTAAAGGAATGGAGAGAGAGTCCATATCAAGATTTTTAAACTAAAAATTACATTGAAGCATATCTGGAATAATAGGATCTTCTAGATCAGCCATAAAATTAGGATATACCCTATAGGTGACCTTGACATCATGGGCATTACAATTTATATCACTAAGCATATCTTGGGCAATATTTTGCAATCTACTATCTATAAGGACAAATAATATAGGAATATCTAGAACTTGCCTTAAGAGGGGAACAATCACCCATTGTAATTGACCAATGTGCATAAAACAATAATCTTTCTTATAGAATGATCTAGAATGTTCCTTAAATAATATATTAAACCAATTTCCATCAATATTTATTAACATCAAACCCTTACGATTAAATTGTTTAAAGGAAACTTCAGTCTAAAACTTTTGCTTAAATAAATTCATTTTATAGACTTTAGATAGATTTAATCTAGGTAATTCCTAGTTTGCATTTGTAGATTTTGATGAAATTTATTGACTTAGGACATGATCATCTTCTTTTCTATTTCTAATTTTTGATTTATCCATAAAGTTTTAAAAAGTAATAAGACTTTCACTTACTTGGTCCATAATGCTTAGAAGATGCAACTCTTCTCGGGTGAACTTTTCCTTGCTTCTGCCTAGTGCTCATTTATTAGGTAACTTCTAAGGCCTCCTCCAATAGACTACTCTTTGAATAGGGGTTATTAGGCTAAAATGGATTAAACAACATCATGCCGCAATATCTCAGTTGTTAGGTATCCTACATACATTCTAGATTTAGATTTAAAAGATTGATGGGCAAGAGAAGTCTCAAGGAACTTTAAACATAGTAGGTTCTCTGAGCTTATGAAATTTAGAAATATAATATTCTAATTAACTCAAATAGAATTCATATAGAGTGATATGAAGTCCCTAAAGACTAGAACATAAATCAAAGATGCCAAGATAAGCCAAAAATTTGGTGTAATAGTGTGAACAAGGCTCTGATACTAGTAAAGGGTCGATTATGAAAATATATAACCAAATATGTGAAATAACAAAGCTGAATATGAATATATTATGAGAAAGAATATATTTACATAATCAACATAGTCTAACAAAATTTTAACCATACATAGTCATAATCCTACCAACTCTTCAAGATCAACAATAATAATCCTAGATTTGGTTTCATAGGCTATGCACAACACAGAAGGATAAGTAGTTTGAAGACTCTTAGACCCTAAGCCAGGTACATTTCTAAACTAAAGACTCTATAGAATTATTATAAGACTTGTAGACTATAGACTCTCTTCACTCTATAACTTTGATGGTAGTGAATGAACCCCAAACCCATATATATAAGGTGTTAGAAGAGATTTTCCACCATGTTAGGGAGTAATCAATCAAAGATAATCAAGAAGCTAGGTTTATTGGATGATATCCCCATCCAACTAGGCAAAATGACAAAAGTAAAATATTCTTTAGTCATATCACACCAAAAGGCATACTACCTAGGGAGTATCTATCAATAAAGTTAAAGAGGCCAATAGGCCACCCCCACCATATGTGTTTGTTCCCACTTTATTGGGATTCCCTACTTGAAACATAAAGTAATATGAGCACATGCTCCTATCAAATCAAAACTTTATGAAAAGAAAATAATATCTCATATATATAAATGATAGAGGATAGTCCCACTATATTAGGCATGAAGTGACAAGACCTTACCATGGGTTACATGGTGTGATATATTTGGATCACACTTTAGGATTTACTATCACAGTTAAATCATCTACATCACCATATTATAGGCCCAATGAATAAAACTTTAAATGGCTCCATCCATGCTTCTTATTAGGGACTTCTATAAGGACTTTCAACTGACATGTTAATGCTTATATCATCTGAATCATCATTTATATGGTATGTGTCATGTATATAGTTATCCCAATAGTATGTAGTGGTCTCATGGAGATTTTGAATCTATCTTTAAATTTTATTAGGATACATAGGATTTATTTTAAGAAACTCATCATCTAATTTGATATCAGCATCCTTTGAAAGTTCATAGAACTTTATATGAAATTCATATCTAACTTTCCTTTTCTCATGATCATATGCATAATATTTGAATTATAATTTGAATTCCATTTCATCATAAGGATGATCTCCAACAAATTTGAATAACATATCAGTAGCATAAACACCTAAGTCTTCATGGACACCAAGTATTTTGAACCAAGAGCTCAAAGTGGTTGGAGCATAATCTTCAAGCCATTTGTCCCATGCTAATTTTTCCCATTCATCATATGATATATTAATTGGTCTATAATGAAAGCTTATTATGAATAGATTGGTACTCATGCAGATGTGAACTTATCCATAAAATATTACCTTTGCTTTGATCATTCTAAATTCTGTAAGTGATAGATGGCCTCTAAGTATCCTGATATTTTTATGATTCATGTCACAGAACCTAGTCCAATTTCTCTATGCAACAATGGGAAGGTTATTGTATACATTAACAAATAAATATTTTGACAAAATATTTTCAATAAGAAGCTCAAGAAATTATTCTTTGATCTGGGATTCTATCATAATAATAAGACATTCTTTCATCCTTTCCTTTTCTTCTAGAGTAAGGTCTTCTAGAATGGTATTGTAATCAAAGTTATTAGATCCTCCAGTAACCTGAAACATTAGTAAAAAATTTATGAGAATACCATTTTTCTCTTTCCCTAAACAATAGATCAACAAGGCAGTTAGCAATTCCTTTTTTGTATTGTACATCAAATTCAAATTTGGAAAACCATAATGCCCATTGAGTCCTTATCTAATTTCTAACTTGGCGGGTATGAGGTTTTTTTAATTATAGATTCAAACTACAACAAAACTATTCTTAAAATAAACTTATTGGGGATGAAAAAGATCATTAGTTTGAAATTGCATATCTTAGCAGCTAACAATTCTTTCTTAGTGGAGTGATAGTTCCTTTGTGCTAGATTCTATGTTCCACTACAGTAATAATAGACTTCTTCTTTGCCATTTTTAGTTTTTTCCAAAAGTATTCCTCCATATGACTCATCTAAAGCATCTGTTTCTAGGATCATTAAACCATCACCTGGTAATTTCATATTTGGTAGTACTTTCACCTTATTTTTATTCTTTTGATTGAATTTGTCATTTCATAGGTCCATGGGCTTGAATATTTTCTTAACCTTTGTTGTAATATTGTCCTATCTTTGGCTTGATCTTTATAGAATGGGGAGTAGTAATTCAGAGATCCAAGAAATCTTTGTAGTTTGATTTTGTCCTTTATTTAATCTAGAAATTTTTATAAAGATTGAAAAATATGAGGTTGTAAAGCAATCTTATTTACACAAATATTCAACCCAAGAAATTCAATTTCTATTTTTCCTATTTCCATTTTATTATCACTTAATACTAACCCATTATGGTCAAATAAATTAGCAAATTCCTTAAAGTGCTAGAGATGACTCTTTAAATCATTTGTGAGGACTAATATGTCATCAATATATACAACAAAGTGTTTAGCATGACCAAAGATTCCATCCATTCTTTTTTGAAATTTAGAATGGGCATTTTTTAATCCAAAAGGCATAACCTTCCATTCATAATGCATGTCTAGGACTAGCAAGACTAATGAAGTTTTATAATTATCCTTGGGCTCCACTACAATTTGCCAAAAACCTCTTTTCAATAAAATTTAGAAAATACAAAACATTCCTTTAGTTTATTGTTGAGCATGGTTTTAATATGAATTTGATTTCTGACAGGTATAATCCAATCATTGAGCTTTTTGTAATTTATTACCAACCTCATTTTCCCTCTTTTTTGCTCTAAATGCTTTTTAACATAGAATGCAATAGAAGCCTATTCACTATGACTTATTTATATTTGCCCTTTCTATAGTAATTCTCTAATCTTTTCTTCTACCATTTTGACTTGAGAGGGGGAAAAGGGAATAATATTAGACTCAATACCTCTGGTATGATCAATACCAGGTTTTAGATCAAGAGAAACAGTATACTTAGATTTATCCCAAAACCTTCTCGGATCATTGTCATGGAATCCTTTAATTTTTGTAATAACAGTGTTGAAGATATCTTTTCTTCTTACAAAATCTTGTACTGTTCTATAGATTTTCATCTATAATTTTTTGTCTTCTCCTTCAAGAGGTTTTATAGCAATTCTTATCATTTCTTGAGTCATCCTAGGAATTTGGTATTCATTACAAAAGAATCTTAATAATAAATGTTTACTGTGAACAATCTAAGGCATAAACTAATTCAAAAAAATTATTCCTAAAATAATATATGTTGTCATTTTGTCAAACATCCATAATTTTACATATACCTTAATTCCATTTGCTTCTAATAGAAACCTAGGAACAACTTTGTTTATAGTGGTCCTTGAACCATTGACAACAACAAAATATAAAGAATAATCCTACCATAAATATTCTAGGATAGATCCATATTTAGAAATGCTCATGTTTGCTCCAGTATCAATTAAACAATCTAAGATTAATGGTTCACTATTTAGATCCATGATATTTTTTGAGATAATGATTTATTTCTATTCTCCATCATACGAACATCCTTGATTAGGAGGAATTTATTCAAGGATGATTTATTCTATTAGGTCTTCAAAACATTTTATTAATTCATTAATATCTTGGGAGGTAGATTCTATTTTTGACTTTATAGGTCTAAGGATTTGAATAGGTGGTATTTATTACTTTACCAGACTCTTTGTACTTGGATTTTTGGGCTTAACCTTTTATTCTCTATCCCATTCCTATTTTGCATGTAACATTGGATTTTCATGAAATTCAACAATGTTTCTCCCCTAAGATCACCATGCTAGCTTCATAATTGAGTAATCTTAGCTTGGCATATGGGAATAAGATGGAGTGAGAGCCTAAAATTTTAAAGTAATAGCTCTATTTTTTCCATTCTTATTTCTAGAACAAAACCCATCATCATGTTATAGTAATAGAGTTTAGTCTTAGAATCATCAGAAGAAGATAGTTCTTCAAATTGATTTACTTGATTTTCATCTTCACTGGAATAAATGTCATTTTTATGAGGAATTGAATAACCATCATTATCTGAGTTGAATTTAGAAACAACTTACATTTCTTCATTAGGAATTATATCTCTGATCTTTTTCACCTTTTTGGGGTACCTTTTCTTATTTGGGAACTTATGAGCTATATGACCTTCCTGACCACATATATAACATTTTCTTTCTCCTTTTCCTAAGATGGTTCTTTTTAGTTTTACACAAGTTTTTATTTTAGAGAACCTCATTTTATGTATAATCTTTTCTTCATTCTTCCATTTGTGATATTTCATTTTTCCCTTGTGGCATTCACAATTGGAGTTTTCAGATCCATAGTATCCTGGTGGACCATATCCACTATATTTTCAGATACTTTTGTCAATGGATTTCATTTGTTTCTTAAGTAATTTGACAGCTACTTTATCCTTACACCGATTGTAAAGATATTATTTGATTGACTAGATAATCTATCTTAGAGTCAATTTAGCAACTGTGTCTATTTCTCCAGTCATACTTTCTTTCTTAGTTGCTATATAGGGCAATACTCCATTTGAGATTTCACTAGGAAGGGCATTAATAAACATGTGTTTAGTTTTTATTATTTGGCTCTATTTTTTTTCTTACTAAAAGATCAAAATCACACTTGAATTTATCCTAGTATTTCATATTATGGAGTTTCATCCTAAAAAACTTATTATATTCAATAGAATCAACATTTATCATATCACCAACATATTCATGGATAACTACCTCAGCAAAGTCTGCTACTGAGAATCTTTTTATAGTTATTTGGTCTTCTATAAGGGATATCCACCATCCCTTTATGCTACCATCAAGGTTAGAAATAATAAGGTCGATGCCTTATTTCTCAAATTTTCCAAATGTAAGTTGTTGAGTTTCTTCCCATCCATGGAGTCTTTCTGTTAGACTCTAGATCTTGCATCTTATATCATTGCCTACTCCACACCATTCATCAATGTTTAGTGAACAAGGGAGTGTAAGAACTTGAGTTAGATCATCTAGTTGTCTTACTTGGTTTCATTAGATATCTTGGTATAGATCTTAAACACTACCAAAATTTCCTTGGGGAAAGTTTGCTATGATCCCAGGCATGGATAAAGACAAACTAGATGACTCAGTGTTGGAGGAGCATACTTCTTCCAACCATCTGGGTGTACTAGTCAGTATAACCTTTTCCTCTTGCACACTTATCGGGATAGAGAATAGGGACTCATTCTAATCCTATGAAGCATCCATGGGATCTAGAACCTCAGGGGTAACTAAGCTACCTAGGTTTTAGTCTAACTCATTTAGTTCATTAAAATATAGGTAGGCTCCAATGAAATTTTCATCAATGATATTTTTCTATTTTTATGTCCTCATATAATTTAACTAGCTCTTTAAAAATCTTTGTATTCTTATTAAGCCTTTCAATCCTTTTGTAAATATCATAATTTTTTTTTAATAGAGTACTTATGGAAAATGAATTAGTATTTATAAAATATCTTAGTTGTCTGATTTGTTTAGAATGATCAGAAACTAGCTCTATAGTAGGTTGTCTTAATGGATTAATCCTTGAAGAAGTGCTTTCTTCTATCTTTACCATACTTAGAAGTTTTGATTTTGAAGATTTTTTCATGATTTCTTATAGTTCATGTATCTAAGTTAGGATAATTAAGGGTGATACTACTAAAGTATCAACCTTCTCTTAGAGTTCATAGATTTTCTTTTTAGCTTCCTCAGATCTAACATTCTACTGATCATTTAATTTTATGACAACTTTTTCTATTTGTTCAAGGCTATCGTCCATTTTTCTAGTTTGTAGATTTGTACTAGTAGTGACACTTAAAAGGTCAACCATCCCAATATGTATTATTTGAAGCATATCATAGCCTTATGTAGTTTTCATTATTAATTTACTTAGATCCTCTTTTATCTCTTTAAGTTTTTTGGCTTTTAAAGAGAGATCTAATTTTTGTTCTAAGAGGACTTCTTCCAAATGTTTTAATATGCCAATGGCTTAATCTAACTTTATTATTTGTTTTTCTTGGCCTTTTCTTAGCTCAACCAAGCCAACTTTAGCTACAGTTATCTCTCCTTTGATCCTATTATTATTATTATTATTATTATTATTATTATTATTATTATTATTATTATTATTATTATTATTATTATTATTATTATTATTATTATTATTGACTAGTGGAGCTCAGTCTTGAGTTTAGGCCAAAGGTCTTTTTCTAGGTGTTCCTAGATTCTTGTCTTGAAAGCTTCTCATTTGAGAAATTTCAACATAAAGTTCATTAATGTTTTTTCCCAACTCAGTCAAAGCTAAATTACACTAATTTAATTATCTTCCTGTAGTAGAGTTATGTTTTCCTCTAGCTACTGCTTTAATTGGGTCATGTTGCATGACAATCTGGCCATCAAATGTAAATTTTGCATAAAATTATCTTGGGGGAAATCTTCCCATATTTTCTAACACACTATATTTGAAATCTACACCATTTGCTTCCTTTTCTAGGGTAATTAAGATTTTAAACTCATCTTCTCTTGGAAGAGAGTTTGTTTCTTCAGTTGGTTCTCCTCTGAACATGTTATTATGCACTACATTCTACATTTTTTGGGTGTAGGTTATACAAGCATCACAATCAGGGTAATTTCCAAAGTCATTTTTAGTGAGGTTTGCATAAGAGTTTTGGTCAGCAGGGAAACTTTGATATTTTGACTAATTTGATTTAGAAGCATCAGATTTTCAACTTGGAAACCTTATGGTTTTTAGGGTCTCCAAATTAGTTATGGAATGTTTCTTCATATACTAAGACCTTTTATGGTTTGATTTCTTAGAGCATCCTCCTCCTTGGTTTCCTAATGTTTCTTGATTTCCTTCTTCAGTCAAAGAAATTTTATATCTTCTATAATCTTCTTTTACAAGAAGTGAAGTTAGCCTAGGAGTATACCTAGTCTTTTTCTTAGGTGTCTTGTAGATGCACTTTATATAACTAGTCACCCATTATTTAGGTAATGAGATTGTCTCAAAGTTTATCTAGCTTATATTAACCTGTTCTCCTAGATTTTTCATATGTGATCAAAAACTAAGAAACAATGAGCTATCTTGGCCAATTCAGACCAGTAAGTCAAAAAACCTGATTAGTAGATACATAACATGTCAAAGGTGGACAAAACCAATGTTAAATCAAACAAAACCCCTCCCTTTTATCTTTATTTGATAGTATATGACTTTTTAGTCCATAATTGTATGGTAGATAGTGGAGCTAGTAACATTGTCATGCCCAAACAAATTATATACAAGCTTTGTCTTGTTTATTAACCAAATACCAATGGATTATTAGAATTAGATGGATCATAAATGAAGTAAATAGTCATAATCAAGTATCTAAAACTAGAGTTACATGTTTTCCCCAACATTTTTATACAACAAGATGTAGTTATAGTAGACTTTCCTCCTTATTTTGCCATGTGTCTATCAAGAGACTTTACTTCAAAGATTGGAGGATATTTGTTAGATGATTACACCTATTTAATGTTTAGAACTAGGTATGGTACTAAAGTAAGAATACATTTCAAACCTATTTTAAGATTTCATTTGGAGTAATATATACCAAGTATGTAGAACACTAATTGTGTTATCTCAGACAACATACTATAAAATAGTGTGGTGGAATCTAATCAACTTTAGATGCAGTCATAGATATTTTCCTTTATTAATGGGCCTATAATTTACATGGAAATGATAAATACAAGTTAATTGAATAAGAGGGACTTGGTGTCTATTATCTTTATAAAAATGAGGCACCAATTCCAACATTAGTGAAAGATGATCAGCCTAGTGATGAATTATGGCAATATTAATTTCTCTATCCAATCAAAGGTATTTCTCTTTTCTCAAGTTTCAATTTGGTTGTTCCAATAATGTTACTAAATATGAAGCATTAGTGCATGGTTTTCAATGGAGAATAAAGATGAAGGTCAATTATTTACAAGTTTTTAGACATAATGACTCGTAGTTCACCAAGTAAGGGGAATTAACATAAGAAAGAACCCACTGCTTAGGTCCTATAATCATAGATTATGGGACCTATTTGAAGACTTTCAAGCTTTAAATATTCAAACCATATCAAGAAATAATACTAAGCATACAAATATGTTAGTTGTTATTGGATCACACATCAAGGTAGTTGTGAGACCTTCTATCCTAAATAACCATGATAATTAACAAGTATTTGAATATGATAGTCAGATTGTCAAACTCTTACAAGAGGAAGTCAAATTCTCCTTAAGGAACCAAGACAAACATTTATAATAGTTTGATGACCAGGTTGTGTAATTATAGACAAATAAGTTACCTAAAGGGCTAGTCACCCTTGAAAACATATTCAATAGAGATGATGAATTAATAAAATAAAATTTTGACTTGTAAACCAAGGAAGAACACTATATAAATGTGGAGATTGTCATTGATAAGATTTTAAAATTGGGAAATTTTTGCACATCTTCAGAGAAAGAATATTTTATTTAAAGGATTTGATCCAAGTATAGCTCATCATATCATTGATTTAGAGGATGAGACTAGGCTAGTCAGATAGAGATAAAGGCCTATTAACCCAAAGCTTAAATCTCTGATGAGATTTGATCTACATAAGCTCATTGAGTAAGCTATATAATATTTCTAATTAATTAGTCAACTTGGGTGGAAAAACTTGTTCTAATATAGAAAAATAATGGTGAAATAAGGCTATGTGTTCACTTCTGTGACTTGAACAAGGCCTCTCTTAAAGATCACTACCCATTGCCATCAATGGAGTAGATTTTACATCTAGTGGTAGATTCAAAAAGGTTGTCCTTATTGGATGGCTACAATGGATACAAGCAAATTTTGGTCAAAGAAGAAGCCCAGTTCAAAATAGCCTTCACCACAAAGTGGGGGACATTTGCATATATAAAAATGCCTTTTGGTTTATCTAATGCTAGAACCACTTTTTAGAAGGCTATGAAAATGGCATTTCAAGGTCTCCTCAATAAGTGTATTCTTTTTAATCTATATGACATAACAATATTCTCTAATAGCATAGATGAGCATATGATTCACCTGAGACAAGTGTTTGAAAGGTGAAGGGAGTTTAGAGTGTTTTTTAATCCAAAAAAGTGTGTTTTATCTATTCATGAAGGTAGGCTTCTTGGACATGTCATTTCAAAAAATCGTACAAGCATAGATCCTTAAAGGATAGAGTCAATTCTTGTACTTTCATTACTTAAGCACAAAACAACCTTGCAAATATTTTTAGACAAAATCAATTTCATAAGGAGATACATTTTAAATTTTTATACTTTAACTAGGCCGATCATAGATATGCTAAAGAAGGTTCAAATTTTTAGTTAGTCCAAAGAAGGAGTAAGATGTTTTGAAGAGATCAATAAATCTACATTGAGTGCTCCTACACTCCTAAACCCTGAATTTACAAAGTATTTATTCTTATATAACTATGTTAAGATTGGAAAATATTTAGGTATTCTCATGCAGCAGAATAAATAGACTTTAGAGCAGCCAATAATAGCCTTCTTCAGTCAAGGATTAGAATAATATGAAACAAGGTATTATTTTGTTGAGAAGCATGTAATTTTAGTTATAAGGTCCCTTAAAATGTTTAGGTACTTATTATCCAATAATAAGATACATTTGATGGTTTCACATCTAAGTGTCAAGGATTTTTTTCTAAATAAGGATATAAATGACAAGAGAGCTGGTTGGATAACCAAAGTCATGGAATATGATGTTGAGATCAAAGTCACAAAGCTGGTTAGAGGCAAAGTACTTTGTAAACATCTAACCCAAGACTTGTAGGAGTATAATGAAATGGTTATGGTGTCAAATGATGAAAACATTGTAACTAAATAAACCTCATATTCTAGTTAGTTCCAAGATATACTAAGATACCTACATGATGGTGTTTATCCTTCTCATATCACTCCTTCAAAGAGGAGACATTTTAAATTGCAATCAATTCCTTTGCTTCTTGTTAGTAATGTATTTTTCCAAAAGGATATCAATGGCATACTTCTAAGATGCATAGAACCAGGTCAAACATAGAAGTTACTTGAATAATTTCATGATGGACATGGTGGAGAACATTATTTAACAAGGATCACAACCACAAGATAATGAGAGGTGGGTATTATTGGCCAAGTTTATTTGGTGATTGTCATACATGGATTATGAAATGTAAACCATGTTCCATGTTTGTTACAAAGGTAAATCTTGCAGCCTTACCTATCCAATGAATTTTAGTTAATCAACCCTTTATCCAATGGGGATTGGACTTTATTTTTCTCATCAACCCCCTTCAAGACTGGGACACAAGTGGATCCTAACTGCCACATATTATTTTACTAGATAGACATAAGAAGTGGCATTAAAAGAAGCTAATGATTTTTTTTTTGAAATTTTATGAAGGTTTGCTTACCAAATTTGGGGTCCCTTCAACTATAATTTCTGATAATACTATGGCTTTTGTTGGATCTAAGATCAGCTAGTGGGTAGTTTAACATAGATTTTTCCTCAGTACCTCATCAAACTATTATCTACAATGTAATGGCCTTGCTGAATCCACTAAAAAACATTTATTGAAGATCATTAGGAGGACTTTTGAAGACAATCAAAGATCATGGCATCTTAAATTAAATTCATCTCTATGGGTTGATAGGATCACCTATAAAATTTCCATAGAAAAGTCTCCATATAAGCTAGTATACAGTGAGGAAGCAAGAATGCCTATTTCTCTTGAATTCCCTACTTTGGAATTGATGCATTAGCTTGAGATTTTGGAGAATGAGTTAGTGGAAATAAGATATGCTAAGCTCATGGAGCTAGAAGAGACAAGGCATTGGTCAATGTTGGCTATGAAATCCCATCAAGAAATGACAAAGAGATGTTTTGACAAAGGAGCTTCTTCAAGAGATTTCCAAGAAAGAGATTTGGTCCTCAAGTGGGATAAAGATAGAACTAAGATAGGAAAGCACACAAAATTTAATTCTCTATGGAGTGATTTATATACAATCTCTAGTTGCAAATCCTAAAATGTTTTCCATCTCATAAGGATGAATGGTGAAGAGCTTCATATCCCACTTAATGAGATACATCTTAAGCACTACTATTAAGGAAGCTAAGTCCCCTATACATAATTAGTTGTTTTAATTTTTATCTAAGTGTTTTTATAACACATTATTTTGTTTCCTTTCTATTTTATCCAAATAAGTTCTTTTGTTACACAATTGTTTGATAGTTTAGTCACCTTTGTTTTATTAGGTTAGTTTCCCTTTCAAGTTTTATTTCTTTCCCTATTTCTTGGAATTATTTTGTCATTACAAGTCAAAAGGCTATCTTAAATTCATCTAAAGGGTCCATGTATCATCTATTATGAGTCGTAAGTCATGTAAATGCTCTGATTTCTCAAGCATAGAAGGCATGTTGCCCAACCAAGTCACCAAACATGTTGACCAAATTTGGTCTACATACCAAGAAATGATGCCTAGTTTAAGAGTTCAATGGAAGGAGTAGGATCCTAGTTGAAGAGTAGTCCAATGATTCAATATGAATAGGCTTCATGTTGAAACTAAGTAGCTCAAGGTCATGGAACAAGTCTGCACAAGCTTCAAATTTTCATATTTCTTTCAATCCTTCAAGGATAAACCAAAATTTCAAGTACAAGTTCAAAAGGGCCTACAAGGTTTAAAGAAAGCTAAGTACAAAACCTTTTTTGGGCTATGTCTTTACTTGGGAATTCTTTAGGACCTTTTATTTGACTAAGTGTTCATTCTTTTAGCCAAATTATTTCAAGATTTTATTTTGCTAAACTAAATTCTTTCAGACCCTTTTTTGGCTAAGTGTTGAATTGCTTTAGACAAATTATCCGAAACAAAGTTTTTGAAAGCATGAATTCCTTCAGACAAAATATCTGAAGAAAAATACAAAAACCTATTTCTTTCAAAAAAATTATTTCATAATAATTTCCCTGAAGACCTATTTCTTTTAGAGAAATTGTTCAAGTCAAAAAAGGTTGTGTAAATTTTATTAGACATTTTGTTTGTATTAAAAGCCTAATGGTCATTTCTTTTGGGAAAATTATCAAAACAATTTTCACAATGGGTCATGCTATAGGAAAGTGGTTTGATGAAAAAATACAAAAGGGTATTTTGTCAAGCAAAGTGTTTGAAACACTTTTGCTAAAAGATATTTTTTTCAAGAAAAGTGCACTATACAATTTTTTTGAAGGGTCGTTTCTTGGTAAAATGGTCCAGTTCAAGGGTTTCAAATGGTCTTTTCTCAAGAAAGTGAAAAGAATTTTTTTGAAGGGTAAGTATTCAATAAGGTAGACTAAATGAAAATATCGAAGGGCCATTTAGTTTAGGAAAGTACCATAGAAAAAGTCCCAAGGGGTTATTCTCTCGACAAAGTGCCCTATATAATTTTATCGAAGTGTCATTTCTTAAGAAAATTTTCTAGTTAAAGGGTTCCAAAGGGGTTTTTTTCAAGGAAGGTACCCTAAAAAAATATCTAATAAAAGTTATGAAGGAAAGAGCCCATGAAATTTGTGATCTAGACAGTTGTGCAAACATCAATTTCAGACTATAAGAAATAGCCGTATGAATTCAAAAAGTCTAGGACAACCCTGCAAGTGTCAAATTCAAGCACATAAGATGACTATTGGTTTTTAAATATGCATTAATGTTTGTGAAAATGTCAAATACATTTGTAGAGATGCCAAATTTTAAGCCATAGAAAATAACTATTTCTATTCAAATGGCTTTAAGATCAATGATCTACATTCAATTTGATCAAAGATCTAGTATCACACATTTAGTCAAGAAGTCAATAAGACATTCACATGAATGCCAAACTAAGACCATGATAACTAACTATTTGGGTTTAAAATGTCCTTATTAGATTTTAATTTGTTCAATATTTGATGGTTTACATGAGCTTATATACTGACAAATAAAATCTAATGATCCATGCTGGAGTCAAATAGGTCAAAAGATCCATGGGTTAAAGCTCTTAAATAGCTACAAGTTGGATAAATTCTTACAGTGTGGGTTCATCAAGATGAAATCCAATGGTGCACATTCATTGACAAGAGGATGGGTCTAAGCTAAATCAATGATCCATTTTTGATATTATAAATGATCTAATGACAAGCGATGACTGATAGGTTAATGATCCTAAGCAGATCAATGACATGCATTCAATCACAAAAAGGTGCTCAGTAGAGCGAGATGGGTCAAAGGAGTTAGTAAAATCTAGGGGACCAATAAGAATAAAGATAGTTGGACATAATGAAATAGGTTGAGTCATTTTTTTATGGCTAATCAAACAAAGGTGAACCTAGACATTTTTTATAGAAGTCAATGGGGTAGTTTTAGACTTAGGCATGTAAATGCAAATAGAAATAGAACATGAATATGATCTAGATAAAACTAGTGGGACCAAGTATTTCCAATAGAGTTTCATATATGTAAAATAGGTTGTTTGGACCTAATACAAATACCAATGATTGTGAATCAAGGTCAACCAATTTATAGGTTTTCATGAATGTTGTGATTGTGGAAAACCAAAGGTCTAAGATTGGTTTTTCATCTATAGAATGGACCCATGTTCGAGTTGGAAAAAATGTAGATGTAAATGTGATCATAGAGAAATGTGTCTCACCTATCATGAGGTTAAATTTTCAATGAAAAGATACAATTTGAAATCCAAAGTAGATGTCACATAATTTTGCCAATTTCAAGATATGATACTTGTCAATAGGTCATTAAACGATATCATGAATTTATAAGAAGACACTGGGTAAATGGATAAAGATCATGGAGCATTTAGTTATTTTATGAGGACCTTCTTTCTTGATAAGATCATAAGTCATCATCCTTAAGAATGCTAATCCATCAAAAGTGGTTGGGCCTCTATCAATGCACAACTCTCTCTCTCTCTCTCTCTCTCTCTCTCTCTCTCTCTCTCTCTCTCTCTCTCTCTCTCTCTCTCTCTCTCTCTCTCTCTCTCTCTCTCTCTCTCTCTCTCTCTCTCTCTCTCTCTCTTTTATAAATATAGGCTTTTAAGCCCTAAAATTGATCCCTCTTTTTGGTATGACTAAACTATACCAAAATTTGTACTATGATACCTTTTTAATGAAATAAAGATAGAATTCTATATTTTTCTAAGTTTGATTGAAGTGTGTTCCATGAATTCATGTAATGTGGTTAAGTGAATATATTTTACTTCCTTATATCTAAGTTTTTCTCACCTTCAAGAAGTGCTTAGGAGTTCATATAGGCCATTATAAGTGCAATTTACAATTTATTGTGTAGCTTGAAAGTGGATATATTCCCTCTCAAATTAATTTGATAATTAATTAATGCCTTATTCTAAAATATTTATGTGAGATTGATAATTTTTGTTCTTGAAAGTGTCTCATAGTGTGGAATGTCTGAGTTTGAGTGATCAAATAATTGGTGCATCACTTCTTTTACATGTTATTGTCAAAATTGCTCTCCCTTTTCCAAGCAAGTGATAGTTTAGGTTTAGTATAGGTGATAGTTCCAAAATGAATACAACCTTTTCTAGAGGTCTAATCCATTATTAGGATACCCAAAACCTAGGAATAGTCCCATGTGGGATTATATTTGAGTAGGAATATCTCAACAATCCACTTCTCAGTTAGGGTACAAATCTAGAACACCTATACTAATTTCAAGAACATTGGAGTTATATGATCTCCTCAAATGAACTAATTACACTAAATGAATCATTTTTTGACTATTTTATCAATAGTTACATATCACTATTGGTCTTGAAAAATCATAGGGTGTAAGATATCCAATGGTATAGAGCATAAATAGAACATTCAGATCCATTGTTAAAAATGATAGTGTTATGTTATACAATACAAAGATGCTCTAAAATCCATGAATTTCATTAAAATCACTATTTATTGGAAATGTGTAATTTCCAAAATAATGGTTTTTATCCACCATAGCCTTGGTTGATCTAACCCTTACCTAATCAAGTTACATTAGGGCGAGCATCACCTATTGAATGTTGAATTATATGAGTGAGACAACATGAGGATAGTGATAATTGATTTACTCTTGGAAAAAGTGAAATGATGTTCAATATATGATAATGGCTTCAATGGGAAAGTTTAATGTATATGTTTAGAACATTATGACCTATGAAGGACCAAGGGTTTGACTTAAACCAAGAGGGATGAATGGGGTTAAAGTAAGTGTTTCACTTACTATGTCAAAAAGTTGGGGATATCTCCTTATTAATATGCATCATAATCCATATAATATATAATACACAAACATTATTAGTAACCTCATAGATTCATGGATATATAACTATGGGCTTTGTTGGAACACACCTTTCCTTGGTTAAATGGTGATGCTAAAATTGAGATCCCTAGAGAAAAAATGTGTTGTATTGAATGATGGATGTAGTTAACCATCAAAAAAATATAGAAAGATGTTGAAACTTGTTGCTTCTAGCATTCTCAATGTTTGGTTTGGGAATAACGTGATAATATCTTAGTTGAAATATTGAGGGTTGTGGTGCCATTTTTGTTTTATGGCAATGTAAAGGAATACATTGGTAGGTTAGCAGGTTTGTCAATACCTATTTTTCAGTATTTTTAAACCTATTGTGCTTAATAATTGGTTCTTAGAGTGATGTTAGAATGTGTGTAATTATTCTTCCTATTGGCAATGACGTTGCAATCATAAAACTTATGATGGCATGCTCAATGTCATAATTTTTGGTAAGGATAAGTTGTCAAAATTGATGTTTTAAACCTATACCAGTCTGAACATCATTGTGTTACTGACTAATTCTACATGGATAATGATAAAAGTGTGATAAATACAACACAAAAATGATATTTTTTTAATCAAGAAGTTAATATTTTGATATGTTGTATAGTTGTATTTTGATAAAATCTCAAATGTAACAATTTTTGAGCTAATATTACCCTATTATGATGAGTGGTATTGATTTATATGAAATATTTTAGTAACAATATGCTTCTCATTATTAGGAAAAGTTTTTCTAAGGAAAACATGCCCATATATGGCATAAGGGTAAGCTCTTGTGAGATACTAGTTGGATACTATGTGTGAGTGATTGGTTATGCTTGTTGGTTGTATATGCCAACTTTGGATGATTGATTAGAACCATGATGTGATCTAAAATTGAAATTAGTGATTTTGAATCACTATGGGTCCTATGAATTGGGATTTTATGCAATTTCATCAATATTGTACTTGTTAAAAGCATAGGCACATGTGGTATGAAAGTGCCAATGTGTTATGAAGAAGTTAATTCTATGTTTTATTTGAAGGAATATTTGTGAATTAGTATTATAGTTTTTTAATAAATCATGACTATAATGTATGTTGATTAATCAAAATAATCAATGTGACATTTGGGTCTAACAATACAAAATATCAAGTACCCACTTAACTTTGTGAAAGAGTGATAAATTTTAGATGAACACCCTCAAATGGAAAATTAAAAAGATGGTGGGATTGGGATACATATACCATCATGTGGGGTTCACAAGTAATAGAGAACATGTTGTAAGACTTTTGGTTACATGTGATACCTAGAATGGTTTCTCTAATATTAAATGTGGTTGGTGCAGGACAATGCACTAACCCATGAATGGTTGATGATGAAGGAAGAGTAACCTTAATGGTATGCATTACTTCCTTTTTAAATGACATTATATGATGAGTTTACTTAAGTTTATGTAATTTAAATAGTGCTTACAATGGAAGATTCCATTTTTAACCTAGAAATATGGTTTTAATACAAAAGTAAACAATGATCTTAAGTTGTAGGTTTCTGTGTGATAATACAAAAGTGAATAATGATCTTAAAAGGGTTTTTATATTCAAAATACTAACCTGCATTAAGAAATAAATAAATAAACCTAATGAACTATTGAATGTAATCCATGTTTGGAAGTACAGATAGCACTCTTGTTGTTAAGCGAGTTATGGTAAGTCTAAATTGTTGCAATTAAAACACTATATTCTTTGTATGTGTTAAATTACATGTTCATATAAGTGGATAGAAATTGGTATTTTTAAGAGTGTTGCATGAAAAGTATCAGTTTGCCAATGCATTTTTCTAAGGTAAGAATAGGTTTGAGATATAAATACTATTGTATGAGTGGTTAATAACCTTTTGATTCAAAACAAATGGCCTTATGAGTCATAAAAATATAAATTTTGTACCCACATTTAATTTTTTTTTAAATCACATGCTGAAAAAGGGTGTATACAACACCTCTTTTTACTCATTTTGGTGTTTCAAAGGGACACTCAAGTTGAAACGACATTTCTTGTTGATCTATCATGCAGCTTGGTGTTGTTTATTTTATGGTAAGCTACTTGAAATACCAGTAAGGGAAGGCTAAATATTTCCACTCTAGATGGTTGTTATATCGTCATGCTATGCCAAGAGGTAAATTGGTAGTAATTCCATGTGTTCTTATTGCTAGGATGTATAAGTACATAGTAGGCATGACACTATATTCATTATAATTAATTAAATTTTCTAAGTTGTTACTTAGTTCTTGGATATTTAACAAATGGTTATTTTGAGATGTGGAATGTTTCGTAAAAGGAGTGTTAGAACCTATTTTAGGAATCTTACCCTAATTATTTGATTTTTCTCCATGATGGATCCTCTCTAAGAGGGGAGAATGTTATAATCTAAAAATTTCATACCTTTATATAGATGTTGATGCATCACTATAGCTCATTTTACTAAAATATGGTTGACATTTGACTCCTATGAAAAATGACTGGTTTTGTTATGGACATCATATTCTAATATGATGTTTAATGGTTATTTTTTTCTCCATTTCTATTCTAGATTATTATATAGGATTCAGTTATATCTTGTATATATTATGCTTAGTTTATAATAATGTTATTATCTATTATGAATTTTTTTCCTCTAGATCTGCTAATGCCTTATTTGATGGTTGCATGGACATGTTCATGAGCTAGGATCAGTGGCAGGTTTCAATAGCCTAGGGAAATAATAAAGAGGTGAAAAATAGTTAGAAATAACCTAAAAGGTAAATATGTTATGCAAGGGTCCTAATCCATAATTTTATATGTCCTTACTATTATTGATTGACATCATGATTGATGCATGTCATGTATTATGCTTTGCCTTTGTTTCTGTATTTTAGTGATTATGTGGGATTACTTGTGTTGTCATCGTATATCTGATAATTTTTGTTATCAATCCCTAAACAGTTGTTTTGCATCCCTCTCAGTTATTATTTTGATCTATTGATGACAATATAGGCTCAAATTTTGCTATTGTATGAGTTTTGACTATGTTAATTGATTTGTTAAGCCTTGATTAATGCCATGAATTTGAGTTTCATTGTTTGAACCTTGGAATTCTATTGATATCTTGTTAATCCTTAATTTATATTGTGAGTTTGTGTGTGTCATTTCTTGGTCTTATTGAATTGATTTATATTTGTTTCTAACTTAGATTTCCACATGAGCTTTGACTTGGACTAGGCATTATGTTGTGATCATGATTTCCTTTACCTAGTTGGACAAATTCATACCCACCATGCATCATGTTTAAATTTTTAGAATGTTGGGAGGTGTTGACATTGAATATATTCTTTTAGACATCATGGATCTTTCTCCCACTCCACCACTTGAGTTGTCTCTTTGTACATTGTGCATTGTCATGGAAGGTGTATGGCATGAAACATCCTAGCTAGGCTTGACAAACATGGAGAAAAATAATAAAAGGAGGTGTGATGGGTGTGTTGGTATCTACTAGCAAAAGGGATGACATTTTTAAAGGTTATGAGGATGAGATCAAGAGGATTATAAAGGAGAATTGTAGTGGTTTTGGGAGGCCACGGTGGGGGAAAAAGATAAGGGGTGACTCTACTTAAGGTGACAAATAATAAAAAGGAAAACCCAACATTGAGAAAATCAAATTTTCTCCTATAGTGGCCTTCCCAAAAGCTATGAATTAAGTAGGTTTTAATATATTTTTGGTTATTATTTGATCCTTGATGTTGGTATTATGCCATGGAGTTTATAATGGACCTATACCACTACAAGACATTATTATTCCATGTTTAGACTATGGGATTCATTATTGAGTTGTATTTACCTAATTCAATTAGAGGGTTTTCATTTTTGAGCCATGGGAGTTGTATATGGACATTAGAGGTCCATTATGAAGTCTCATGACTTTGTGATGGACTTGAAATGTAATAAAATTGAATTTATTAATTTATGGACTATTGGTTTAGTTTTAAGTGATGTTGGATGTTATGATTTTGGTTTTTTTCCATAATTTATTTAGAAAGTATGCTTGTCATGTTTTAATGAATAAATTATATGCAAGATGGAAAATGGAGTATGGTTTCTACATAAAAAATGGTTTACTATTGAAACCCTAAGTTATAGTGAGAAAATCATGTGAATATTTCAACTCTAACCCTAACGAGGGTAAACATGATTTTTATGACTATTTGAATTTGCTTACAAGGCTGTAGTAGATCACCTTGATGGTGATTTTTTTTTTTACTTTAGTATAGAAATACTAGTCTGGTGTATTAATTTTTGAGACTCTCTTATCTTGCTAGGTGTATAAAATAACTATTACATGCATTGATTGGTTTTCCAAAAAATATAAATCTTGATGGATATTTATCTTGATGAAATTTGTTGAACTATGCCTTCTAACTTGGGACTATGGATTGAAAATTCAATGTTTGACTTTTTGGTCTCGGTTCCAATTCATGATTTTATTGTTTGTTTTGGTGATTAGCTATGGGATATACTAGGATACTTTTAGACAATTGTAAGAAGTTAAATTTTGTATTGATCTCATCTTTATTTTGTGGTATTATTATATCAATGCTTGTTGAGCCTGAAACAACTATATACTTATCTATGATTAGTTTTTATTATCCTATATTGAATAAATGATTTTATGGCTTGATGAAATGATTAAACCTATTGTATTCCATGCTTTTATAAATGGTTTGTAGGTAGTTATTATTTCATTAAGTTGTGTGTTAACCTTGGTGTTAGAATTAAGTTACTAGATGTTTTGAATTTGTAACCACAAAATATATGCTTATGATTAGTTTATTTATGGTGGCAAGTTTATTTTAGGTTATGCCTATCTACCCTATAGGAAACTGGTAGAAGTATATGGATCTTCTTGATTGGATATGAGGTGGATCATATTTTGTGCATTAACCATAACTAATTATTTTGGTTTTCATTTTGTGTTTGAAATTAGATATAATATTAAGCTTATAAGAGTTTTTATGGACTCCCATACTCTAAGTAGTTGTTTATATGGTTGAAAATGGGTTTTAACAATGTCTTAGGCTGTATAGATTCATTTTCCTTTTGTTTGTATAGTATACCCTTGTGATTTTATTGGCTTTTGCCTCTTTTTAGATGATCTTGATCTCCTTCTTATTGTTTTATGTATATTTTATATTATTACATAAAATGTGGATCAATTGGAACCTCTTGGCTTGATCTAGACCTCTCTTGAGCACCTAGCTACCAAACAATGTGATCTAGCCAATGGATGGTGTGGTTAGGGCCATCAGATGGTTGGGCTAATTGGACTAGGCATGTGGTTTTGACCTTTTTGTATGAGTGTTTCTTATTTTCCTATTTATTCATATCATGTTCCATGTTATTGACATATCTTATACATACATTGCCTCCATATGTACTATTGGGTTCAGTTTTAATAGATATTATATTCAATTTACTTTTGTTGATATTATGTAATTTGGTATCATCCATTGACCTGGGTAGGAGTTATATTATTCTCGACACATGTTCAATTCATGAATGTGTTAGTGTCCACTCAAATCAAGAGGGAAGTGTGGTACTCATCCATGAATAACTATTGCATTAACAGCTTTAGTTGATGATGTATATTTGGGCATTATTATGGTGAATTTGAGTTAATGGTTCTTAGATATTATTTGATTTTTAGTTGAAGTCTTATCATAGTGTGTATCCATATATTTACACTTGTTATAAAAATTTACAAGGTCAATTTAACATGTGAAGGAAAAACATTAACATGTTCATTATTACTATGAGGACATTGTGCTCGAGACATCTCTATGAAAACTATGAATTAATTTTACGTGTATGGTTTATTGTTATTAGTAAGAATAATGTTTTTTTAGAGCTATACAAGTTACTATTATAAATATGTGAAGGTATGATTCTTTAATGGGGTGTTTATATGCTAGATATATTCTACCTAGGGTGTCATTATTAATATTAGATTCATTATTGATTGATAGTTAATAGAGAATCCTATTATAATGTAAAAGTTGAATCAATTTCTAATATTTGTGTCCATCCATTCTAAACATAGGCATCTTATAAGACACTAGTTATTTTTATATGCTATAAATTTAATTCAGATGTAATCATTGGTATAATTAAAACATATGTGGCCCATTGATGAAATTGCAATCAATTATAATTAAGTGAATTCTAAACTCCATGTTTTTATCTTAAAACTCTTGGTATTGGCAATAAAATATTTGGTGTCTAAATTTAATAATTTCTTAATCAACCTTGTACATTTATTTAATTACATGAAATAATTGTAAACAAAAGTATTATTCTATGCATGTGCTACATACCTCAAATGCACTTAACTTGAACTAGCTATTGGATGTAATTAATTGTGTTTAGTGTGCTTATGGATTTCTTGAAAAAAATTACAACTATAAAAACTTGGTATAGTTTAGTTAGAAAAGGTTTTATGATTTAAGTTTTCTTCATTTTCCTTTTCTTCAAGCAGATTAGTATAAGACCATGTGTTGGTTAGTAGTAGATGAGTGCATTGGATTTTTTGATAAACTACAAAATCATGTTATTGATTAAAAGAGCTCATCATTATTAAATAAATATGTTATGGGTTAGTGTTTGGATTATTTGTTAATAAAAATTGTTTAGACCTTGATGGGTTATCTTCCTTAAGTAAGTTTGCCCTTGTAGGTATACATGAACAATCTCATAACTACCCCTAACTGAAAAAATAATAAGGTGGTTGATTTCAATTTGGGAATAAAATCACAAGTGGTCCAATTTAATGGATTTATTAATTACCAAGAAAACTAAGAGTGAATGTATAACTTCTCATTGGACCTCTTAGGCTTTTGTGACAAATATTTTAATAATTAAATATAGAGCAATAAGGTGCATGGACCCAAGCCACATATTTATTTTTTGAATCCTTGATAGGTATAACCCAACCTAATTGCCTAAAATACCATTATTATTCATTTATAATCAGGATGTTCCCAATTTATTTATTTATGAGATGTTTCTACTCTACGATTTGAATATTATTGATTGGTAAACAATATAGACCTTTTGATGATTGGTTTTATATTATATTGTTTCACCATTCCTTAGCATCATGACAATGGATAATATTAATTACCCACATGAATAATCTTTAAATTGATATGACTTCTTTGGCATAAGAAAACTACACCTTATAAATTATATCTCATCTAGTGATAATTCAATTTGAACATAAGGTTATCCATTAATTTTATTTAATGGATAAAGGGTCTAAATATATGAATGAATTGATAAAATACTCTCATGTTATACATTAAGAAATTTATTCTAGGTTAAAATGTATTAATGAGTAAGGAAGATCCCTTTTATACACTAAACTTAACGAGTGGTTAAATCTAAAACTAGGAAGGCCATGGTAAGATGATCCCATGAGCCAGAGAGGAGGATATATACCCTTGATAGGTAGCACTAGTTTAATTGCCTATAAAACCTCTATTAACCATTTGATTAATAAGAAGGTGCCCTTTTATGGGTAATAATGAATTTTGTTGTAGAATTATTGGATCATAGTGTTAATCCTTATGTACTTTAATCAACTTGTTTGTTGCTATAAATCATGATTGGAACCTTAGAGTATATGAATAATTATACCTAGGTTAGGAACAAATCTTATCTCTCATCTCATAAAGTTGTTAGAACTGAATGGTAACATTAGATGAATAAATTCATCTATTCCAATTTTACCAAGAAGAAACCATATAACCACCTCCAAGATTAAAATGTTCTTTAATGAAGGGAACAAGACACTTAAATAATGTTAAGTACTCTTAAATTATCCTATGTGGAATAATAATGCCATGTATGTATTTTGGAATTTATCCATGTACTTTCACACCAATGCATCCCAAACTCCATATTGTTAATTGGCAACTTACTTCCTTATATAATCCTTTATAGGTGTTTACCCTTGGTTAAGTGTCTTCATTCATATCCTATGGTTCTAGGTGTATGTATATGAGTAATCCACAAGTAAAACATTAGTTTCATCAAAAAATGAGTAGTAGGCCTAGGTTGTAGTCTTAAATATACTATGATAATGTAATTCCAAAAATGTTTTCAGGGTTGTTTCATTATACTCTTAATTTTTTTGAGAAATATCCCAAAAAAAATATTAGTCAAAGATATTTTTAGACGACCAAAATGTTTCACGTAAAAATAAATCACACATGCACTACTTGTTGTTGTAGGCAACATGTTTAATTTTTAATGTAGTTTGATTTTTTTAATCATATATGTTAGGGTGTGGAGCTAAAAACTTCACCAAGGAGCATAGTTTATCAGGTTCGGGTCTACACAGACATCGGCGTCGGTCAGGAGTGACCGATGTCAGTCACAGGCAGTTGCAGAGATGCCGACGTCGGCAGAAGGTCGGCTGATGACGGTCACAGACAAGCAGCAGGAACCGACGTCAGTTACCTGTGTGTCCAGAAAGCTATTTTCGTGGACAGAAGCGAGTGTTTGCATGATAAGTTTGAGTTGGAGACTCAAGCTCGCATCTCTATTATTGGCATTACTATTTTTAGAGCCCTTGTTTAAGTGGTTTAATTGTTTGTTGAAAGTACATGCTCAAGTCTCCTAATTCTATATGAAGAATTAGATCTTCCTAGCTTATTGTATTTTTGTAGAAGAATTGGTGTGTGAAGAACAGTACAGAATTGAATCAATCCAGGCTTGTTGGAGTTGATTGTTCTTGAGAAAGATAGCTCTTGAGGAATAGAGATCTATTGAGAGATCTATACATCTAGGAGAGGTGTGGAAGAAAGAAGCTTTCTTCGATTGTATTCCTTTTGTAAAGAGTTTGTTAATACAAGTTTTCAGGGTGTTTTCTTGTATCTCTTGTTCTTGCTATTATCATTCTAATTACTTGTCAATCTGGTTTAATTCCACATTTATTGCTTTCACAATTTTAATCTATTGTTGGTTTGATCCCCCAACAAGTGGTATCAGAGCCTTGGTTACAGGTTCAGAGCTTGATATTTGGTATCAAAGTTCAGGTTCACTAACAGGTGGTTCAGATCTGTGTAGTGTGTATTGATTACAGGTTCTCACAGGAGTTTATGTAGGGATTTCTATTTGAGTGGGAGAAGTAATGGCAGATGAAAGTAAATTAAGAATGGAAAAGTTCAATGGCAAAAATTACCAACACTGGAGAATACAGATAGAGGACTATTTGTATCAGAAAGATCTCTACTTACTGTTAGGAGGTATTGCAAAGAAGCCCAAAGACATGGAGGATGAAGAATGGGAAGTTCTTGACAGAAAGGCTCTGGGTTCTATAAGATTGAGTCTAGCATCCACTGTGATATCCAATTTATCACAGGCAAAGTCTACGGTAGAGTTGATGACTACGTTAGCAAATTTGTATGAAAAACCCTCAGCTTCCAATAAGGTATATCTTATGAAGCAGTTATTTAATTTGCATATGAATGAAGGTGGATCTGTTTCTACTCATCTGAATAATTTCAATGGTATTGTGAATCAATTAAGTTCAGTAAATATAGTGTTTGATGATGAGATAAAAGCTCTTTTAATATTATGTTCTTTGCCTGAAAGCTGGCATGGCTTAGTAATGGCAGTAAGTAATACTGCATCTGCATCAAATATTTTGAAAGTAGAGGATGTTGTTAGTGTTATCTTGAATGAGGAAATACGCAGGAAAAGCACAGAAGAGGCATCTGGGAATGCTTTAAGTTTTGAGAGCAGGGGAAGGCAGAAAGAGAAGAGCAAGAAAGGTAGAGCAAGATCCAAATCAAAGGGGAAAGGCAGATCTAAATCCAGAAATGGCAGAAGGCCACAATGCTGGAATTGTGGAAAGATGGGGCACATAAGCAGAAATTGTTGGTCAAAGCCTAAGGAGGACAACCAGCACGAAGGAAAGGAGGAAGCCAAGATTGCAGGTATTGCACAGGATGCTTTAATTTTCTCTCTCCATAATAATATAAAATCTTGGGTATTAGATTCTGGTGCATCTTTTCATGCTACTCCTAACAGGGAATATTTCAGTGACTATATCCATGGAGATTTTGGAATAGTGTATCTAGGGGATGATGAGCCCTGTAAAATAATTGGCAAAGGTAAAGTGCAGCTGAAGATGCAGAATAGCAACACATGGGTGTTGAGAGATGTGATGCATGTTCCTAGCTTGAAGAGAAATTTGATTTCTGCAGGAAAGTTAGGGGATGAGGGTTGTACAATAACTCTCACAGCATAATCTTGGAAGGTGACCAAGGGTGCACTTGTTATGGCCAGAGGTAAGAGAGAAGGTACTCTCTATTTGTGTAATTGTGTTACTAACAAATCTCCTTCTGTATTATCTACTTCAGATGTGGACGCTAAATTGTGGCACTCAAGGCTTGGCCACATGAGTGAGAAGGGGATGTCAATTCTTAAGTCTAAAGGTATGCTTTCAGATTTAAAAGGCATAGATCTAGAATTTTGTGAGCACTGTGTATTTGGAAAACAGAAAAGGGTTAGTTTTCTCAAAACTGGGTCTACTAAGAAGAGGCACAAGTTGGAGCTTGTTCACACAGACGTGTGGGGACCGGCTCAGGTTGCTTCCATTGGAGGATCACAGTACTATGTATCTTTCATAGATGATGCCACAAGGAAGGTATGGATCTATTGTATTAGAAGAAAATCTGATGTATTTGATACTTTTAAAGTTTGGAAAGCTATGGTTGAGAATGAAACAGGTAAAAGATTAAAGTGCCTGAGATCAGACAATGGTGGTGAGTTCTGTAGTCATAAGTTCAGAGATTATTGTTACATGCATGGAATCCGTAGGCAAAGGACGGTTCCAAGGACACCTCAGCAGAATGGAATCGCTGAAAGGATGAATAGGACAATAATGGAGCGTGCAAGATGTATGAGATTGCATGCCGATTTGCCCTTATAGTTTTGGGCACAAGCTGTTGACACTGTAGTGTACCTGATTAACAGAGGACCCTCTACAGCTCTGGATGGTGGTATTCCAAAAGAGGCATGGATAGGTAAAAAGGTTGATCTCTCATATCTCAAAGTTTTTGGTTGTGAAGCCTTTGTGCATATAGATAAGGAAAATAGAAAGAAACTTGATGCTAAGTCTATGAGATGCACGTTTATTGGCTATGGCTCAAATGATTTTGGTTACAGATTGTGGAATCTAGAAACTAACAAGGTAATCAGGAGCCGTGATGTTGTTTTCAATGAAAGAGTGATGTATTGTGATCAGCTAAGGAAGTTGAATCAATCTGAGCAGAGCAATGGTGAATTGGATGAGGTGAAAGTCCAAAATGAGCTCGCGAGAAAAAGAAATAATCACTTACAGGAAAACATAGAGACCGACGTCGGCAGGTTAGGAACCGGCGTCGGTAGGACAAAAACCAGCGTCGGCCATACAGAGACCGACGTCAGCCGTACAGGTACCGAGGTCGGTCTGACAGAACCGACGTCGGCCAGTAATAGGTCTGGAGGTGACCGAGGTCAGTCACTGTCAGAGAATTTGGGTGGACAGCGTGTTGTGGACGAGTCTCAGACACCCATCAGGAGGTCAGAAAGGGTGAGTAAGCCTCCAATTAGATATTATCCTTCTTTATTTTATTTATTGCTAACTGATGGTGGAGAACCAGAGAGTTTTGAAGAAGCAATACAGGTGGAGTCCAAGAGTGAGTTGGAGCGTGGCATGGTTGAGGAGTTGGAGTCCTTAAGAGAAAACCAAACATGGGATTTGGTTGAATTGCCAGCTGGTAAGAGAACACTTAAGAATAGATGGACCTACAGGTTGAAGGAAGGTGAGAATGGACAGATGAGATACAAGGCCAGATTAGTGGTAAAAGGATTTGCACAAAAGCCAGGTATTGACTTTGGTGAGATTTTTTCTCCTGTTGTTACGATGACTTCTATAAGGGTTGTATTGTCTTTGGTTGCTTTTGAGGACTTGCATCTTGAGCAGCTAGATGTTAAGACATCATTTCTTCATGGAGATTTGGATGAGGAAATTTATATGGAATAGCCAGAAGGATTTGAGGTCAAGGGTAAGGAGAAGTTTGTGTGCAGGTTGAAGAAAAGCTTGTATGGCCTCAAGCAAGCTCCTAGGCAATGGTACTTAAAATTTGACAGGGTTATGACTGAGCATGGCTACAGTAGGTGTCAATCAGACCATTGTGTGTATTTCAAGAGATTTGATAATGGTAGATATATTATTCTATTGTTGTATGTAGATGACATGCTAGTTGCAGGGTCTCACATGCAGGATATCTCAGAGCTTAAGGTAAAATTAGCTCAAACATTTGCTATGAAGGATTTAGGAGCAGCAAAGAAAATCCTTGGCATGAGCATTAAGAGAGACAGGAAAAATCACAAGTTGATATTGTCTCAACAAGATTATGTGGACAAGGTGTTAAAACGGTTCAATATGCAGGATGCTAAACCGGTAAGCACACCTTTGGCTGGACATTTTAAGTTGAGTAAAGAACAATGTCCTAATTCATATGATGAGGTAGAGTACATGAGTAAGGTTCCATATTCTTCCGCTGTAGGGAGTTTGATGTATGCAATGGTGTGTACTAGACTAGATATTGCCCAAGCAGTGGGAGTTGTAAGTAAGTATATGGCCAATCCAGGTAAGGAACATTGGAAAGCAGTTCAGTGGATCCTTAGATATCTGAGAGGAACCAGCAGTAGGCACTTGTGCTATGGAGGTTCAGATACTTCTCTACATGGCTATGTAGATTCAGATATGGCAAGTGATTTGGATGGCAGGAGGAGCACTACAGGTTATGGTTTTACTGTAGGTGGAACAGCGGTTAGCTGGATATCTAAGTTACATAAGGTTGTTGCCTTGTCAACTACAGAAGCAGAGTATATTGCAGCCACAGAAGCTAGCAAGGAGATGATATGGATGACACGGTTCATGGATGAGCTTGGTAGGGAGCATGAGAGTTGCAGATTGTATAGTGACAGTTAGAGTGCAATCCATTTGGCTAAGAACTCAGCCTTTCATTTAAGAACAAAGCACATACAGCTAAGGTATCACTTCATACGATAGGTATTGGAAGATGGTGAGTTGAAGCTGGAGAAAATCCATACAGATGGGAATCCTGCTGATATGCTAACAAAGCTGGTTACAAAGGAGAAGTTGAATTTTCATTCAACTTCTATTGGTCTTCATGATTGAGTTGAAGATGGAGGAGCTAGAAGATGTTGTTGTACAGGTACTGGTGTAACTGTTTATCTGTAAGTGGGAGATTGTTAGGGTGTGGAGCTAAAAACTTCACCAAGGAGCATAGTTTATCAGGTTCGGGTCTACACAGACACTGGCGTCAGTCAGGAGTGACCGACGTTGGTCACAGGTAGTTGCAGAGATGCCGATGTTGGCAGAAGGTCGGCCGACGACGGTCACAGAAAAGCAGCAGGAACCGACGTCGGTTACCTGCGTGTCCAGAAAGCTATTTCTGTGGACAGAAGCGAGTGTTTGCATGATAAGTTTGAGTTGGAGACTCAAGCTCGCGTCTCTATTATTGGCATTACTATTTTTAGAGCCCTTGTTTAAGTGGTTTAACTGTTTGTTGAAAGTACATGCTCAAGTCTCCTAATTCTATATGAAGAATTAGATCTTCCTAGCTTATTGTATTTTTGTAGAAGAATTGGTGTGTGAAGAACAGTACAGAATTGAATCAATCCAGGCTTGTTGGAGTTGATTGTTCTTGAGAAAGATAGCTCTTGAGGAATAGAGATCTATTGAGAGATCTATACATCTAGGAGAGGTGTGGAAGAAAGAAGCTTTCTTTAATTGTATTCCTTTTGTAAAGAGTTTGTTAATACAAGTTTTCAGGGTGTTTTCTTGTATCTCTTGTTCTTGCTATTATCATTCTAATTACTTGTCAATCTAGTTTAATTCTGCATTTATTGCTTTCACAATTGTAATCTATTGTTGCTTTGATCCCCCAACAATATATGTTGTAAATTACATACCAATAAAAAATTTCATGAGTGTGGCATATAATTTTTACCAAAATCAGCCAAGGAATTTATTCCAACCAATTTTTGTGAAAGACTAGATGGAAAATTATTTTATAATAAAATATGTTTCAATGAAAATTGAAACATTTGTGGTAGAATTCAAAAATTACTATATACATGAGGAGAATACAAGTGCAATTAGATAGGAATTAGTTGGTTTGAGGAAATAAAAATATGTGACCTATCAAGTAAAATATGAAAAAGAATCTAAAATATGTGAGATTATTACAAAATCGATACTTGTTTCATAATTTAAGGTCAAATTTAGGGAGGTAGTTGTTTGAGTGTATAAGGAAAACACACATGGCTAGATGGTTGGATGAACATTCAAGCTAAGAAAGGACACATTCCCACATGGTTATATTTTTTTAGTAGTAGAGTTTGCTAATATTTACACATTCAAACCAAAAATGGAAGTTTAGTCACAATATTAAAACTCAATATAGGTTTCCATAATCATGCATATAACATTCATGCATGTATCTAAGAGTATTAATAATGATAAAAAAATATTAAGGGAGTATCATCTATGTCAATGATGATGGATCACATTGTATAGAGTATGTGTAAGGTTGTTTTGAGATGTTCTAAGGATAATAGACTAGGATGAACATTAATTTAAAACAAAATTACATTCGATTAGATAATTGTAAATAATAATTAAAGAATGCATAGATATTTTCATGGTTGAGTAGGATGCACATTACCACTGGTGTAGAACATATTTAGAGTTTCATTGAGGATGGTCATGGAAAAGGGTAATGTGATGGTGTTTGATCATCTATAAAAAGGGTCATTTCAAAAGAGGAGTTAAAATTTGAATATGTTGATGTTTTTACTAATGCAAAAACCATTGTTAAATGTTGTAATGAGAACATGTGCCATGATGCTCAAGAAAATTCTACTATTCATCAATTTTTTTGGTTGATCAAGGAAGAACACTTGGAAAAGTATGAAGATTGTATGAATACAATAGGATCAAGTGAACTCCACTCATTTCATATCTCAAATTTATGGTTTTGGACTCTTCATATGAGACATTTTACATGTTTTTTATGCATGCATGGACTCTATTTTGAATGAGTGTAATACATAAGAGTTGGTGGATTATTATATCTTAAAATATCTAATACTAATCAACACATATCAAGATTTGCCAACATTACAACTTAATGACTTTGACCATGTATATGATCTAGTGAAAATAGGTATAAGATTAATCATTATGTACTATTTATTCTCATTATCTAATCTTGATAGTGTCATTTAAAATTATTTTTGTGATATAAGGCATATTTTTTATATTTATTGTAGATGAGGAAAATGAAGATAAAACATATTAATACTTAAATCAGTGTGTAGAGGAAAAAAAATTGACTCTCAATTTATAGATGGAGAAAAAATTGAATATCCCACTATGTTTATGGTTGTCACTAGAACTTGGATTTGATTATACCCTATCAAAAATTGACATGTATGGTTTTTTTAAGACTTTGAAACACATGGGAAAATACTACACTATTAAAATTTGGTTCTTGCAACAAATATTAAATTGCTCAAATATCATGGGATGCCATTAAACATGAATCTATAGAAAGTTTATGAGTAAGACCATGAAGCTATTCTTACTACTATCAACATTGGAGTAGATCCTAGTGGTTCATGGGATTGAAATTTGAAGGTATCTTGACTTGTCAAATGTAAATGTAATCAATTTTATAAAATATTTTTATTTTATTGGTAGTATATTTAAATTTCATTTTTAATTACTTACTAGCAATTTTTTTGTAGGAAGTGGTGCTGAATAAGCTTCCACCTTCATGTAGTTGCCACTGTTATTGAATAATTTCATATTCTTGAAGGTAAGAAAATATTAATAAATGTACTTAGTTATTATAGATTTAGGGAATTACTAAATTTAGAATGGGAAGTGGGATTATATATTAGGTGTGTTGGGAGGTCAAAAACCTATCCCTAAATTTCATCCACCACCTTGGACATGTTGACAATGTCAGTTTCCTTCAACAAAGCACCATAGGTGGAGTTCTATAATTTCCACTTAAAATTTGATAATATTTATTGTCAGTGTTTCTAAACTCTTTAAAAGTTATAAAACATGCATCTAAATTGATTTATAAATTTTGGTCATGTAATCATATGTCTTTTTCCTATATAAACATGATCGAAGTGATATATTTGAACTTGGCATTTCTATAGGCATAAATGTCAATTGAAGCTTAAAAACTTATCTATTCACTACAAAAACATTATATTTTAGGACCCATTACTATAAATAGTTCCAAATATTTGTATGAAAGGTTCCATTGACATGACATATGGAAAAATTATAGGGATTTGAAATACACATTAGGGTTCATTTTATTCATAATGAAATGCATTTTTTATTTTATGTACATTAGAAGTTAAGCTAAAAACTACATTTTTATTGAATTGGGAAGGGTGTTCTTAAGGCCAGAATGGGTGATTGGTCTCTCAAATGGGAATGATTGGATTCCAAGTACCTAGCCTAAGATTTTTTACACCACCTTGGAAATGTTGGTAGTGCATGTTTCATACCAAAAAGCATTGAAAGCAATTTTTTCCAACTGCCACTTCAAATTTGGAAATATTTATTGTCAGTATTTTTGAGCTCATGGTAAAAACGTGACTCCATGTTGTTTTTGATGTCAATGTCATGGGAGAACATGTAATTTAATTATTTATATGTACTTGAAGTGATTAATTTTCACTTGGAGGACCATGAAACATAAATACCACTTGGAGCTCAAGAACATATAATTTCATTGCAAAAAAAATGCATTTTAGGGCCTATTATTTCAACTTGTGTAACATATTGGTCTTAAAGGTTCCATAAAAATGATATAGGGATAATTTATATGGATTAGACATGCATGCAGGGGTTCTTATGGTTCATCAAAATTACTTATGATTTTATATTTATGCACATCTGATGTTAATATAAAATATTTCATTTTATTGAATTAGGAAGGGCATTCTTCAGGCTAGAATGGGTGGTGGGTCTCTTAGCTGGGCATGATTAGAGGCCAAGAACCTGGGACTATATTTTATCCACCACCTTAGATGTGTTGATAGTGCTAATTTACATCCATGAAGCATTGGAGAATGAGATTCTCATTAGACATTGAATGAGACACTATATAAGGTTGATCATTATTAAAAGCATTAAAATATCCATTATTCACTATATGAGGTATTTTTTTGATAAGGGGATCTTAGGTTATGAGTTTTATATCTATATTTTTATTCACATCTCTAACATATAATTTACATTCACATCACTATGATTCAAATTTTAATGTGAATGTGTATGAATATTAGTCAAGAACATGGATCTATATAAATAAAAGCATGTACATTGAGTATAATATTACTATTTACCTCATTAAATGTGAACATTGGCCTAAAGTACCACCTATAGGCTTGGTTAGGAGAAATACAAGAGAGATGTGACTGTTGTTATATTTCCTACATCTTATTCCTTGAGGTCCCATATCCCAATTCCACTCCTAATTCTCATAAATCATAAATTTCCCTTTGTTTGGGTTTTGCTATAACTTTTATTTTTGTCCATTTGCCATGAAAATTTTCCATTGTGTTCATCATCTTGTTCTACTCCTTTATCCCTCTTTGACCAATTTTCCAATTTCTCCACTTTCAATCCTAAAATTGCCCTCAACTTCATCAATCATACTTCCACTATCGATTTTTTTATTAAAAGCACCTTTACCCTTTCTATTTTTTCCTAAATCCAAAACCTTCCTTACTAAATGTGTCTTAACTCTAGTTTTTCTATTCATTGAAAAAAAATGATATTTGGGTCATGGCAGTAACCCAAACAAGAACAAAAACCATTGAGGATAAAATTGGAGTCCTCAAAACCCACATCAAAGATCTTGATGAAAAAATTATTGGTCTCAGTCTTCAACATACCACCATGAATAATAGATGACATCTAGAGTCTTCTTCAGACACTGTGTTTTCTTCTTCTAGAAATTACCATTGGCCAAGCTTAATTTTCCTTGATTCAATGGTGCAGATCCAACTAGATGGATTTATCAGGTAGAATAATATTTTATTTTGCATAATAATTTTGATGCCAACAAGGTTCTGCTTGCCTATTTTCACTTATAAATTTAATCCCTTCAATGGTAATGTTGGTATACCAAGGCTCATGATACACCCATATGGATCAATTTTTACACCATCATTTTGCAATGGTTTGGCCCTACTACTTTTGATGAATTCACTAGAGAACTCACTAAACTCCATCAAACAATTATCGTCAGAGAATATCAAACTAAATTTGAAAAACTAGACAATCATATAGAGGGATTATCTGATGAATTTTTTAGGATTTTCTTTGTCAGTGGACTGAAGGATGTAATCTGATCTAAAGTGAAGATGTTCTAGCTCAACATGATGATAGAAGCCTTAGGGTTGGCTAAGTTGGTAGAGGAGAAGATCATAGCTCAACAATGATTCAAATCCAATTTTGTTCCCTTCAAAAATATAGCTCCACACCGATCTCAAACAATTTCAGCCCCTAGAACCACTCCTATCAAGTGTTTAATTGAAGTAGAGATGCAAGCCCATAGAGAAAAAGGACTATGTTATAACTATGATGATAAATTCACTCAGGGACATTGATGTGTCAGGAAAAATCTCTACCTATTGGATGTGAACTCTCCACCTAAAACTAAAGATTGGGAAGATGCTCAAGATATAATAGATGATCTAGAAGAAGCTCAGCTAATTATGGAACCTGCTTCTCTAGAAGACTAGCTAGAGATCTCTCTATATTCCTTAATAGGAGTCACTACCCCATAAACCATGTAGTTCAAGGGTTAATTCAAAAATCTCCTACTCATAATACTCATTGATTTAGGTAGCACTCATAACTTCATCGACCCTCAAATCACCAAATAGGATGATTATTTTATCCATCTTTGTTCCAATTTTAAAGTCATGATTGCCAATGGGGGCACATTACCTTGTAAAGGGAAGTGCCATAATATGTTTATCTATATTAGATATTATACCTTGTGTTCCAACATGTTTGCCTTACCCTTACATGGATGTGATTTTGTTTTGGGCTCCTAGTGGTTATGCACACTTGGACCCATCTTATGTGATTTTGTTGAACTTTGGATGCAATTTTTAGATAATGGGAAAAAACACACATTAAAAGGCTTACAACCCAGATCTCTTAGCATCATAAATTCCCATCACATAGAAAATCTTGTTAAGAAGAATTCACATGATGTCATTTCCCAACTCCATTCCATTCAAATATAACCCTCAACGGTCTCCACTACTCCTTCTAACCTCCAAACCATTCTACAGTGGTATGCATGTGTCTTTGTCAAACCAATGGGATTGCCACCTTCATAACCAGAGGACCACCATATTTAGCACCTTTTAGGAAGTGTTCTTCCCAACATTTGACCTTATCACACCCATTTTATAAAAATACTAAGATTGAGATGCTCATTTGAGACTTACTATAATAAGGCATTATTCACCCCAGTACCAACCAATGTTCTTCCCCAATTCTCCTTGTCCAAAAAAAGATGAGTCATGGCACCTCTGCATTGATTTTTGTGTACTTAATCACCTCATAATCAATGATAAGTTCTTGATCCCTATTATTTATGAGCTTCATAGTGATCACTTTTTCTCCAAGTTAGATCTCCACTCTAGATATTACTAGATCCAACTTTATGAGGATGATCTCTTCAAGAGAGATTTTTGCATACATGATGACCACTATGAGTTCTTGGTCTTGCCCTTTGGCCTTATAAATGCTCCTTCAACATTCTAGGCATTGACAAATAAAATATTTCAGCCCTACTTGTGGAAATTCATTTTGGGCTTCTTCGATGATATCCTCATCTATAATAAAACATGGTCTAAGAATCTCCAACATCTAGATCTCACACTACAACTCCTCTCTAGCCATCATCTTTGTGCAAAGTAGTCTAAATGTACTTTTATCAAAGATGAAGTAGATTATCTTGGGTATATTGTTTCAGCCCAAGGAGTTTAAGTGGATCTTAAAAAAATAGATGCTATGACAAATTGGTCACATCCTTAGACACTCAAGAGCCTCCATGGTTTTATGGGGATACTGGACATTATCACAAGTTTGTCAAATATTATTGAAATATTGTAGCTCCATTGATATCTATGTTGAAAAAAGATGATTTTACTTAGACATAAGCTATTGAGTGTGCAATTTAAGCATTGAAACAAGCTATATACTACACCTATTCTAGTTATGCCATATTTTACCAAAATCTTCACTATTGAGAGTGATGCTTCTAGCACTAGACTGGGTGTTGTTCTCCTCTAAGAAGGATGCCCCATTTCATTCACTAGAAAATCCCTTATAGGAAATAATTTAGTGTTCTCTACTTATGAGAAAGAAATGAAGGCCATTTTACATGTAGTACAGAAGTGGTGACCATACTTAGTGGGTAATCATTTTTGCATCAAAACTAATCGTTAGAGTCTGAAATATTTCTTGGAACAATGGGTCTCTACCCCATCACAATAGAAATGGGTTATAAAACTCATGGGTTATGAATATGAGATAACTTACAAGAAAGGTAAAGAGAATATTGTGGTTGATGCTTTGTCTCACACATTTGTGGATCAAGCTTCTCTTTCAGCTATTTCCATGCCTATTCCAAATTGGTTGGACACTGTATAGTAGGGGTGTGTCCATGACTCTTCTTATCTCAAATCATTCAATAGTTGGCCATTAACCCCTCAATTTTACCACATTATTATTGGGATGTTGTTTGTCTAAGATATAGGGGTCATCCAGTACTTCCTCAAATCATAGATCTATAGCAAGTTATATTCTATGGACTCCATGCATCTCCATCTATATAACACTCAGGTTTTCTCAAAACTTATATGTGGGAATGTCATAAATTCTTTTGGAAGGGAATGAAAAAGATAATTAAATATATGGTGGTTGAATGCGATACCTACCAATGCAATAAGGGTGAAACAACACTCATTCTTAGGTTACTCAAACCCTTGCCCATCCCTACCAGGATTTGGATAGATATTTTTATGGATTTCATAAAGGGTATCCCTAAATCTAGTGGGAAAATAGTGATCTTGGTTGTGGTTGATCTCTATCCAAATATAGTAATTTTTGTGGCTCTATCCATCCTTATACCACCTCCACAATTGCACAAATTTTTCTAGACCAAATTTTCGATCTTCATGACATTCCTTCATCCATTGTCTCAGATCATGATACCACCTTCACCAATAATTTTTGGATAGAACTCTTTTGATATACTAGCACTCAATAGAAGATGAGTTATGGGTATCATCCATAAATAGATGGCTAGACTAAAATTGTCAATAAATGCTTAGAAACTTTCCTCTATTGCTTCACCTCAGAATAACAACATCATTAGGCAAAGTGGCTCCCTATCACCAAATGGTGGTACAATAGCTCCTACCACACTTTAATAAAAATGACAACATATGAAGTAATCTATGTTCAAGTACCACCAGTGCTCCTTCCATACAACCCTAATAGTTCATCATTCCAAGTAGTCGACATGATTATTCAAACTCAGGATCAAATCCTTAGTACCCTATAGGAAAATATTCATATGGCACAAAATAAAATGAAACAATAGGCATATTAACACCATTTTGAGCATACTTTTCAAGTATGTGATATGGTTTCTTTTTCACCTACATCCCTATAAGAAATCCTCCTTAAAACTCAAAGGGTATCATAAGCTATATCCCAAGTTATATGGGCCCTATAAGCTACTATCCAATTAGTGTGCTACTTTCCAGGATGGGTTTTGACACTCAGATCCTATTTAAAATACTCAAACTAGTCTTTACCTTAGTTTTCAACCTCCAAATCATCTATATTAGTTATTTTTTAGCTAAGTCCTAACTTGAATTATTTATTATTATTTTTAGAAAGGTCAAATTTAGTGAATTCTATAATAAATTAGTGGTTGTAGTTATTACATATTATTACCTTGATTACTATATTTAGATATTTAATAAACATACAATTTACATGCACTAATTCCAAAAAGGTTAAAACACCAAGAAATTGGAAGCATAACCAAAGTGTATTTGAAAAAATATACCCAATACTTAGGTTTAACATGTTGCATAGATCATATGTCTATGCATTGATGTATATGGAAATCTAGACATTGTGATTCTTAAAAGAATGACCAATATACTATAACAGTGCTTATTAGTTAAAACCATTCTCATAGCAATCTACACACTTCATCCCATGGTAACTAAGTTTTGATATGAACTTCCCACCATGTCACATAAGTTTCCTTAAATGAATAATTGAGTGCACTAACCCTCTGATCCACAATAGGTACATTTTTCTCCAATTGAAAGATAAACTAGTTGAGATCTTTAGTTGTAGAGTATTTTGGTAGTTAATATTTAGTGGTGAACAAAATTCATAGAGGGAAAAATCCATGATATTATTGGAATAAAAATGACTGAGTGGGGGAGGGGGGGTTGAATTAGTCTTTAAAAAAATTCTTATCAAATATACTTAAGTAGTCATCAACATATAGATCAAGCAATAAATAAGTAATCAACTATTACCAACCCTAACTAGATAAGTACCAACTCAGCTATGCTTTAGTAAGCACCAACTTTTAAGGAGGAACCAACCCCATAGATGACTCAGCACAAAATCAACCACCTGATATATTTTATCACATTGAGTACACCCTATCACTCAAAAAACTAATGATGACCACTTCTTTAACTCTTCACTCTCTTAGCCGTCTCAAACTACCTTCTAGTCTTCTTCACTCATCTAGCCCTCTTCTTGACTTGATTAGGTCATATGACCTTGATTTTCATATATATAATCTATGTCAAAACCTTATAAAATATCTTGTACACTCCTTTTGTGGTATACAATACATTATTTTATCCTCTTACTCGTCAACACTCTAGAATAGACCTCAAATTGCCTTGTATTTATACAAATCTTCTTATTCATATTCTTATTATTTGTAAAAACATCCTTACCATTTTATTTCATCAATAAAATTGATATTATTACATCTCATATAAATTAATAAAATGTTATTTGAGTCCTTTTAGGTCTACCCTACCTTAATGAGGCCATATCTCATCTTTAGGTCTCATGGAGACCTAATCCCATTAGGTCTACTTAGGACATGTTACACTTTACCTTATTTATAACACATTTAAAAGCATAAAATCATCATATAAAACTAAAATATAACTTATCTAGCTTCAATTTATCTCCATAAAACCTTTTAGGTCTAACCACCACTTGAACCCGTTCTCAAAACACTGTTCACAATAGGTTCGTACATACACAGAAAATCTGTCTTTAACAACTGAAGCATAAACAAATTTTTTTTTAGAAACCATAGAAAAAATCACATATTTATAAAATTAATGGCATAAATTTAATCACAAACTTAATTATATAATTCATCTCATGGTATACAAGCTCAAAGTCTTCTCTACAAGATGCTTACTCTAAACTGTCAACTTGCCTCAAAACATAGTTATGGAAACTTAAACTTCTACCATATGAAATAATATAATCAAGGGATTAAAATGAAATAATATGATATTAAAACATCTTTAAAAAAATATACAATAAAAATATCACAATATCTAATGTAAAATATTGGTCTTATAAGCCAATTTGTTGATCTTCTCTCTCACAGTCCTTACTCATCTAGATAAGTCATTTTGGATTCAATGTTCCAACCTCTTAAATTGACCTCCAATATTATTAAAATAATGTATAGGACATAAAATTCCCAAAAAAAACATAATTTTCATTATATACATCATCCCAAGTCATATATCCTCAAACTCATCACTGCAACCTACTTACCCAGAATTGTCAATTTGCCTTGAAACCCAATCACGGTGATTTTGACCTTCAATACCTATATGACTAATTAAAAAGACTACTGATGCATGTGGATGAAACTATAAAATCATTATAAAATTATTAAAAATAAATATATCATTTTCAAATGTAAGTATTGATCTTTCAGACCAATCTCATGACCTCACTCCTTCACTGTCTCATCATCACTAGACAAGTCAACTTATGAGCAAAATTTTCATCATATCCACTGACCACCAAAACTTATATCCAATATTAACATGTATTAAAAATATTTAAAAATTTCTCCATGCACTTGGATTCATCCTTAATCTATTATAACACATCCATAATCACTTTCTCACTTTTTCCTGAGTTTTCTCATTGTTTACACTGTTAGACCTTTAAGTGATAGGTCAATTTGTATGACCAGTTTAGCACAATTAAATGATATAACCTGATAAAAAACCACCCTATAAATAAAATAAAAGTCTCAATATTTGTCTTCCATCCATTTTTCAACTTTGACTTGGTCAAATCTAACTACTAAAACAAATCTCTGAGAAACAAAGCCTTTTTTGTAGGGTCCACTCACTTACTTGACAAACCAATCACACCTGGAGGTGATTGGGAGAGTTGAATACAACCTAAAATCACTTGTCTATCCATACCAATCTATTCTAGGTTGTTTTGATCAACATATTTCACATCATATTTGTGTTAGGATTTTAGAGAGGGTTAACACTATTTCTAGTGTTATCAATTGTTCATAAAAGACTGCCCCTCATTTCTAAAAATAATACCTAGAGATCTTAGATAGGATCATTCCCCATCTCTCCTAAATATCTTAAGTTCTCATTCAGAGGTTACATGTGCTGACAAACACTTGAAATTCCTTCTCAATTTATGAACACTTCATTTTATACATTCAAGAAACCTCAAAACCACTTTTCATGCCTTTTCTTGAAAACTTTGACCTCATACTTGGTCAACACACCTAGGAAAACCTATCACACAACATAAAATGTTCACATTCTCATTCTTATCTTGAAATCTGAAACTCATACCTCATTTGGCCACCATTTCTCTCTTTACTTATTTGGACCTTGACTGCAAACCATATTAGGACTTGAAATTGACCTTTAATCCTCTTTTAACATGCTCTCCACCTCACTTACATGATCACAAAACATCTCATATGCTCAAAAAAATTCAAAATTTTTGTATATTCCTTGACAAAAGATCATGATGTCACATTAGGCCAAGCAGGGTCTAGAACTAGTCTAGTTGTAGACGTGGACTTTAGGTCTTATCCCTATAGGCTTACCCTGAAAATATCCCGAATGCTCTAATGCCTCACATACATGATCAAGAAACATCATACATCCTCATATGTCTATTTTCATCCATCTCACTAGGACACCATGATCAAACCTTCTCAATAGGTCTATACAAGTTATAACTAGTACCATGACTAGGCTTCTCAAGAATTTAGAGCTTGACAACTGATCTTGAAACATTCTTTGTTGATTTTACACATTTCTCATGTGCCTTAAATGTTCCTAAAATAATGTCATTCTTTTTTACATAAATTTTCATGCTCATAATGTGCATTCTCATGATATGACTAGGCTTCTCAAGACACCTTATACTCAAAGATTAGTACTCAAACATACTTACCTTGGCCTAAACCTTGACATCAACCTTAGAAGAATAATTAGGATACCTTAAAATTATATCTCAACAAAGGGAAAATAGTTTTCCTTCAAATTATCTCTTGTCACATGGCTTCCTTATCACATCAAGCATATAAGCTCATACCTCATAGATCACTCACCATGTATCTTCACCAGATGGACATTAACATCAATGATGGAAAAATATTATTCAAACTGATCACTTTCATCTCCCTTCTTGAAAATTTTTCCCCTTTGACATTAATGACAAAGATCTTCCACAACTATAATCTAGAATCACACCTTCTTTGCAACAAAATTTCAACATATAAAATATGAACAATTAAGGCAACATGCTCCCCCTTACTCCATGCAAACCTGATACCAAATTCCTTCAAATGAACTCAAGGTATAAGACCACTTCTCAACACTGATTAAGCTCAATCAACAACCTAAATACCCTGTCATGCTTCTGTTAATTGAATAGTGTCTCCATGAAGCCTAATGGAGTCACATTTTTTCCTAAAGAACTAAAACAACACAAGTTTAGGATACTACCATATATATATATATATACACTTACTCTCACAAGATTGAATATCCTTTAGTATCCTTTTAGGCTTGACTTGTAATATAGGTTTGATCTCTTCATCAATTGTTTGATCATCAATGTGAGATGGCAATAGGCATTCTTGACTTGATTTCACATCTAAAACATGCTCAAACATATCAAGCATTCTATTTTAGATTTTAATTTTATCGTGACTAACCCTTATTTTCTTTAGTTTCCATACATTCATTTTCCTTCTGTTTTGCACTCTAGGGGCTTCAAACCTCCTGTTATGACTTGATGACCTTCTAACTCTATTAGGATAGAATATTATAATGTGTCCCACATTATGACAACTATAACAAATCACATTATACATACCATTTGACTGATATGAATTTTAACTCCTTTAATAGTCCTATTAGCCATATTTGGCCTAGCTACCAAGCCATGCCCACTTGCTAAATCATCTTGATGTATAGTTCTTAATTGAGAAATTAATTTAGATTGTTTGGACAAGATCTATATGATGTGCGAGTAATGAATAGGTCACAAATATCACAAGACTTTAAAACACTATAAAATCATAAAATATCTTATAGAATTCTTAGGACAAACTAAGGAGTACATGGAACTCATCTATTCTACTCACTCCATCCATATTTTGTCCAAACATTTGGCCCCAGTAGCAAGAAAAGATAAATATTTGTTTTAGTACTAATAGATTTCATGCATATGGATGAGTCAAGGAAAATAAATAATATGGGTTCATTCATTCTCATGCTAAGATCATTCACACCAAGTTGTAATTGGCTTGATGAAGCAAGATGGAAGATATGCATCTTCAAAGTTGGGTTTGTAGATTAAAATGACCAAATTTTCATACTTGGCCATTTTTGAGCCAAGGTCAAGTGGATCAGCCAACTTATGCATTTGATATCTTTAATCAAGAATAATTCCAAGCTAGTAGATCAAATGGGTTTTTCCTTATATCATTAAGACCATATCCTAAAAGTTTGGTGACTCCACAAGTTTTGCACTTCAAGATACAAGTTTACAATTCTTGGTGAAGACCTAAGTTAGAGCACATGATTTACAAGTGTCAAGACCATGGAAACTTAGAGTAAGTTGAATGATTAGTGGATCTTAAAGACAAATAAGAAGCTAATATTGAGGTGATGGGTCCCAAATATCTATGATCTACATTTAACTAGATCTCAAGATCTGATGGCATGTGATGGTCGAGGTGTCAAAGGGATCAAGATAGATTGCTGACAGTTAACAAAGGAATGAGCTTGGATAATTAAAAAAAAAGGTGATCAAGTAGGATAATCCTAACTTGGAAAATATAAGAACCTAAATTTGAGCCCAACCTAAGAAACAAAGGAAGTAGAGCTTGATATAAACTCAGATGAGACTAATTATTAGATAAGGTACTATATCTATAGGAAAACCAATATCCTTAGATTGGTTTTCCTCTGTAGTTAATTTGATTCAATATATAAGGTATAGAATAGGTGTGAAAATATCATTTCAAGTCATGGCTCGACAAGCCACCATTCAGAATAGACATGGCATGTCCTTAGTAATTTAAAGACCTAAAGATTTTTCCCTCATAATGGGGTCTAGTAGAAGACCAAAAGATCAAAACTTGGGAATTTAGAAAGTGGTTGGAGCATTCACTTCCATCTAGACCATGACTTGCCACCTTTGGCAAACTCTTGTCTTCTAGTACAACTTGCTAAAAATAGTATGATATGGAGGCTATCTAAGAAAATTATGAAAATATCATTCATAATGACTTGTTTTGATTAGACCAAAAGTATGATAGAACATCTCAAAAGCTGATAGCTCATTGGTTATCAAGAATAGAAAGCTTCATAAATTCTCTCTCTCTTTTATGTTATAAATAGAGGCCTTAAGTCCAAAAATAGATATCTCTCACTTTTTATATAGATCATTAGATCTCTCTTTGTATTTCTCTTGGTTCCCACTCTTGGTTAGACCAAACTCTACCAAGATGGAATTTATAACCTCTTAAAGCAATATGAGGCTATGCTTTGATTTCACTATTCTGGTATAGTGTGTATATGTCCAATTTATGAATGTGGTAGAAACTTCTCCCTCATCAAATTATGATATCACCTAGTTACTAGTTTATCTTTGCATGCATGTCATGTTTAGTGTTTTGTACCTTTTGATTAAAGTGTGCATGTGAATATTATGACTAGTTAATGTCTTAATTTAGACCTCTCCTTCATTTCCCTCAGCCTAGACCATTTGGTGAGCCTCCACATAGATATGTGAATAGATATTTGAAGTCTGAATTTGATCATTTAATTATTTTAGTAGTGTTCTTTGAGTTAAGTAGGGAGGATTGACTTGTAATTTGGTTCATCATTTGGTTAACTTTTTTAGGAGCCCTTATCTATTTCTAACCCTTTTCTTGTGAATCACTAGGCTTAGTTTTTGTTTAGGTGAGAATCAAAGAGGAAAATAGCCTACTCTAGAGGTTCAATCCCACTATAGGTAACCCATGGCCTAATATTGTCCCCATTTTATGGCTCAATGGGGGGAATCCCAGAGAACTTCTCCCAAGGGTGTGAGTTGAATCCATAATAGTTTATAGTATGCCCAGTGGGACAAAAGACTAAAGTAGAAGAAATTTTTGTTGGTGTTTTTCTTCTTCATACCAACCTTTGGAGGCATTCAATAAATACCAATAACAACTATGAGAATCTCTTCTCTAGTTTGAGTAGTCCAAGCGCCTAATCATCATTATCTGGTATGTATAACCAACCATATTTTGATTAGTATGCTTGTTCTATTTTTTAGTATCCCTTTTATTAGGTGGATAATGTTTATATGTTCCTCCATGTGGCCCTTAGAAGGCCTACCAGCCTTATCATGACCTTCGCCCCCTTCCTATCCCTTATCAAGACTAGACTTATCCTATTACATCCCTGATGGGAGTCAAGCAAGCATTATTATCCTATATGGGGTTGATAAGGGAGATTGGTAGGGGTTTAGAGTTTTTTATCATCATCCGTACCCATGTTCAACAAAAGGGACAAAGTGATTTATAATCAATCGAATATGGGTGGTCTGCCCTCAAAAGTGAATAATGGATGGCTTATGTGAATCAATATGTGGTAGTAATAGGGAATTTGATTCAAGACATAGGTAGCATATCGATATATTTCAAAATATAGAATTACCACTTGAATCAATATTACATAGAGTATTAAGCCCAAATCTTGAAGATCTTGAAACAACCCCCTAGTCTACCTTGTTATGTCTCATCTTCACTAAGAACTAAATCGATTTTCATAGAAGAAGAGTTAACCATGCAAGGAATGAATCAAGTAACCATATACTAGCGTAGTGAGCTTGGTGTTCAAGAGTTTAGAGACTCTCTCTTCTTCCCTCAAAGGCCACTGAAAGGATCTTTCAAATCCCCATAATGGAAGGACACTCTCATAAACTATGCGAAAAGAGGATTTCTTCAACCTCCCACCATCTCCCTTTTGGGTCATAAGCCTTTTGTACAAAATATGGAAAACAATATTATATTCATAGTTAAACCTAAAGAATATCATGAAAATTTATATGATTAGGAGATCATAATATGCAACCCACTTCTTCTAGAAGAGGGAGAATCAGGTTTAGACCAACGTTTTTAGTATGGCTTTGACACTGATGAGCTAGATCTAGCTGAAGGAAATCCTCAGGTTAAAATTATAAGTGAGTTTGATGAGGAAGACATCTTGATCACTCAATATATATATTTATAATGACCATCACCTTATGAGAAGGAGAATTTTGAGGACAAGTAGAAATTTCCACATAGGCATATGTTTTAGGAAGACTATGATTTGATGGTGCCTAGGGAGCATGATGATAAATGTAAAAATTTAAGAGTGAGGTAAAATATGATTTATTGATGTTTTTATTAAAAATACAATGACATATTAGGTACCTATCCTAGTTGAAAGATGCTAGGGAGGAGCCATCATAGGTTGTGCTCAATTTAGAGTACAAGTTTGAGCTTCAACAAGAACAAGATCAACTTGTTCATTCACTCCATGAGGCTTGTACATCCAAGTAATTAGACTTGAATGGTGATTTAATTTTTGTTCTTATTATAGGAGAAGAATAACATTAATTTTTTGAAAATATATTACTTATCCATATTTATTTAGTATCCCTCAAACATGTAAAGCATCATGTACTATTGAGAAAAGGTAGATACTTTATATAACTAGTTCATGATTTTGTATAGTTTCATTCTATTTGGTTAGTTTATGATAGGTTAGATTTCATTATTTTTTCTAAGTGCCTTGGTGCACATTTATTTATTAGGTTAGTCATTTTGTTTTTTTTTTCCTTTTGTTCTTCTATTTCAAAAGAGGTTCTAGACTAGCTCAGTTGCAAAGAGGTGACTCTATGCCCAATAGATTAGACTAGTGAATGAACTAGGTTCTCAAACATAACATGCATGCTTCCCTATGAGTTACCAATAATTTTGGCCATATTTTTCCCACATACCATGCCGTGCCCACTTACTAAATCATCATGATGTAGATTTCCTAATTGACCAATTAATTTATATCATTTGGACAAGCTCTGGATGGTGTGGGTAGAGTTAAGAGGTCATGAAGCTCACAAGACTTTAACATTAAAAAATACCTTATGTAATACTCAAGATAAATTATGGATCATGTGGAACTAATTTACTCCACTCACTCCATCCATATTTTATCTAAACATTTAGCACTAGTAGCAGGAAAAGATAAATGGATGTTTTAGTACTACTAGATTTTATGCATATGGATGAGTCAAGGAAAATCAATCATATGGAATCATTAATTCTCATTACAAAATCATTCATCCCATGTTACATCTCACATGTTAAATTAATATGGAAGATATGCATCTTCAAAATTAGTTTTACAGACTAAAATAACTAAATCTTCATACTTGGCCATTTTTGAGCCAGGGTCGAATGGACCAACCAACTTGTACATTTGATATATTAACTTAGGAATCATTTAATATTGGAAAATAAAATGGGTTTTCTCCTTGTGTTATTAAAAACAACTCTCAAAATTTTGGTGCCTTCACAAGTTCTATACTTCAAGATACAAGTTTACAAAGTTGGCCAAAATATGAAAGATGCCCACATAAGTGTTAAATTTATACCCAAGCAAATATCCATATTATTTTAAATTTGATAGCCTATGGTATGTCAAAATAATTCTTAGGGACATGAAATAATGTTCATGTGGATGTCAAATTAATCTCTATAAACTAGGCATTGGGGTTTAAAATTCTTGGTAGAGACCTAAGGAAGAGTGCACGTCTGACAAGTGTCAAGACCATAAGAAATTGGAATAATTCAAATAGTTAGTAGATATTGAATACCAATAAGAATATAAGGTCATGATTGGTCCCAAATATCTATGATCTACATTTAACTAGATCTTAGGATCTGATGGCATACAATGGTTAAGGTGTCAAAGGGATCAAGCCAGATCACTGATAGCTAACAAAAGAATGAATTGGGATAATTCAATAAAAGGTGATCAAGTAGGAAAAGCCTAAATTAATAAATATAATATCACAAACTCAAGCTTGACCTAAGAAACAAAGGAAGTAGAGCTTGATATGGACACATATGGGACTGATTATTAAACAAGATGTTATATCTATAGGAAAACTAATATCCTTAGATTGGTTTTCCTCTATAGTTAATTTGGTTCAAGATCTAAGGCATATAGTAGGTGTGAAAAGATAATTTATATTCATGATTCAATAAACCTCCAATTAAAATAGACATGATCTGTCCCTAGCAGTTCAAGCCTTCATAATGGGATCTAGTGGAAGATCAAAAGATCAAATCTTAAGAATTTGAAAAGTGGTTGGAGAATTCACTTCTAGTTAGACCATGAATTGCCACCTATTATCACTTGTATTTGTACCCCTTGAGGAGATTCCTAGCTCTCCTCATCCAAGTGGCATAATGGAAACATCTCTCTTGTTATGGGTGATAATTTTTTTGAGATGAATCTCTAGAAGGGCTAGTTCCCTTGATGCAATCTTTGAAAACACTTTCTTACCTATAAACTTTATATGAAAAGGGTTAAGAAAATAAATAAGAAAGCTAAAAAATGTGATGAACCAATAGTATATTTCCTCTTATTGACTAAAATTTTACCACTTAGAGTCAAAATAAGACCTCTGTTACAGAAAAATCATAATTTAAGTTGTATTGTCACATTAGTGTTTCATAAGCTAGGTTCAAGAAGGTATTTAATAATTAGGAGAGCAATGAATGATTATTTTATGTAATATAGTCATAGACCAATTATAAGACACTTTTACACTTGAAAAAAACACTAAAAAGACCTATAATAATCACTCTTTTATACACTTGGTGAACAATCAAAGATAACATGCTAGATAAGATATACTTCTACTAAACAAGACCAACAAGATTGAACTAAAACTCAATTAAACAACATGTGAGTAGGCTGAATCACTTTTTTATTTATTTAAGAGTCATTCAAGTACAAATTTGTCTAGGTTTCACCATTACCCAATGGAGGCTACTAAAAAGAGCCAAAATAGTCAATATTTATAGATTTTGAGAGAGAAATAAGGCAAAGGAAAGTCCAAAGGTCACTTGGAAACTTTTAAATTTGATAAAATTGTTTAAAATTTCATGATAAATATATATGGGATGAATCATGTAATTTTAGGAGGTACAACTATCCATACAAGTCATGAAATTTATGAAAAATGGCATAAAAGTCTCAATCTTGGCTCAAAAAATTGCTTTTATCATTTGGGCCTATTTGAACATCACACCACTGACTAGGGATAGGTCTAATGATTTGGATAAGAGGGAAGGCATTTAGGAATGTAATTCCATGCATTGGTTCTAATCCTAGTCATCTAGAAACTCTTAAAAGGAAGCCATCACTACATGTAATCTAAAAACTCTTTTTTATTAGCCCTCACACTTGGCCTCAAAATTGACTTCATTTTCCCATTAAAAATATATGGGAGGGAATTAATCACACTTAGAAAGTATATCCATGGCATTGGACTACTTAGTTACACCTTAAAAAGGCTCACACTTGGATTTTTCACCCTTCTCACCCTTGTGTTCACTATGCCAGTTTTGATTGGCTAAAATGAAGGCAATTGTTTAAACACTTAAAAGTTTTTTCCTAGAATAAAATGGCCATAAGGAGTTATTATAATTCCCAATCTTCCACCTAAACTTTATTTCACTTTCTAAATCCTCTTGTATCCTAAAAAATAAAAAAAATGGGTATAAAAACTTTGTTTTAAATGTTGTATATACAATTGTGTAAAACTCATTTGCATGGGGGAGCCTAAGGGAGTATTCTCCATGTTTCAATATATTTCCTTTCCAAACTATGTCTTTATATTAGCTTTCCAATCTTATTTTACCCATTGGGTTCATTCAAGGGTTTTAGATAGTTTTCTACTCTTAACCATTGTTCATAAAGATTGCACATTCAAGTTCCAAAACAATGCCACAATTTAGATTCCAAGGACCTTATCTAACTCCTCTCAACTCATTTTTCTCTCATGCAGATCCTCCAAGGAGATGTGAACTCCAAAATTTGCCCTATCGAGCTTGTTTTTCTAATTTTTCATAAGGTGAGTGGTTTTGAGCTCAAATATGGCTCTATTGATAACTTATATGCACTCCACAATATCTCACACCTATATTGTCACCTTAAAATCATACCTCAATCATTTGTATATTCTGCCAGCAGTTAGTGTTGAAGATGGACTACCATTTGTCATTAGGCCTTCTCAAAACCCAATAGGTTTATTAGGGACCTTGATGGATTTGGATGTTAATACTAGTACCTCATGCTTTGTATTAGTGTATTAGGCATATTTTCATCCCATTTTATCTATTAATAGCACTATATACCCTTTAAAATCACTTTACTTTATCAACTTCTATCATTCACCAACTAAACCTAGTAGAAACCCTATCTAGTTGGACTATGTGTGAAGGGGAAAATGGATACTTTGAGGATTATAAGCTTGAAATATTAATTCTTATCCCTTATTTTAATTCTATAAATGTCATAAAAAAAATTCATGAAATTTCCAAATCTCCCTTTTTGAGTCCTTTGCTCATTTTTTACCTGAAAAGCTCATCTTGCCAAAGTTTGATTTTCCAAGACTGGCTAACCTCTGAGATAAAATAGAGAGGTATATCCATAATCCATTAAGAAAATTGAGTGTTTTTGGAGATTTAAAAATTCCAAATGATAATTTATACTAGAGGGTTGGTTTGATTTCATGTTTTGGATTGTTAACCATCTCTAAATGCCCAAAAAAGGCCTCAAAAAACCCTATTTTCTTACATTTTTCTCAAACCCTCTTAAGAGTGACCTTTTTAAGCCAAACCAATACCTCTAGGTGGATAAAACATGTTTACCATGTCAAATTAATTCTTATGGAGCTTTTAAATCACTTAAACAATCCATTTCCTTTTGAATTCTCATACTTGCCTATTGGGCAAAAGGCTTCCAAGCTCATTATATGGAATGTTTCCCCTTTGGCCAAGTAGGGAATGAATATGATCATTTTGTTAGGATTTTGGGATTTTATAAACACTTAAGTACCTCTCATGAACCATTATACCTTGATTGGAACCTTCACCTCTTCCTTGGACAAGTTTATGTTTCCCACTTAGCCTACTAGGTTATACCTTGTTGTAGGATTGAGAACATGGGTCTTAGAACCTTGTAGATGTCTTGTATATTTTCTCTTGTTACTCATTATCTCACCATATTTTCCATTTAGGTGTTCACCTACCTGAGATACCATCCAAACTCATCCTTTAGGTTTTGAAATTTATTCCTAATTCAAACTATGTACCCTGACTAAGATCTTGACTAAGACCCCTTGCCTTTAGGCCTACTTGTAGGTCTCTCTTCTTACTTGATCCCTATTCATGATGATTTTGAGACTTTCCTTTATTTTTTATGGCAATTTGGTAGGTGTTTTGAACTGAAAATTACCTTTGAAAGCCTTAGGATATCATTTTACCATCAAAATATAAGGTTACTGGCTTGAAGGTGACACCTTATTTTTGGAACCCCTCTAGGTAGTCTTGAGCTCTTTTATACTTATTAATGGTGCCTAAATATATAATGATGATATTAAAAATATGATTAAGTATTTCCAACTCATTTTCACTCAAATTCTACATAATTGCTCAAAACTAGGTTTTCCACTACCCTTGTTGACTGAGATATCCCTTTTACCCTTGCCTGTAGGTCATCATAGGGGTTAGTTGAGGTGATTTGATTGAGGAAGAGGCATTCCTAGATTCTTTTTGAAACACATATCTCTACCCTTACATCAAAGTCACCTTGTATTGGCTAAAAACCATCCAAACCATGCATAGACCATTATTTCTTCACCCTACCTATATGACCCCTATAGGTTACTAGTTTCATGTTTGAAGGGGGTGCTTGTAGATGGTCATGGGGTATACCAATGCTTACCCTAGTCCTCTCTTGGTGTATTTGACATCATTATGCCTCAATATACCAGTTGAGAACCATTGAACATAACCATTTTATTTTGTTGCTTCTTAGAGTGACCAAAAGATCATTTGCATCTATAGGCTCGTAGATGTCATTGAAGGGTCTTAGTGTGTTCTGAGGCAAGTTTGAAGCTCTGCAAAACCATATTACACTAGTATTTTCCTTATAAAATTTGGTAGGGTTATTTTCATATTATAGGGCTACAAGTTTCACCAATTTAGATGTCTTAAAACACCTTGAAAACACGTTGTAGAAGGTCCACCAAAACCCTTTGAAGCTATGTTTTTCTATTTTAGGGATTTCATCCCTAAACTCAGTCCTTGACCCTCAAATTGGTTCCATATCTCCTTTTCCTTATAACAGATTTGCATAGGTATATTATGAATTTATTTTCTATCTTAATATCTCAAAGAGATGTTATATTGTTTTAGCTCTCTTTCGTACAACACCCCAACCCCAATGTTCAACCACCTGTAGGTAGGTGTTTTGATGTTTAAACAATGGACTGGGTATCAACCACTAGAAACATGAGTGTAAAATAAACTCATATCAATTTTAAAAAACCTCAAAATTCACCTTAGGGAGAACCAAGGAGTTGTGTCACAAATCAACCTCCTCATACTTCAGTATGATGTCATTAAATGGTCTTATGAGTATGCATTGAGAAAATTATGTAGGCAAAACAATGAAATGTGGAAAAAACATGATGAATTAGATTCAAAACTACCCAAATACCATTTTAAATATTAAATAATGTGATTTATATCCTTTATACCTTGGAACCAGCTTCAAACACTAGTTACAACATGAAAATCAATTGTATGCACATGAAATATAGCAATCAAGGGCATCACATGACTGTTTAGCATGGAATATGAGCATATGGTCAAACCTACACCTCCTTAAGCATAAAAAATAACTTAATTAAACTCCTAAAGTCTTTTATACTCCATTACACCTATATTACAACTTCATGATAGTAGGGACAAGTTTATGCATGAGACTACAACTGAAAATGTGCAAAGAGTTGACAATGGAGGGAAACAAGATTGGGAGTAAACCAAGAGGTAACATGGTGAAAAAAAATATGAAAGGAGGTGGTCCCATGACCTAGAGGATTATGAACCACTATTTTCTAGTTTAATGAGACGACTATAGAAGAATACACTTAGAAAACTTGAAGCACTTCAGTTGGAAATACACCTGGTAATACCCTCTTGCAACATGAAATTAATTACTAATCCAAACATTATGAAACTTGAAACCAATAATATAATTTTTTTTATAAGTAATTAAACATACTTTGGATTAAACATCACCAATTGGTTCATACATATTTGGTAAAAATGGAGCAAAACCTATAAGTTGCATGAAACATCTAGTAAAATAGCACAGTCAACTTGTTAGTGATGGTTCATAAATCAAAGTTAATAATTTATCAACTTAATTATATTAAAATTAATGTATTTGGTTTTAAAATAACCTCCAAAATTCATTTTCCCTAAAACTTCTTGTGTTTTCCATATCAAGCAAAACCTTGAAGGTCACTTTAGTGTGTCTAAAAAACCCAAAAATGAGCATAATGTTTTTTGTTATAAAATGGAACTTAAAATTAAATTGAAGAATGGATATGATACTATGGAAGATTAATAGGCCTTAAAATATATTTTTCTTTGTGTAACACATCCCAATAAGTCTGTGCAAGTGCCGTTTGCTCTCTAGTTGTTTTTGTAATTTTAGTTAGGGAACCTACCATATTCTGATGTTTCTAACATAATAGACATGTAATATGACATATTTGATGTTATAAATGAAAATATGACATTTGGGTACCCTTATTAAATATGCCACTTGCATTTATGACCCTTAAAAGCACATAAAATGACTCCAAATTGGCAAATTGACTAATGTAATTATTGACCAATTTTGACATTTAGGTCAAAATAAGGCACCCCTGGTAGAAAAAAATCATTTTTTAAGCCTATATGGGGTTTTTATATATGTTATAAAGTGTTTCATAGGTTTTTTAAGGTCATTTAGTGTTTTACTAGCTTTGGTCATTTGTTTTCCTAGGTCCATTTATTATTTTAAATTATTTTAAGGGGTCTAAATGGTGCATTTAATGCTTTGTACAGGTTTATTGGGAAATATGAAACTATAAAAACATTATTTTCATCCCCAAATGTGTCATTATAAGTCTCAAGTAACTGATAAGACTTGAATTTGTAGGTTCAATCTGAAGAAAGTTTTCCTAAAGAAGAGGAAGAATATGACACATGTATGGCTCCTTGCGAAGTGTGCCACATGTGAGGAGTCCATGTAACATATTTCCATATTGATAAATCTAATTTACATGATTTTATTTATATGGGAATTAAAATTGGAATCCAAAACCATTCTATCTCTTTTTTAACCTTCTTGACATAGAGAAGTGACTTGTAGGTTCTTACTTGGTATGAGCACCACATATGGTTTCAGGAAAAATTATTTTTGTGAGTTTGTTATAAACTAGGATAAATTAATTTAAATATAATAATTTTGAATATTGGTTAACTATACTTCATGAATCATTGATTTAAAGTGGATTGTGCAAATTTACTAGTTATTTGGTACACCCTTCAAGTTTTCCTCCATTTTGGACAAATATGTATAAATGAATTGCTAATATTTTCTCTAGAGGATTTTGGCCATGTATCCTTACACCTAATATTATTATTTCCAAGTTTTAAGTTTTTTTATAAGACAATAACCTTGAAATTGTAGACTGGTCTCTTTTAGGTGAAATGGGCAAGTTTCTTCCAAGTGATGAGGTCTCAAGATTGTTAATGGCTCCAATAGGTTATGTTATATTATTTTTAATGTTTCTAAGTATCCTTTACTTCCCATTTTTACATTTCATCCTCTTTCTCCAAGCAATATTCATGGTTTACATGTGTGGACACACTTCACCCAATCTGCCAATGGAATATGCATATGCAGGTGGTTGCAAGGATGATTTCCACGTTGAAAATAATGTTTCAAGTTGTTTCCAAATTTTTTTATTAATGAATATTATATTATTTAGTATTTATAATTCATTTGATTGGCTTGGAATTCTTCCCCCCTAACACATTCTTACTCCTTCCATGTCCTGCCTGCTTAATCTACTCAAAACACTCACCTACATGTGATGTTCATGATAGTTTTAAATGTCTTATGGAGAAAGTGAATAAATTATTAAACCTTATTAGAGTCCTAATATTTCATGGGGGGTATAACAAACTATTTTGAAGAGATATTTTGTCATTTTGATGTGAGACCCCTTCAAAACATGATATAATTGTGATTTTGGGATTGTTTGCCCTAAAAGCACCAAACAAAGGTCCAAGAGTTTTTTAGCATGTCATATAACATGGTTGGAAATAATTCAAGATATCTATATGGGTGGATTTATTATTCATATCATAGTAAAACACCTCTAAAATGTTTAAGGAGTATATAATGAATGGAATACAATCATTGAGGGGCCTAAAAAACCCACTTTTATGCACTGAAATCATACATTTGTATCTACAAGTTATGAGCTCCAAAGTTTTACTTCATTCTCAAGTTATATATGATACATTGTTAACACTTTGATATTTTTTGATGTGTTTAAAATGAACATTCATCATTCAATAACCACTAGGAGAGGAGGGAATACCTTTTTTGAGCCCATAGTAAGGCACAGTCTATACAAAAGGCTTGACATACACCTATAGTTGAACATGAGAACATAATTGAAATATTGGTGATTGAGATGGTGTTTATCCTATTCAAGGTAAATCAATGCATAGATAAGTAATGAATGGATATCATACTCATAAGGGGACTTCACCCCACCATGACCAATACCAAGTGACCCAAACACTCATCTATAACATACAACAGAGTTTCCTAGATGAAAGTATCTTAGTCATGAGAAGGTAATTTTGAAGTCCCAAGTGAAAATATGAGTAAAATACAAATTAAAATTATATTTTTGGTATATTTACAATATTTTATAATGCTTATGTAAATCATGACAAGTATATAGGGTAAATAGACACCTACAATAGGGGTAAAAGGGGTATGTCATAGCCAATAGTCAGCTAACTAGGTCAGACAATAAATGAACTTGGTGATTAAAAATATGCATTGATAAGAGTGAAATAAGTGAATTAAAATAATTAAAAAGAGGTCTTGAGCATCATTTCAAGTTTGGGTTGGGAGAGATACCATCTAGAAGTCTTGAAACTCACTCATAGTCAACTTTGTTGACTAAGACAGGCAATAGGATGAGATCTAACACTTAAGATGGTATTGCATAACCCTGAAATGAATAGTGGTTCCAACCAATATTAGGACACAATATATAATTTCAAATAGGGAATTTTCACACTATTTTCAAATGTTTAACTCATGCCAAGCTCATAAATAGAAATATAATCAGATAGAAGGCTCAATCCCAGCTTGTAAAGTGTATGGAGGAGTGTGTGAAAAAGGAAATGGTAAAAAAAGAATGAAATACTCATTTTTTACATATCTAGGTGGTTTAATGACACTCTATTGATATTATTTTGGGAAATATAATGGCTCTCAAAGTGTCAAAACATAGTCCACTCTCAAACTAACCCTGCACACAATTATTGCTCGCTATATGTTTTGAAACTTGAGGTGTTTGAAAGGTCAAATGACCTGGTGAAGAGATAATTTTTAGTTTAGGAGATATTAAAAAAATTTATAGAATTCTCAAATGATTTATTTTGGTGAGAAAATAAGGTAAATTCCCCCTATTTTGTCTCAGACCAGGGGCACTCCCTTCATGTTTGAATAAGGTAGACTTAAGGAAATGTGATGAAGGATGAGCCATAGGTGGTTTTAACATTATATGAAGGTTTGGAAAGTTGTAATACACTAATACCAACATGGAGAAACTTCCATAAAGAGAATAAACCAAACAGGTGGCCTAGATCACCTAAAGTTGTAGTTAAGAAGGTGAGGCAAGGAACAAGCCTAAGAAGTAAATTAAGGGTCACTTGCAATTTTAAGTTTAGGTAAGCTTGGTGGCATGTTATAACATGTTTATATGGTATTAAAAGTTATTTTAAATATATTTTGGACTAAATAAAACTATAAAAAACTCAAATTGATATTCAAAAAACAAAATAGGTCTAAGCACAAATATGTAAGAATAGTGCCCCAAATGGAAGGCCACTCACACTTTTAGACCTATAAGTGATTTATACCATATTTTATCATTATTGTATGATGAATATAGATATTTTTTAACTCTTAGAGTATAATACAAACATCAAGAAGGCCATTTTTTGGCTTAGAGACCAACTCAACCTCGCAAGGAGACCAAAAATAAGCTCGAGTAGTCATTTTGAGATGCTCATATATTTATTGAGGATATACATGGATGATAAAGAAGATAAAGGATGTTATTAGGGTCACTTAAGACTATATTTTTGTAATTATTTGACAACTTGGATGTTAGGGTTTTATGAATCATCTTTAAGACCCAAAACTACTCTAAAACCCTTACAAACCCTTAGTTAGGACTAGTCTTGAGAAATGGAGTTGGATGGTTGATCAAATGGAATATTTTTCTCATTAAAAAAATTTAGGTTTAAGAGGACTCACCCAATATCCTTCCCATGATATATAGTTGTACAAACTTGTACGGATGGAGGTATAAATGGGTTTTTTTCTCATTATTTTATGTGTTGTGTAGGATACAAGATGAATTAGGAGATGAAACAAAGTTTAGGTGGAATATTCAAACTTAATATAACCATAAATATTTATTTAATTTCATAAATAAACCTATAAGTTACCCAACTAGGTCCTTACTTTCATCCATTCAAAACTAGCCTAATGCACAAGCTAGAGAGAAGGGAGAAAATCTTCAAGTAAAGTGATTTTAAGATTCATCTAATGTTTCAAAGGCCATGGAGAGTCTTTAAAAATTGTCATTCACTGCATTTCATGTATTTTCATGGAAAAATAAATCCAATTTGGAGTCCAAGTGTGTAGGGTGCATAGAAGGGTAGCTTTTAGGACATCAGATGATGATGGCTCTCTATCAGGTGATTCTAGAAGACTAGACATGAAAGAAATTCATGGATAGGCATGTATAAAATCCTCCACTTCTATTTAAATAATTGTGCCTATCTTATATCAGTTAAAATTCACTCAAATATCTCTAATCATGAAGGTAATTTTTTTGTGCACAAGGATTTTTGTGCCACTTTACATAAATTTGATGACTTATATGGACACTTGGATTTCTAAACATTGCATGGTTCATACCATGTACTTATCACATTAAAAATTAACTCCTTGGTTAATCTTGACAAGTTTATTTGTGTTGAACTTCTCTCTCTCTCTCTCTCTCTCTCTCTCTCTCTCTCTCCTCTCTCTCTCTCTCTCTCTCTCTCTCTCTCTCTCTCTCTCTCTCTCTCTCTCTCTCTCTCTCTCTCTCTCTCTCTCTCTCTCTCTCTCTCTCTCTCTCTCTCTCTCTCTCAGAGTTAGCCATTTTGACATTGTATTTCATGCTTCACCTGAGTATGGTGAATCCCTAGTCATGTTTACACCTTTTTATCAATAAAATGACTAATTTTTTACCTCTCTCATGATTTTTTCATAGTGTTCTCTACTTGAATGTTGAATTTGCTTAGTGAAGACTATAGATTCCTTCACATTGTACTTCATTCTTTCACCTATTTACAGCCTTTTCTTATAGGGCATGTGAAGTGTTCCAAGAGATGTCCATGGTTTAATTAAATATACTTTTCATTAGTGTCATTAAATACCTTTTTTCTAGTCCTTATAACCTTACATATCATCTATGACCCCATAATGTAATATTGATGCAAGAAGACATAGATTTGGGAAAGTGTATGTTTTGTTTTGTTTCTTGGTCTCAAGTTTAAAATTCAATTGGTTAGAAGTTTTAGAGTAAAAAATTACTCTACGTTTCATCCTATTTTTCAGCTGTGTGCTACCTAATTTTGTTTCCACATACTTTGGTCCGAGATGGTGAAGTTTTGAAATAGAGCGCAGGTGCTAATTTTCCTATTTGATTCATTTTTGTCTAAGTGTTGAAGGAAAGCGGAAGCTACCAAGTGTCATCATCCAAGGCACCTTTCATATTTAAATAAGGCCATGGAATGTACCATGTGTCCCATAAAAACTCAACAGAATGTGACAAGTGTCGACATCTGCATTTCATATCGATATCTGTGTTTCAAATCTCTTTTCAGCAGAAGGTTTCAAAAGCTAAGTATCGAGATTAGGCAAAAAGCACTAAGTGGCAATAGAAAAAGGTCTTAATTTTGCTTTTCTAAAAGTGACGGAAGATGCCACGTATCCCAGCAGAAGAAAGCAGAAGCCACCATGTGTCAAGATATGAATTATCTTCATTTTGCTTTATCGATATAACAAAGACTATGGTGGGTCCCAAGTTTTGTTTCTTAAAGCAAGCAAAAGCTGCCAGGTGTCATTGTCCATGTAAATGTGAAATGAGACCCAATTATTTCTATGGTATAAATATAGTAAAGTAGAGACCACCATGTGTCACCTTCCACAAGTTTCTAAAAGGGTAGCTAAAAGCAGTGAAGATCACCATGTAAACCTAGATAAGTAAAGTAGAGATTGCCATGTGTCTTTTGATGAAGTGGCAAAGATTGACACATGTCCTTGTGCCCCTTTTAAAGTTACTCAGGTAAGAAATGTAGTGGGTCTTATTTTTGTTAAGTTTTAAGGTTTTGAGGAAGCAGATTGCGACAGATGTCAAAGGTAGAACACTCATAAAGAAAGACACAAAGGAAGTATAAATTACATGGAAAGTGACGTGTATCTTTGATAGGTGCTACAGAACATGCCAAGTGTCATTTTCCAATGTCTCCTAAGTAATAGGAAGATTTTAAAAAGAATTGGCTAAGTGTTATCTAGCATTTAAGAGAAGGGAGCATCTTGCAATATTTTTTAGCCAATGAACTGCCAAAAGACAAAGCATTTCAGAATCTATAAAATATCTTCTATTAGACACTTCCATTTTGGTTAGATTTCAGTTGGGCCATTAGATTGGGAATAAGTAGACAATCTAGAGTGAATCCAAGGCTATAAATAAGGGTGCAGAGATCACCAGAGAGCAAGGATCAAATATTAGAGAGAATTTTGAGAGAGAATTATTGTAAAGAGTTTAGACTTTCTAGAGCTGTGACTAGGAATATCATTTGCTTTTGTTTTATCTTCTTAAGTTATAAGTTTATGTAACTGTGCATGTTTCTGTGCCTCTTATGTGATTGGAGAATTAATGAGAAGATTAAATCCTATGCCTTTGTTGATATTTTCTATGTCATTGCAAAAGTAGTCTAGGCTGTGTTGTCAAGAGTTTAGACTTTCTAGAGCTGTGATTAGGAATGTCATTTGCCTTTGTCCCATTTTCTTGAGTTGAAAAGTTTATATAACTATGTGTGTTTTTGTGCTTCTTATGTGACTGGAAAATTCAAATAAGAAGATTGAACCCTGTGCCTTTGTTGACATTTTTTGTATCACTGCAAAAGTAGTCTATCTTGTGAGCCTCTATTTCTATTGTTTCCATCTTTTACATTGATCATGCACTTGTTTGCTCTTAAATGTAAATGAATCTTACATATAGTCTCACTATTTTCAGGATTAAGGTCGAATTACATTCAAGCACATCACCATATATTAGATTTTATTTCTTGCATTTGTGTTTCTATTAAAATTCCTATCCCTTTTCCCAGTACATACTTGATATAGAGAAGAACTGGCTTCTTAAAAATTTGGAGGTTGTTTCAAGTCATAAGTCCCACATCTTGAAACTTCCCATTGTTGGTATTAGAATAAGCACAATTTTAAATCATCAAAAAAATTTGGCATGCTCGATGGGACCAATCTTGAAGTTTCTTTCAAGATCATATGAACCAGAGAGCTATGAGGAGTCATAGCTGTGGACCAGTAACTAGATCACAATCTACTATAAATCCAGGTATTCTTTTGCCACCTTTGATAACTAGTCCAAGAAGAAGAGTCAACCAGTTTATACCAATACCAAGAGAAAATATGGGAGCCCCTATACCCCCAATAAATTATGCGAGTTGGAACACTGGTAGTCCAATTATTCTCCCAATACCACTAGCCACTTGTAACCCTATCCCAGTGAATGCCCTAAAATCTCTACCTAAATTCAGTGGGCAAGACTCTAAAACACCTCAAGAGCATCTGCATGATGTATCAGATGTCTGTGCTATACATGTTTTCACACAACAAAATGTGGCCATAAGACTATTAGCAACATCTTTTAAAGGGAAAGCTTTAGAATGGTACCAGTCTCTGACCCCAAATACCATTTTTACATGGGATTGGCTCGGAGATCTTTTCTTTGAAAGATTCAAAGAGAAAGGTGACAAGTCTTCTTTATTATAGCAATTAATAACCATTCAAAGGGCACTACAAGAAGCCATGACTAACTTCAATTCCAGATTTTAAAAGACTTGGGAAATAATCCCTGTTATAGCTAGACCATTACCAAGTATGTCCATAGTGTTTTATCTTAAGGCTTTGAATTTAGATATATATGTTATGATTTAGTCACTTGGAGGACACACTTTGCCAGAGGCTTATGAATATGCAGTCAGAGCTGAGAAAAATTTAATAGATTCTAGAAAGTTACCTCCAAGGCCTCTCATTCCCATGTTCACACAAATTTCCTTACCATTAACTCAAGAAGTCCCTAAATCTATAGCCCCACCTATGTCTATGTACACCTATCATCAACCATATATTAAATAAATATTCCCCACTCAGTCATCTGAGCTAGATGACATCAAGAATATCCTAAGGACATTTTCTAATGAGCTGATTAATATAAAAAGATAGTAGAATACTTTGCCTAAACCCCAATACTAGGGCTATCAAGGAAACATATTTTCATCTCAGCCAAACCAATACTAGGGTCCTCTAAGGCAAAATAACCCTTAGCCAACAAACCAATTAGTTGCAGTCCCCACACCCTTGCAGACTATTCATCCTAATTCAAATAGGGAGATTGTTCTAGAGTAAAATAACTATCTAGATAACCCTAATGCCTGGTGTTTCCCTTGAAATAATGCTCATACACCTATAGATTGTCCTATAGGTAATTTACAACAAAAAGTGGTAGAGCAAAGAAGAATGAATGGTCAGCTTGGAAGTTCCAGTGACAATCAAGCTTGTCAATCTTCTGGTATGCAAAATTTAGTCTTAGTGGCTCAGATGCAAGGGATGTCCTTGTAACAATAGGAAGAAATAGCCTCAAAACATGCTTTATTCTCATGGGTTGAAGATGAAGAATCAATTTTCTTGAACGAATCATCTACCTCCAAAAAATCAGTGGTGCAATCTGATTATTACACCACATCAAAGAGAAGGATGGTGGAATAGCTTGAGATTGTAAATAGTCAAGTCATGGAGAATCCTCCATTTCAAGGACAAATAAACATGACTATCAGACAATAAGTGCCTTGGTTGGTGAAAAATCAAGGGATTCCTTCCCAAATTCAAGAAAAAACAAGATATCCTTATTTTTAAAGAACTCAGACTCTAGGACCAATAAATGTAGTAGATCAATTAAAGAAGACTCCAGCACAAGTATCAATATGGGATATATTGGCCATTCTTGAACAAAAGACACTACTACAAGAAGCTCTATAAGGCCAAGTAGTGCCCAAAGGTACTGTTATCAAAGAAGGACCTGCTGGAAAAGAAAATCTCAAAGATATAGTTCATTTGCAGAAAATAGCCCTAGTGAATAATATAGCAAAGGTAAGCAAATCCAAACCAAATCCCTTCTATTTAACTTTAATAGTTGGCAAGAAACTACTGCATAATGCAATGATTGATTCAGGGGCTAGTACTACAGTAATACCCAAGTAGATAGCTAATGCTTTAAAAATTAAGTATGAACCACTCACTAAAGGAGTCATATAGCTAGATGGCAAAGCAGTACAAACAATAGGGAGAATTAAACATCTCTAATTACAATTATATGTTTGTCCCAATATAATTGTAAATCAAGATGTAGTAGTGATAGATATACCTCTTATTTTTGGCTTATGTTTATCAAAAGACTTTACAGCCAAGATAGGAGGATATATGTCCCTTGATTGGTCTCATCTCATCTTAAGATCCAAATATGGTTCAAAGATGAAGATATTGTCTAAACCGTTATATAAAGATCACATCACCAATGAACCCACTACAAAATTAGAGGCAGCTCATGCTATGATGAATAAAGAAGAAAGGGTTTTTGTTGAGGAGCTAGATGAATGGACTGGATATAATCAAGAAGAAGAAAATGATAATTTATTAGCCATGATGTAAAGTGACCCATATGGAAATTATGACTCTATTGGTCTAGGCACTTACGCTATACTTGATGAAGATCATAAAATCCCAAATGTTCTAGAAGAAGAAAAGTCAAAAGATACCTCTTATGAATTCCAAATTCCTAGTGAGAAATCACAAGTGTATACCTTAACCTCTGATGAAGAAGAAATAATTTTTTATTTTCTTCTTACTTTGCAAGATGATGTGGAGGAGCATGGACATTCCTTGGACCATGATTTAAACAATTTGTTTGAAATCATTGGGTCAGGTTATACCTGTTGGTTGAATATTTTATCAATCAGTATATAGATAAACAAAATAGGTCTGATCAGCCAAAGTAGGAAGATTAATCATCCAAATGTGTAGTTTTAACACATCAGAAGGGGACTGATCTTTCCTCTCATCAAGGGGAGGTTCCCTATAGATAGGCTATATATATATAAATAGAAAATAATACTCAAGGGTAGGACAAACCATCCATATCTCTTTCTTCAGAGATGATGTGTGCAGATCAAAGGAGAAACTCAAGGAAAATGATAGAAAGCACTCCTCTTCTTTCAAAAGTACTATTCAACAAGCCACAAGAATACTCTAGGTAGTAACAGCAAAATTTAACAAAGGATGCAGTAACCAGCAAAATGAGATGCAACACAAAGTCTTCACTTGATTTTCTCAAGAGTAAGATATGAAGGACAATGAAGGCACAAAGTCTTCCCAAAGTCCTTTACACAAAAATTAAAAGAAAACACACTGAAAGGTAATTATGGGGGCACAAAGTCTTTCCATAGTTAACTCTTCAGGACACCTTCCTGACTATTATCATTAATTTTGCTTGTTGAATTAAAAGAACATAAAATATATGAAGGAAAAAGACATAAGAATAGTTTCCTCAACAACAAAGATATCACAGCACAAAGTCTGAAAAACTAATTGCTTTCTTATTCCAATAACAAGATATGATTAACAAACTGAGCTCAAAGTCTCAGATGTGCCTTTCAATTTGGGTAGAGGTTCATTTTAATTGTTAAAAAGAGATGCTTTTATAATAGAAGAGAGTCCCTTATATAGCCACTTCGAGAAGGACTCACGAACAATAACACATCATGTTGTGTTGGAATCTATTAAGAAGATAGGCTAGAACTTAGGGGCATTTTACCCATTTGATTTTATCAATGCAGGGAAACAAGTCACGCTTATTAAAAGTTTGTAACTTTCAATGTCCACCTAGCGATTTGATCTTACCTTCATTGTTCCTCTTTTTTTGGTTAATTGAATCAGGTCTTGGATTTAATTTTCTATTATGTTCCTTCCTCTCTTTCTATTGGTCTTAGCCTTGAAGTCTATGAATGCATTCTATTCTATAGGTTTAAAGGATCAACAGTTATTTTGTTGTCTTGAATTTGATGTTCATGCACCTGTCACTATGTTTTCAACGGCTAGTTTGCTGTGTTAAATTTGATGTCTTTGGGCACGTCACCCCTTGGTCCTCTTTTATCTTCTTGTTTGGCCTTTGTCAGATTGGACTTGACCTTTTAGGTCATCAGATATGATCCTTGAATGGCCTTTGGGCTTCTTGTTTTACCTCCTTCTCGAAGGGAAGGTGACCCCTTAGCTTCAGGAAGTGCCCTTCAAATTAGTAGCTGAGAGTCCCCTGCAAGGGCACTTTCCCTTCGAGGTCCTTTGGTGGCCCTTCACAAATTCCCTTGGGCTTTTCCTCGAGTATTTCCCCCATGAACAATTCCTGTGGACAAATTATCCAGGGACAAATTCCCACAGAACAAAAGTCTGTGGAAATTCTGTCTTGATTATTTCCATTTGATTAAGGTTTTTTCCACCCACGACCACTTAGAACCCTTTTGGAATTTTTGTCCGAAGGAATTTTGCCTTAGACTTGCCTTAGTCTTTTTGAAAAGACCCTTATAAAGGGTATTTTAATTAATCAAGTGCCCTCTGTAAGGGCACTTGTCCTTTGGGAAGCCCTTTGAAATTTTGGATTTTGAACTGCTCCTTTGAACCAAGTTGTTGAACCATTTGTTGAACCAAGGTGATGAACCATTTGATTGAACCAAATGTTGAACCACTTGGTTGAACCAAAATGGTTCAAGCTGATGAACCTTTTGTTTGAACCAACCTTTGAACCTCTTCATTAAACCAATTGGTTGAACCAAACATTGAACCAAAATGGTTCAAGATAATGGTTCAATTGAATGAACCGAGCTGATGAAACATTCCATTAAACCAAGACGTTGAACCAACTGTTGAACCAAGTTTTGGTTCAACGGTTTAAACAAAGCCTTGAACCGACTGATGAACCATTTGATTGAACCAAAGGATGAACCAAACATTGAACTAAAGTAGATGAACTAGAGTGAAAAAAAGTGTTGAACCACTTGATTGAACCCACCTTTGAACCATTTGATGTTGAACCAAAGGATGAACCAAACATTAAACCTGCTACTGATGCTTGCCAATAAATATTTTTGTTTGAACCAATCTCAAATATGATCAAGTGTTAGAAACTGATTCTTTTGATTGAACCTACTTGCAGGAGTTGTGAAGACTGTTGAACTTGTAGAAATGAACCTACCTACAGAATCCATAGAAACCAAGTCCGTAGTTTTTTCTAACCTTGAAAGAGTCCATAGATTTCAACCTGTAAAGCCCATTAAACTTGGCCTATAGAGTCCATAGATTTTTCTCTTCCTGTTGAGTTCATAAATTTTATCTACCTACTGAGTCCATAGATTCAAGCCTGCAGAGTCCATAGATTTAAGCCTGTAGAGTCTGTAGATTTTTGAGAAGCTTGAAAAATGAGGATTTTGAATGCCCAAGACAAATTTTGGAAAGGGAAGAGACTATTTTGGTCTGTAGGACAAAAATATTTCAAATGTTGTCCCATAAATGAGTGATATTTTTTAGAAAATAATAGCTGGCTCCAGTTGGGGAACTTCTATCAATTGCAAAAGGAATTGAAAGGAGTAGAATCCAAAATCTCCAGTGTCTTCATGTGTACCATTGGGTTACGGAGTCATGCTACCCAGAAATGAAAGGATCAAAAAATGGAAATAAACAAAACAAAATAGAATTAAAAACTATACAAATGTACATATATATAGATGGAATGATTGTTGGGGATCAACCAACAAGCTTGATTACTACTATGAAAGCAACTAAACATGAAATTAAACCAAAATGATAAGTAACTAGAATCAGAAATAGCAAAGAACAAGAGATACAAGAAACCACCTTGAAAACTTGTATTAAACTCTTCCAGAAGGGAATACAATGAAGAAAATCACACTTTCTTCTCACACCTCTCAGATGTACAGATCTCTTTCTAGATCTCTTTCCCTCAAGAATTCTCTCTCTCAATTACAATCAATTCTAACAACCTGGATTGATTCACATATACAATCTTATTGTACAATACTTGTCCAATACAATAAGCTATGAAGATCTAATCTTATATATAATATTAGGAAACATGAGCATGCATTCTCAACCATTAGATGCACCTCCTAATCAAAGGTTCAAAACAGTCCTACTTAAAATAGAAATGTGGACTCAATACCAATAATTCAACTTTTCATGCAAATAATCTGTTCATCCATAGAAATAGCATTCTGGATGCACAAGTGACTGATGTCGGTCCTTGCCAGTCTACTTATGACTGAAGTCAGTTGATCCACTACCGACATCAGCATCCTTTAGTTGATCCCTGACCGTCGATGGTGACTATGGACTCCAGCAACTCTTGCATTTGCTCATTGGTGAAGCTTTTAGCTCCACAACTCAACAATCTCCCACTTGGAGATAAATAGCTGCACTTGTACCTGTACAACAACATCTTCTAGCTTCTCCATCTTCAAACTCAATCTTGAAGACCAAAAAAAGTTGAATGAAGATTTAACTTCTCCTTTGTTACTGGCTTGGTTAACATATCAGCAGGGTTCTTATCTGTATGGATCTTTTCCAGCTTCAACTCACCAACCTCCAATACATGTCTAATGAACTGGTACCTAAGCTGTATATGTTTGGTTCTTGAATGAAAGGCTGAATTCTTAGCCAAATGAATTGCACTTTGACTATCACTGTATAATCTGCAACTCTCTTGCTCCTTTCCTAACTCTTCCATGAACCGTGTCATCCATATCATCTCTTTGCTAGCCTCTATGACTGTAATATATTTTGCCTCTATAGTAGACAAGGGAACAACCTTTTGCAACTTTGAAATTCAGCTAACCGTTGTTCCACCAATAGTGAACACATATTCTGTGGTTCTTCTCCTGCCATCTAAGTCACTTGCCATATCTAAATCTACATATCCATGTAGAGAAGTGTTTGACCCACCATAAGATAAATTCCTACTGTTGGTCCCTCTCAGATATCTGAGAATCCATTGGACTACTTTCTAGTGCTCCTTCCCTAGATTGGCCATATACTTACTGACAACTCCCATTGCTTGGGCAATATTCGGTCTAGTACATACCATTACATACATTAAGCTCCCAACTACGGAAGCATATGGAACTTTCCTCATATACTCTACCTCATCATGTGAATTAGGACATTGTTTCTTTACTCAACTTGAAGTGTCTAGCCATAGGTGTGCTTACCGATTTTGCATCCTGCATATTGAACTGTTTCAACACCTTGTTCACATAAACCTCTTGAGACAAAATCAACTTGTGATTTTTCCTGTCTCTCTTAATACTCATGCCAAGGATTTTCTTTGCTACTCCCAAATCCTTCATGGCAAATGTGTGAGCTAATTTTACCTTAAGCTCAGAGATATCTTGCATGTGTGAACCTACACCAAGCATATCATCTACATACATCAATAGGATAATATGTCTACCATTATCCAATTTCTTAAAATAAACACAATGGTCAGATTGACATCTACTGAAGCCATGCTCAGTCATAAACCTATCAAATTTCAAATACCATTGTCTTGGAGCTTGCTTAAGACCATACAAGCTTTTCTTCAACTTGCACACAAGCTTCTCCTTACCTTTGACCTCAAAACCTTTCGACTGTTCCATATATATTTTTTCATCCAAATCTCCATGAAGAAATGTTGTCTTAACATCAAGTTGCTCAAGATGCAAATCCTCAATAGCAACTAAAGACAATATAGTCCGTATAGAAGTCATTTTAACTACAGGAGAAAAAATCTCACCAAAGTCAATACTTGGTTTCTATGCAAATCCCTTTACTACCAACCTGGCCTTATGTCTCATCTATCCATTCTCACCTTCCTTCAATCTGTAGATCCATCTATTTTTTAGTGTCTTCTTTCTCGCTGGCAACTCAACCAAATCCCACGTTTGGTTCTCTTTCAACGAATCAATTTCCTCATTCATGCCTATCTCCCACTGATTCTTGGATTCCACTTATATTACTTAATTAAAACTCTCTGGTTCTCCACCATCAGTGAACAATAAATAGAATAATGAAGGGGAATATTGAATTGGAGGTTTACTTACCCTTTTTGACCTCTTGATGGGCGTTTGAGACTTATTCACAACACGTTGTCCACCTAAATTCTATGAAAGTGACCAACCTCAGTCACCTTCAGGCCTGTAATTGATCGACGTTAGTTCCACATGATCGATGTTAGTTCTTGTATTGCCAACGTCAGTTCTTTCTTGACCGATGTTGGTCTCTATGTTTTCCTGTCTATGATTATTCTTTCTCGCGAACTTATTTTGGATCGTCAATTCATCCAAATCAACATTGCTCTACTCAGATTGATTCAGCTTCTTAAGCTAATCACTGTACATCACCTTCTCATTGAAAACAACATCACGGCTCCTAATTATTTTGTTGGTTCCTAGATTCTAAAACTAGAATCTAAAATCTCCAGAGCCATAACCAATAAATGTGCACCTCATAGACTTAGCATCCAGCTTCTTTCTATTTTCTTTATCAACGTGCACAAAAGCTTTAGAACCAAAAAATTTGAGAAATGAAAGATCTACATTTTTACCTATCCAAGCCTCTTCTAGAATTCCACCATCCAAAGCAGTAGAGGGTCCTCTATTAATCAAGTAAATTGTAGTATCTACAGCTTCTGCCCAAAACTATAAGGGCAAACCAACATGCAATCTCATACACCGTGCACGATCTATTATTGTTTTGTTCATCCTTTCAACAACTCCATTTTGCTGAGGTGTCCTTGGAACCATCCTGTTCCTGCATATTCCATGCATATAACAATACCAGTTGAACTTATAAATGTACAAGTCACCACCATTATTAGATCTAAGGCACTTTAATTTTATGCATGTTTCATTCTCAACTAAAGCTTTCCAAATCTTAAAAGTGTCAAAAACATCAGATTTCTTCTTTATGCAATAAACTCATACCTTTCTTGTAGCATCATCAATGAAGGAAACATAATACTATGATCCTCCAATAAAAGCAACCTGAGCTGGTCCCCACACATCTATGTGAACAAGCTCCAACTCGTGCTTCTTCTTTGTTGACCCAGTCTTGAGAAAACTCACTCTCTTCTATTTCCCAAAAATACAGTGCTCACAAAAATCTAGATCTATGCTTTTCAAATTTGAAAGCTTACCTTTTGACTTAAGAATAGACATTCCCTTCTCACTCATGTGGCCAAGCCTTTGGTGCCACAACTTTGCATCTACATCTGAAGTAGATAATACAGAAGGAGAATTATTAGTAATACAATTACATAAATAGAGAGTACCTACTCTCTTACCTCTGGCCAATACAAGTGCACCCTTGGAAACCTTCCAAGATTCAGCTGTGAGAGTTACTGTGCAACCCTCATCCCCTAACTTTCCTACAAAAATTAGATTCATCTTCAGGCTAGGTACATGAATGACATCTCTTAACACCCATGTGTTGCCATTCTGCATTTTCAGCTGCACTTTTCCTTTGCCAATAATTTTACAAGGCTCATCATCCCCTAAATAAACTATTCCAAAATTTCCATGGACATAGTCACTGAAATATTCTTTATTTGGGGTTGCATGAAAAGAGGCACCAGAATCTAAAACCCAAGATTCTATATTATTATTCAAGGAGAATATAAGAGCATCTTGTACAATAATACCTACAACTTTTGCTTCTTCTTTACCTTCATGCTGATTTTCTTTTTTAAGTTTTGACCAACAATCTATCCTTGCATGTCCTATCTTTCCACAATTCTAGTAGGTTATCTTCCTGCCATTTCTGGATTTGGATCTACCTCTCATCTTTGACTTAGATCTTGATCTCCCTTGCTTGCTCTTCTCTTTTTGTCTTCCCCTACTTTCAAAACTTAAAGCATTCCCTGATGTTTTCTCTGTGCTTTTTCTGTGAATTTCTTCATTCAAGATTACACTAACAACATCATCTACTTTTAAAATATTTGAAGCAGATGCAGTATTACTAACTACCATTACCAAGCTATGCCAGCTTTCAGGTAAAGAGCATAAGATTAATAGAGCCTTAATTTCATCATCAAAAACTATTTTGACTGAATTTAATTGATTTACAATTCCATGGATATCATTTAGATAATTAGATACATATCCACCTTCCTACATTTGCAAATTAAATAACTGCTTCATAAGATATACCTTATTTGAAGCTGAGGGTTTTTCATATAAATTTTTTAAAGTAGTCATTAACTCTATCGTTGACTTTACCTATGATAAATTAGATATCACAGTAGATGCCAGACTCAATCTTATAGATCCAAGAGCCTCTCTATCAAGAACTTCCCATTCTTCATCTTCCATGTTTGCGGGCTTCTTTGAAACCCCACCTAACAGTAAGTATAGATCTTTCTGATACAAATAATCTTCTATCTGCATTCTCCATAATTGGTAATTCTTGCGATTAAACTTCTCCATTCTCAGTTTACTTTTTTTTGCCATTGCTTTCTCCCACTCAAACAAAAACCCCTCTGAGTGACCTGTAATCAATACACACTAAACAGATCTGAAACACCTGTTAGTCAACCTGGCTCTGATACCACTTGTTGGGGATCAACCAACAAGCTTGATTACTACTGTGAAGCAACTAAACATAGAATTGAACTAGAATGATAAGTAACTAGAATCAGAAATAGCAAAGAATAAGAGATACAAAAAACCACCTTGAAAACTTGTATTAAACTCTTTCAAAAGGAAATACAATGAAAAAAATCACACTTTCTTCTCACACCTCTCAGATGTACAGATCTCTTTCTAGATCTCTTTCCCTCAAGAGTTCTCTCTCTCAATTACAATCAATTCCAACAACCTAGATTGATTCACATATACAATCTTATTATACAATACTTGTCTAATACAATAAGCTATAAAGATATAATCCTATATATAATATTAGGAAACATGAGCATGCATTCTCAACCATTAGATGCACCTCTTAATCAAAGGTTCAAAATAGTCCTACTTAAAATAGAAACATAGACTCAATACCAACAGTTCAACTTTCCATGTAAACAATCTGCTCATCCACGAAAATAACATTCTGGATGCATAGGTGACTGATGTCAGTCCCTACCAGTCTGCCTGTGACCGATGTTGGCCGATCCACTACCGATGTCAGCATCCTTCAGTCGATCCCTGACTATTGACGTTGACTGTGGACTCTAGCAACTCCTACATTTGCTCATTGGTGAAGCTTTTAGCTCCACAACTCAACAATGATCTGATACTTCAGGAATTGAAGTATTTCAGATGTTGCTTTTTGAAAGATAGTGAAAATAGTGTGCCATCTTAGTAAACTAGTAGAAAACCATTTTGCCCCCAAAAACAATGACGAGTGAATGGAGTTCTCCACCAAGAAACCAATTTTTTGTGTCTTCCCCTTGGTTTTTTCTTCTTGTTGTCCCATGGCAGGATGTGGTCTTTAATTTGAAAGCCATAACTCCTTGCTTTCTTGGCCAAGGGTTCCTTTTCCTGATTTTGATTTGTAGCAACATGGTCCATTACCATAATTGGTTGTTCTTCTAGTTCAGTCCAGCATATGATTAGATTTTTCACATCAAACTCTTGACAAATTATCAGCTTAGCATCTCCTTTTATGTGAAGGAGTTTGATTTCTTCATCTTGAACAATCTTCAATCCAAGCAATAGAGATTCACATCCAGCTGTGTTGGTGTTGCTGACTTGTAAATTGCATGAAGGAAGAATATCTCCTTGAGAATATATCAACATAGTCCCAACTTCATCATTGGTGGAAGAATTGTTGTCATCATCAAAAGTTGATCTCCTATCATATTTATCTTCATTAGAGATGGAAGATCCTTCCTTACTTGTATTGTGTCCTACCAATTCTCTTGAAGTCTTGTTTAAATCAATTTTTGGATTTTTAGCTATAGGACTTTCATTTATAGAAACATGAACATCCTCTATGGTAAAGAAATAATTACCCCTACTTGAAGACTCAAATAAAATTTTTGTTGTAGGGGCTGATGTTTAGATGACCACATATTTTGCCTCTTTTTCAGGGAGAAATATCTTCATCACACCTTGGACAGGGATCCTTGCTTCAGATAGGTCCATGCTTAGTTCTCCTCCCATGTCCTTATAAAAATTTCATCCAAGAAAAATGTCACAAGATGCTAGGATGTCAGCCACCAATACATTCATCCTAATTCTCTTGTCTGGAAAGGCTGTCAATGCAAATTAGGCATCTTTAATTTGTCCCAATAATGGTACTTACTTTTTCTCCATGGAGAAACATTTCCCAAAGGTTTTGTTCAATGTGAGACCAAGAGACTCAGCTAATTTAACAAGTATGACATTGTTAGATGGCCCAAAATCAATGATGTAATTGTTGAGCTAATAACCATTTATCAATAAGAAAACATAAAAAGGTTCTATTTTACTAGAGGCAGCTAGAGGAGTAATAACAAGATTATTCAAAATGGGCATGTTCTTTAGAGAATCAGGAATTATCTTTTTAGCTTTTTACCCTGTAGGGATGGTCTAGTTCTTGACACATTAGACCAACTTATCCAATTGATCAGGATTGGACTACAAGTATTCAAATTCAGACATTTGTATTTTGGTCTTTTTGACATGATCAATTATGTCAAATGGCTGAATTGGACTATGAACAAAGGAAAGCATTTCAACCTTTTTGGTTTTAGGAGGGATGGGAGGAGGGCTGGTTTGTGAAATGGGAGTAGAAGGTGAAGGTGAAATTGATGTACTTACATTTTGAGTGATCACCAGATCTTTTAACTAAAAAGGAAGAGGGGTTCCACACTTAGCAATCGTAACATCTGGTTGAGGTTACTCTTCTATCTTCCTTTTATCAGCTTGCTGGACTAATTAGTTCTTAAACCTGGTAAACACTGCATATGATCTATTAATAGCTTCTCTTTTGCTTATGGGTTCATCTTGGTAGTTCAGAAAACCAATGTGGGAGTCGCTAGCTAATTCTTCTTGATTGTCTTCAAGGAGATCAGCGTCATTTTTTTGATTCAATTTAGGCTAGAAAGAGAACTCTAATTCTGCTTCAAAATATCCCATTGCTGAATTGGTTGGAGGAGCTTCCAAGGCAAGTTTCCATTATGGGGGAGGAAGGTGATTCTGTTGCCCTTGATTCTTGGCAGCATTACCCTGATATGATTAATTTGGGAATGTCCTTCTTAGCATATCTTTGTATGGAGGAGCAGAAGACATTCCTTGTGCTTTTTGATTTTTTAAGGTTAGCACTTCATTTGCCATATTTTACACCATTGGATTATTGGTGCCTGTAGATGCATATTCAGAAGATGATGAATGTTTATTTTTGTTTGGATCTCTTCTTATCTTCCCTGCTAAGATGAAATCATCTTCTACCTTAGTGGCCAAAAGTTGAGCTGCAACAAGATCTATTTGACCAGCACGTCTCAAAACTTTAGGTAACTGAGAATTAATGAAAAAGCATTTGAGATTCTCAGCTGTAGGTCAAGCTATTACAGGGATTTTATTTTTGAATTTTTCAAATTTAGCTATGAAGTCTCTCATAGGCTCATGAGGCTCTTTCTTCATCTGCGTAATTTGAGCCAAAAGTGTATGTACATCTTCTGTAGGTTTGAATCTGGCTTCAAACTTAGCTTTGAGAGTATTCCAATCAATCACTAATCAAGCTTGTAGATGATAAAACCAATCTATAGTAGCACCTTATAGTGTCTCCACAAAAATCCTAACTACTACATCTTCAAATTCTACTATGATTACTCCATAAGCTATGTTGAAGGCTGAAATGTGTTCATCAGAGTGAACTTTCCTATCACCATATAATTTAGGAAAGTTCTTCCTTAACTTGCATGGAAGCTCATGTAGAGGTGGAGTAAGATTAAAAAAACCAAAAGCATTACCCCAGGGGCCTTGAACTACCCTTGTAGGAATATGAAAATGAGGGATAACAAATCTCAAAGGGGTAAATATAGGCAAAGCTTTATCAACAATAGAAGTAGATACTTCATCTGGCAATGGAGATCTGACTTTAGTAGGAGGAAAACTCTTGGTTCATTGGAGATGAGATGGTGAAGAAAATAGATCAAAATCAATTTGTTGTACCAACTTGAATACAGGGTCAACAATACCTTTAGCTCTTTGGCTTCATGTATACATTGAATCTACCAGATTATGAAACAAAAATGTAAAAAAATTGACCTTGCTTTAGTTAAAGCTTGAGGCTTTAAATTATGTGTTCTTTCTTGTTTAGTGTGGATGTGAATGGATAGATTATAAATGGATAATGGATATGATATCCCTTGTGGAGTCACCAAAAATTATTGGTTGAATATTTTGTCGATCAGTGTACTGATAAACAAAATAGGTCTGATCAGCCAATGTAGGAAGATTAGTCGTCTAAATGTGTAGTTTTACCACATCACAAGGGGACTAATCTCTCCTCTCATCAAGGGGAGGTTCCCTATAGATAGGTTATATATATATATATATATATATATATATATATATATAGAAAATAAAACTCAAGGGTAGGACAAACCATCCATCTCTCTTTATTTAGAGATGATGTGTGAAGATCAAAGGAAAAACTCAAGGAAAATGATAGAAAGCACTCATCTTCTTTTAGAAGTACTATTCAACAAGCCACAAGAATACTCCAGGTAGTAACAGTAAAATGTAACAAAGGATGTAGTAACCAACAAAATGAGATGTATCACAAAGTCTTCACCTGAATTTCTCAAGAGTAAGATATGAAGGACAATGAAGGCACAAAGTCTTCCCAAAGTCCTTTACATAGAAATGAAAACAAAACACACTGAAAGGCAATTATGGGGGCACAAAATCTCTCCACAGTTAACTCTTCAAGACACCTTCCTAACTACTATCACTAATTCTACTTGTTGAATTAAAAGAATAGAAAATATATCAAGGAAAAAGACATAAGAATAGTTTTCTCAACAACAAAGATATCACAGCATAAAGTCTGAAAAACCAATTGATTTCTTATTCTAATGAAAATATGATTAACAAATTGAGCTCAAAGTCTTAGAAGTGCATTTCAATTTGGGCAGAGGTTCATTCTGATTGTCAAAAAGAAATGCTTTTACAATAGAAGAGAGTCCCTTATATAACCACTTCGAGAAGGACTTAGGAACAATAACACATCATGTTGCATTGGAATCTGTTAAGAAGACATGATAGAACTTAGGGGCATTTTACCCATTTGATTTTATCAATGCAGGGAAATAAGTCATGCTTATTGAAAGTTTGCAACTTTCAATGTCCACTTGGCGATCTGATCTTACCTTCATTGTTCCTCATATTCTATTTAATTAAATCAGGTCCTAGATTCAGTTTGCTATTCTGTTCCTTCCTCATTTTCTATTGGTCTTGGCCTTGAAGTCTATGAATTCATTCTGGTCTATAGGTTTAAAGGATCAACAGTTATTTTTTTGTCTTGAATTTGACGTTCACGCCCCTGTCACTATGTTTTCAATGACTAATTCACTATGTTGAATTTGACGTCTTCGAGCATGCCACCCCTTGTTCCTCTTTCAGCTCCCTGCTTGGCCTTCACCGAATTGGACTTTCCCTTTTAGGTCATCAGATATGATCCCTGAATGGCCTTTGGGCTTCTTTCTTACCTCCTTCCCGAAGGGAAGGTGACCCTTCAACTTCAGGAAGTGCCCTTCAAATTGGCAGTTGAGAGTCTCTCATAAGGGCACTTTCCCTTTGGGGTCCTTTAGCAGCCTTTCACAAATTCCCTCAAGCTTTTCCCTAGGTATTTTCCCCATGTACAATTCTTGTAGACAAATTGTTCAGGGACAAATTCCTGCAAAAATTCTTTGTCTTGATTATTTCCATTTGATTCGGGTTTTTTCCACCCGTGACCACTTAGAATTCTTTTAGACTTTTTGTTCAAAGGAATTCCTTCAGACAAAAAGTTTGAAGGAATTTTGCCTTAGACTTGCCTTAGTCTTTTTGAAAACACCCTTTTGAAGGGTATTTTAATTGATCAAGTGCCCTCCACAAGGGCACTTGTCCTTCGGGAAGCCCTTTGAAATTTTGCATTTTGAACTGCTCCTTTGAACCAAGTTGTTGAACCATTTGTTGAACCAAGGCGATGAACCATTTGGTTGAACCAAACATTGAACCTCTTGGTTGAACCAAAATGGTTCAAGCTGATGAACCCTTTGTCTGAACCAACTGTTGAACCTCTTCATTGAACCAATCGGCTAAACCAAATGTTGAACCAAAATGGTTCAAACTGATGGCTCAATTGAATGAACCAAGTTGATGAAATGTTCCATTGAACCTCTTCATTGAACCAAGACATTGAACCAACTGTTGAACCAAGTTTTGGTTCAACGGTTCAAACAAAGCCTCGAACCAACTAACGAACTGTTTGATTAAACCAAAGGATGAACCAAACATTGAACTAAAGTGGATGAACTAGAGTGAAACAAAGCATTGAACCACTTGATTGAACCTACCTTTGAACCATTTGACGTTGAACCAAAGGATGAACCAAATGTTGAACCTACTACTGATGCTTGCCGATGAAGATTTTTGTTTGAACCAAGGCATTGAACCAATCCCAAAAATGACCAAGTGTTAGAAACTGATTCTTTTGATTGAACCTGCCTGAAGGAGCCATGAAGCCCGTTGAATTTGTAGAAATGAACTTGCCTACAGAATCCATAGAAACCAAGTCTGTAGTTTTTTCTAACCTTGAAAGAGTCCGTAGATTTTTTTCTTCTTGCTAATTTTGTAGATTTTCTCTTCCTACTGAGTTTGTAGATTCAAGCCTATAGAGTCTATAGATTTAAGCTTGTAGAGTTTGTAGATTTCCGAGAAGCTTGAAAATTGAGGATTTTGAATGCCTAGGACAAATTTTGGAAAGGGAAGAGACAATTTTAGTCTATAGGACCAAAATATTTCAAATGTTGTCCCAAAAATGAGGGATATTTTTTGGGGAACAATAATACCATTTTTTAAGGAAGCTATGAACCGGTTGCAGATGAACAAAACAACATTGAGCCTCAATTACTTGTGCAAAATTATTGCAAACTTTCAGAATTATTATTTCAAGATATTGGTAATTTTGAAGTTATCAACGAGGATAATCATGTAGTAGAACCTGAGTTTGAGGCAAAAATAAATATGCAAATAAATGATATATGTCAAAGGGCTTCTGTTGATAAGCAAACAATCATTGACTTCTTGATAAGACATACCAATATCAAGAGCCAATATTTGATGAGCTTCCAAGAACAAGAAGAGCTTATGTATGTTGGAAGCATGTTTGACTCAGACTCACTTGAATGTAGGCAAATCAATGTGGCACACATAGCGGGCAATTCACCAAAGCTATATCCAATTCAACCACTTATATGGCAATATAAGTTGGCTTGTCATGGAAGAGACTTTAGAAATTCTTCTTTTGATCCAGGAGAGAGATAAAGATGCTTGATTAATGTAGTTAGGTAGTTTCCCCTTTTTGTATTGCTTTGTTTTCCCATTTTTTGTTTTCCTTCTTTTCTTTTAAATAAGTGTTCTTTGAACACGTAGTTGGTAGCTCAGAATTTTCAAATTTTTTAAATTTCTCCTATACATTAAATGTCTCCCAAATCTTTAGAAATCCCCAAGGTACCTTGCATTGCCACTTGCATAACGTGTCTATCTCGCTATTACACAAAGATTGAGTAGGATTTGATAATGGTTATCCAAGTTTAATGCCATTTTGAGACTTGATAGGTCAATAAATACCTCTTAGCAAGAGTTAAAGTTTACAAGTTCTCAAACATTCTTGTATTTTACATGAAAATATCCTGCGATTTGCATTTTTCTATGCTTAGTAAACTTGCTTCAGTGAAAGTGTTTTTGTTTTGAAAAAGTTCATACAAGTTATCACATAGAAGATATAGAGATGGAGGGGGCACAATCTTCACAACAAGGAGTTGGAATGTATGAATCCCTTGATAAGTTTCTTGCAAGTAAATCTATGCTTTAGCTCTCGTGCAACCATTAAAGACCTATCTAAGGACCAGGATTCCTGAAGTTGGTCTAGCAAGTGACCTAGTGAAAATAAAAGATTATACAGATGGCATCATGGACCCAATTCCTTAGAGATCTAGTAGCAAAACCCTTAGAGAAGGGGCACATCAAAGGTGTCTATAGAGGGCCAGAGTAGGGCAATATGAAACATTTTCTATGAGTATATGGACTTCACAATTGGCACAATTCATTATCCCAGTTGTGCATCCATGTCCTGACTTGGTCAAATTAAGCACAAATTTGTTCTATGCACCATTCAATGGGATCTATTCACGATGAAAATCACACCACAGGCTATTAGGGATATGTTAGCCTTGTATCACGATAGTACATCTACATTTCCTACTATTGCTAAAATGCAAATAATGTAGGCAAACATCAACACTCAGTCAATATTCTTGAGATCTAAATTACAAATGAGTAATGATGACACTACGATGCCCACACTCCCTGTAGTACAAGCCCAATTTCAAGCAGAGCAACAGAGAGTAGCATAATTGACACTGGAGCTAGCCAATAGGCCAAAGAGTGTCAGAGTGTTAAGTCTGGTAAAGGAGCTCTATGAATCCATGTGGAAGAGAATCTCTTCAGAGATTATTTAGCTCAAGCCTTCTCTCAATTTTCTACTAAATGCATATAAATTGTGCAAAAAGGTGGAGAAATTAGTTACAAACACTCTAGCTACAGTTTTAGGGAGAGTTTTAGACTCTGAAACACTACTACAGAAGCTTTATGATGTAATGGATGGAATGTTGTCAATAGCAAGAATCAATGATAGAATGGTTGCTGCTAAGTGAGTAAATGAGATTCTTAGTTGTAATTCCACAGCCATCAATTATAGAGAGCTTTTAGATGTCATGAAGGAAGGAATCATTGAAATGAAATAGCATATTGAAGATCTAGTGCAATTAAGTTTTCCTTCTCCATTTCTTATTGACAACATGGTGCTAATGGTAGATAAAATTAAACATTTGTTGTTGGCTAAATAGAATGATCAGACAATTTTCTAGGATCTAAGGGATGATTCATTAGTCCCTAAAGTAGAAGCTCTCTTGATCCCTGTTTCCCAGCTTGAATTCAAATTGAAGGTTACAGTTCAAATTTTGCAAAAATTTTCACACAAGGATATTATTAACCTTGATTTAGCCTTTAATGAATTATAGAATAAGCAAGGGTTATCTGATGAGGAGTGGTTTGCCTACCAAACAACATTGCTGAAGTTGTAATTTTGAAATTTTGATCTAGCGGGAGTTGTGGTTTTCTTTTTTGAGCAGGCTCAAAAGTCCTTGGGGTCACCATAACTATAGAGTAAAAAATTACTCTATGTTTCATCCTATTTTTCAACTATGCACTACCAAATTTTGTTTCCACATACTTTGGTCTGAGATGGTGAAGTTTTGAAATAGAGCATAGGTGCTAATTTTCCTATTTGATTCATTTTTGTCTAAGTGTTGAAGGAAAGCAGAAGCTGCCAAGTGTCATCATCCAAGGCACATTTCATATTTCAATAAGGCTATGGAATGTACCATGTGTCCCATAACAACTTATTAAAATGTGATAAGTGTCGACATCTAAGTTTTAGATCAGCATTCACATTTCAAATCTCTTTTCAGTGAAAAGTTTCAAAAGCTAAGTATCGAGATTAGGCAAAAAGTGCCAAGTGGCAATAGTGAAAGGTCTCAATTTTACTTATCTAAAAGTGATGGAAGATAACACATATCCTAGTAGAAGAGAGTGGAAGCCACCATGTGTCGAGATCAAAATTATCTTTATTTTGCTTCACCGATATAGCAAAGACTGTGGTGGGTCCCAAGTTTTGTTTCTTAAAACAAGTGGAAGCCACCAAGTGTCACTATCTATGTAAATGTGAAATGAGACTAGATTATTTCTATGGTATAAATAGAGTAAAGTGGAGACTGCCATGTGTCACCTTCCACAGGTTTCTAAAAGGTAGCTAACATTAGCGAAGATCACCACGTAACCCCAGATAAGTAAAGTAGAGATTGCCATGTGTCTTTTGATGAAGCAGCAGAGATTACCACCTGTCCTTGTGCCCCTTTTAAAGCTACTTGGGTAAGAAATGTGGTGGGTCTTATTTCTATTAAGTTTTAAGGTTTTGAGGAAGCAGATTGTGACAGATGTCAAAGGTAGAACACTCATAAGCAAAGACACAAAGGAAGTATAAATTATGCGGTAAGTGTCATGTATCTTTGATTGGTGCTACAAAACATGCCAAGTGTCATTTTTTGGTGTCTCCTAAGTAATAGGAATATTTTCAAAGAATTGGCTAAATTTTATTTAGCGTTTAAGAGAAGGGAGCATTCTATAATCTATTTTAGCTAATGAACTGCCAAAAGACAAAGTATTTTAGAATCTATAAAATATCTTCTGTTAGACACTTCCAATTCAGTTAGATTTTAGTTGGGCCATTAGATTAGGAATAAGCAGACAATTTGAAGTGAATCCAAGGCTATAAATAAGGGTGCAAAGATCACTAGAGAGCAAGGATCAAATATCAGAGAGAATTATTGTAAAGATTTTAGACTTTCTAGAGCTGTGACTAGGAATATCATTTGCTTTTGTTTTATCTTCTTAAGTTGGAAGGTTTATGTAACTGTGTGTGTTTCTATGCCTCTTATGTGACTTGAAAATTAATGAGAAGATTGAATCCTATGCCTTTGTTGATATTTTCTGTGTCATTGCAAAAGTAGTCTAGGTTGTGTTGTCAAGAGTTTAGACTTTCTAGAGTTATGATTAGGAATGTCATTTGCCTTTGTCTGTTTTTCTTGAGTTAAAAAGTTTATATAACAGTATGTTTTTTTGTGCCTCTTATGTGACTAGAAAATTCAAATAAGAAGATTGAACCCTGTACCTTTGTTGACATTTTCTATATCACTGCAAAAGTAGTCTATGTTGTGAGCCTCTATTTCTATTATTTCCATCTTTTACATTGATCATGCACTTGTTTGCTATTAAATGTAAATGAATCTTACATATAGTCTCATTGTGCTTAGGATTAAGGTCAAATTACATTTAGGCGCATCACCATAGATTAGATTTTCTTTCTTGTATTTGTGTTTTTGTTAAAATTCCTATCCCTTTTCCAAGTATATACTTGATATAGAGAAGAACCAGCTTCTTAAAAATAAAGAGGTTGTTTCAAGTCGCAAGTCCCACATCTTGAAACTTCCCATTGTTGGTATTAGAATAAGCATAATTTTAAATCATCAACAGAAGTCATCAAACTAATTTGGTGTATTACCTCCATATTTTAGCTTTACTTTCAATTCTTTCTCTCCCTTTTTATCCCTAGAAGTTATTAGTAATAGTAATAGTCAAGTGGTATATCAAGGGAGCTAGCCCTATGTAGAGATTCACTTCATTCCATAGGCTACCCACAAGCCTAGAAGTGATTCCATTATACCACTTGGATGAGGAGAGCCTTGGCATCTCCTCAAAGGGTGAAAATCCAAGTGATAATAGTAACTAATATCAAGGATAAAATTACATTTAATAGCATCAAATGACATAAAATACTCCCATGATAATAGATTTAGACCCCTAGATCATCTAAGAAAACATGTTTTTACCTATAGGGGTCCAAGTTTAACTTAAAAGTCAAACTTAGTCAATAGAATGGTGACTCACAGGGGTAGTATGCCTACTATACTAATGACTAGTAGGCTTATCCTATCAAGGATCAATGGAGTCAATTGATTCTTGAAGACAACAAGCAAGTAATTACCCGAAACACACCAAACCAACACAAGACAAAGCAAGACACCAAACCAACTCACACATGTGCACAATCACTTAGGTAACATAAGCAAACCACAAATTATGTTCAAGGAGAGAGGATAATCTTAGTATTAATGCTTGAGATATATCACACTAATTGGGATATTAAGCTCCTCTCCATCCAAATTTTAGAGTTGGAAGGCATTATGTTTCTTGCATTGGATGATAACATAAGGGCCACTCCAAAAAGCATCAAAATTTAAGTGTCTTCCAAGATTATCCCTATCTTCATCCCACTTTAGGATAATGTCTTCCTCTTTGAAACTCCTTATCATGGATTTTTTGTCAAAGTATCTCTTGGTTTGATCTTGGTGAGCTTTCATGGTTTGTATGGCTTGATGTCTTGTCTCCTCAAGCTCTATCAACTCACATAACCTAACTTCCATGCTTTCATTTTCCATCATTTGTAGCTGATAAGTGAGATCTAGGGCTAGTAACTCAAGTGAAATAGGTATTCTAGCTTCTCTATCATAAATAATTATATATGGTGAGTTATAATGGCTCTTTTTTGGGTGATCCTATCATCCTAAAGAGCTATCTTCAACTTGGAATTCCAAGTCCTTTGATTCTCCTCCATTGTTCTCTTTATGATCCTAATTAGATTCTTGTTGGTGGACTTAGCTATTTCATTCCCTTATGGATAATAATTGTAAGATGTACTAAGATATATGCCATGTTTCAAGGCCCATTCACTTGTATTCATCTCAACGAAAGCTAATGCATTATCTAAAATTATTGTTGAAGGAGATCCAAACCTTGTCACTATGCCTTCATAAATGTATAGAACTAAACTTTCATTTACTTCCTTGGGAGAAATAGCCTTTACCCACCTTGTAAAGTAATATATAGTAGTCAACACCCACTTGTGACCATCACTAGAAGGTGGATTGATTGGGCCTATAAAATCTAAACCCCATCACATAAAGGGTTGATTAACCTAAATTGGATGAAGGGGCAAGGAATAAATATTTTGTTTACCATAGAAAAGAGCACACTTTTGACACTTCCTTACCAAATCATGGGTGTATTCAAACAAACTAAGCCAAAAGTATCCAACTCTCATAATTCTAATAGCTATGGTTCTTGGAACAAAGTGACCACCAGCTGGTCCATCATGAAAATCAAATAGTATTTTCTCAAATTGATATGATTCAACACACCTGAGAAGTCCTTTCTAAATATCACTCCCTCAACAAGTACATAAGAAATGGATTTCAATCTAAAGTACCTTTCTTCTATCTCTATCAAGGCCTTATAGACACTCACTAGTATGGAGAAATTGGATCATATCTTGTGTCTAATTACTCATTGATGAAGATGCAACTATCATAGGGTCATCATGAAGTGTTAAAATAACCCCCTTTTGTTCCTTTAAATATAAGGCAAGGTGCTCACATAACCCTTTCCCTTTCACTAGCTTGGTTATCTTGATTTCTACATCATAATCCATCACTTTTGTGATCTAACCATCCCTTTTCTTATTTAAATCTATACTCAAAAGGAAGTATTTGACATTAGGAAGAGGTACCAATATACCAATCTTTTTTTTAAATAGCATATGCCTAAACTTATTTAGACTTTTAACAATTAAAAGTACTTGCTTCTCAAAATAGGTGTATCTTACCTCATAACCCTCAAAAACTTGACTGAAGAAGGCAATAGGCTGCTCCAAGTTATCTTCATTAGATTGAATAAGAATGGAAAAATTTACCTAATCATTTCTAGAGGTATACAAGTTTAATTCTCTTGTGACTTGCAAGAGTTGGAGCTTGAGCAATGGCTTGTTTAATCTCTTCAAAACTGTCCTTCCTTCTTATAGTCTAAGTGAACACTTAATACTTCCTGATCATAGATGTTAGAGGCTTGACTAAATCAAAAAAATCAAGGATGAATCTCCTTATTAAATTAATTTTTCCGAAGAAACTTTTCAAATCTTTCTTGTGTTTGGGTAAATCCAATGCCAATATTACACTCACCTTTCAGGATCTATGGACAAGCCCTTCTTTGGGATAATGTGTCCCAAAATTTTGCCTTCATGGATAGAAAAAACACACTTTTTTGGGTTGATACAGATTTGAAACTATTTACATCTCTCAAAAGTTTTCCAAAGGTTATTCGAGTGATCCCTTGCATCCTTAGAAAAAATTATAACATCATCAAGATACACCAACACAATATCATTTATTAGTCCTTAAAAAGCCATATCCATTTCACATTGAAAAGTATCTCCAGAATTATACAATCTAAAATTCATTTTCATATAATCATATGTACCACATTTATTAGTAAAGGTTGTCTTATATTGATCACTTTCACCAAAATCTGATTGTATCCAGAATACCCATTAAGGAGAGAAAACCTTTCACTACCTATCACAACTTGTAAAATTTGTTCCATAGAGGGAAGAGGATAATGGAATTTAAAGGAAACTCTATTAAAGACCCTAAAATCAACAAACAACTTGATTTATCCATTCTTCTTCCTAACAAGGACTATTTGACAGCCAAGATGAATGTTTAATAGGAAAGATGATTTTAGACTCAATCAACTTAGTAAGGTCTTTCTTCATAAGAGGCTCAATATTGGGATTTATTGGCCTTTGTATTTTCTTGATGGGATTAGAATTATCATCTATCTCTATGGTATTTTGAGATAAGTTTGGATCGAAGTCCTTCAAATCACTATATTCCTATGCAAAGACATCATAAAACTCTTTGCATAACTCAATGAAAGCATGTTTCTCTTCACTATAACATACCTTCCCAAGTGAAAGTAACTTATCCTTGAAATTTTTTAATTTATCATATTTTTATTTATTATTATACATTATTACCTTTTATTTCTTTAATTGGTCATCATCATTGAAAATACTCTCAAGTGTGACTAGGCCTTTAGGGATCTTGTTTGACTTGAATTGCACAATCTGCATTCTATATTTATATTGTAGTTTGGATTGATTTTTGGAAGGAAACTCAGCCTCATCTTGTATAAAAAGTGATATTTTTTGGTCACTATCAAACACTTTCAAATTAGTGACATTATCTAGTATGGAGGGCCTTATAATCACCTTGAGATGTGGTTTGGTTCTTATGCTCTCCTATCCCATTTGGAATATCAAATTGATCTCCAATTGCATCCAAACTATCATCATGTTTTTTCTATTCTCTTGGGATAGATGTGATGTTTAAATCTTGTAAATACTCCATAATATCCCACACTCTATGCTTATAATATGTGAGCAAAGAGTTCTTAGTCAAATTTTGGCCTCTTCCTTGATTTACAATCAACTCACTATCGCCATACACTTGTAACTCCTTCAAACCTCTTTTCCTAGCCCACTCAAGGCCATAAATGAGGGAATCATATTCTAACACATTAAAATTACAAGAGAATTTAAATTTGAAAGTGGAATAGTACCTTTCCTTAGAAGGAGAAACCAACATAGCTCTACCACCTACCCCAATCTTGCTTCTTGATCCATCAAAAACAATATACCATAAAATATCCATGTCTTCACTTGGATTCATCAAATTTGGCATGAAAGAGTCCTACTCATGCATACAATACACTCCAATACTAGATTCTTCCATGAATTTTTAAGGATCATTCTCATAATGTTCATCTCCCCATTCATCTATGTATAAATCAGAAACTCCTTTAAGAGGAGATGTTGGAGATTGATCTATGTGAAGTTCCTCCGCATAAATAATGGCATAATTAACATTTTCCACTTTATGAATGTAAGTATCCAAGTGATTATGATGGATAGGCTCTGATTCAATCTTCACCTTAGTACCGTACTTTGTCCTAAAAACCATATAAGAACAATTGGCTAACAAGTATCCACCTATCTTAGTTGTAAACTCTCTTGATAAGCAAAGGGAAAAGTATGGAGGTAAATATACCATAAGCACATCATGAGGAATATAAAATATGGGAGAAACATGTAAAATAAGATTAAAATCCTTTACCACTCCCAAGGTCTTTCTAGTGATCCATCCAATTGTAAAACACCTTTATCCATTAGCTCATATTTGAGGCCTAGTTTATCCACTATACACCTGGACATAACTAAAGTGTTGTCCCACTATCTATGATGAAATTATGAAATAATTAATCACAAATTATTATAGATAGGTATAAAGGAGGATTTTTATCAATCTTCTTTACTTTTCCATCAATGGGTTGAGTGCCATTCACCAAGACAACGTTCTCATTCCTAGCTGATCCAACTTGCTTACCAAGTCCTTACAATTGTTTTTGAAGCATGTCTTTTTGCCCATGTATTATTGGTGAATCCCATAATTAAATATTCATATTAAACTTATTCATATATTCTATAATAATGATATAAGGATTTATCACCTTTGAAGGATCCTTAGAAGCACTAGTGCTTTGTGGTGTAGCTTGTGGAGGTAGATGTGTAGGAGCAAGCCTTACATTCTGAAACTTATGATTCTCTTGCATGTTAGGAGATTTATTATACCCACCCACCATTGGAGATGTTGTGGGAGTAAAAATATGTCCTTGTTTATCCCCTTATTTCTCTTCAACAACCCTCTTCTTAGACCTAGTGTTAGATGATACACTAGAATTCACATTGCTTGGATTCCCCAAAAGATTGATGGCAAAAAATTTCCCTCTGAATGATTTATGAGAGTATAATCAGATTGTGTCTACCCATTTTCCATTCCAATTTGAATTCAATCTTTCATTTTCCCTTCAAAATTTGAAACTTGAGATGTTTGATTACCTTGTATAGTCATGGCTTGATTATGCATCTCATTGGCATAAAAAACTTGGTCTTAACTTTGGTCATAGGAGGGATAACCTAGTTGTTATTGAACAAGGTTATTTTATGTGGGAACAATATCCTTGGAAGATGAAGTAGCATTAGTATTTTAACTTTGGTAAGGTCTATTGTGGGTGATTTTACCTTGTCCTTGAGCATCACCTTGGAAAGGAGGCCTATTGGTTTACCCAAACTGATTGTAGGACTGGTATGGACTATAAATTTGAGCTTGTTGCATTTTATGAGCAACCAATTCATTGGTAACACTTTGGAGAAAACTCTTGACTTCATGGATCTCATTATTTGGGATAATGGTAGACTTTTCATGACTAGGTAAAGGACCAAAGGTAGGTAGCGTAAACTGACTAAGAGGCTACAAATTAGGGAATAATGGCATTGGTTGCCTAGGACAATCTTCCCTACTTGAACAAGAAAATTTTCAGCATTGATAGTTATCCCATATGCATTAGGGAGTGTATTCCAACCCATGGATTGGATCATCATGGCTACATCACTTTTCAATCCTTTTAGGTAGTATAAGAAGGCATAGTTTGGATTAGGTCTCACAAGGGTTGGGATCCTATCCCATGTTTTTTGAAACCTCATGTTAAAATATTACATAAACTATTGTGATTCCCTCTTTATAGTGGTCAATTTCTCAGCTAGAGATAGATGATCATTTTTCTCTCCAAACCTCTTAGTTAATAGACCTCCCAGTTCATCCCATGAACCAATAGAATTTTTAGGTAGAGTCCCATACAAATCTAAATGTTTTCATTTTAAAAACAATGCCAACAACCTAATCGACACATTATATCGAATGGATATTTTATAAGTTTTCTATGTTTCTAATGTGTTCAATGGAATTAAGAGGACCCTCTCCACTAAAATATGGAAAAATCTTAAGGGTTACTCCTAAAATTTGGTCATATTAGGCAAGATTCAATGAAGATGATCTAGTGAAGGCTAAAAAAGGTTGGTTCCTAGCCAACTAAGAATGTGAACTTTGAGTATTATGGATTGAAATAAATAATAACTTAGACATCTTAAACACCAACTCTCTTAAATAAGGATGAGTGTTCACAAACTTAAGCCTTTTAATAGAATACAAAGGCAATTGCATAAACTCAAAGGCTATGCCTTTAGAAGTAGACTTAGTGGTGACCTTTGACATGAAAATTAAGGACTGATTAGTAACCAAAGAGTTGAAAATTTAGTGGAGTCACCAAGTACTGAATGTAGATGTTATTGTAGCTATAATTATGCTAAGACCAACACCAATCTTGAACAATCTTATAGGGCTTAGATTCCCATCAAGCATGTCAAAAACTATTATCACTTGGATTTTCACCCTTTGAGGATATGCCTAGATCTCCTTATCCAAGTGGCACAATGGAAACATATCTCATGCTATGGGTGATAATTTTGTTGAGATGAATCTCTAGAATGGCTAGTTCCTTTGATGCAACCTTTGAAAGCACTTTCTTGCAATAAAATTTTGATGAAAAGGGTTAAGAAAACAACTAAGAAATCTAAAAAATGTGATCCACCAATAGAATATTTCCTCATATTGATTGAAATTTTACCATTTAGAGTCAAAATAAGACCTCTTTTACACAAAACTCACAGTTTAAGTTTTATTATCACATCACTATTTCATAAGCTAGGTTCAAGAAGGTATTTGATACTTAGGAGAGCAATGAATGATTTATTGATAGAATATAGTTATATATCACTTCTAAGACACTTCTACACTTGAAAATAACACCAAAAAAGACCTGTAACAATCACTCTTTTTCACACTTGGTGAATAATCAATGATAGCATGCTAGAAAAGATATTCTTCTACTAGACAAGACTGATAAGAATGCACTAATACTCAATTGAATAGCATGTTAGTAGTCAAAATCACTTTTCTATTTCTTCAATAGTCATTTAAGTACAAATTTTTCCAAGGTTTCACCATTAACCAATGGAGGCTGCTAAAAAGAACTAAAAGAGTCAATATTTATATCTTTTGAGAGAGAAACAAGGCAAAGGAAATTCCAAATGTCACTTAGACACATGTCAATCTAAGAAAAGGGGTTAAAATTACATGATAAATATATGTGGGATGAATCATGCAATTTTAGGAGGTACAATTGTCCATACAAGTCATGAAATTTATGGAAAATGGCATAAAACTCTTAATCTTGGCTCAAAAAAGTAGTTTTATCATTTGGGCTTGTTTGAACGTCCCACTACTAACTAGGGATAGGTATGATGATTGGGATAAGAGGTAAGGCCTCTAGTCATGAAATTCCATGCATTGGTTTTGATCCTAATCATCTAGAAACTCTTGGAAGGAAGCCACCACTGCCTACAATCTAAAAACTCCTCTTTTCTATCACCCCTCACACTTGGCCTCAAAATTGGCTTCATTTTCTCATGAAAATCCATGTGAGTGAGTTAATGACACTTTTCAAGGCTATCCATGGCTTTGGATTACTTAGGTACACCTTAAAAAGGCTCACACTTGGAGTTTTCACCCTTCTCACCCTTGTGTTCACTATGCCAATTTTGATTGGCTAAAAAGAAGCCAATTATTTGAGCACTTAATTTTTTTTCCTGGAATAAAATGTCCACATGGAGTTATTATAAGTCCCAATCTTCAACCCAAATTTTATTTCACTTTCCTACTCCTATAGCCTGAAAACACAAAAAATGGTGATAAAAACCCTATTTTGCATGTTTTCCATATAATTCTGTACAAATCATTTGAATGGGAGGGATCATAATGAAATATTATCCATGTTCCAATAACTTTCCTTTCCAAACTATGTATTTATATTAGCTTTCCAATCTCATTTTACCCATCAGGTTCATTCAAGTGTTTTACAAGGGTTTTAGATAGTTTCTTGATTTTAACCATTGTTCATAAACATTTCACATTCAAGATCCAAACCAATGCCATAATTTAGTTTCGAAGGACCTTATCTAAATTTTTTTAACTCCGTTTCTCCCATTCAGACCCTCCAATGAGATGTGATCTCCAAAAGCTACCCTATCAAGCTTGTTTTTCCAATTTTGCAAAAGGGTGAGTGGTTTTGAGCTCAAATATGTCTCTAATGGTAACTTATATGCACTCCAAAATCTCTCACACTCGTATTGTGACCTCAAAATCATACCTAAATCATATGGATAGACTAGAAGTGTCACTTGGCATTAGGCCTTTTCAAAACCCAATAGGTTTACTAGGCACTTTGATGGGTCTACATGTAAGGATTGGTACCTCATGGTTGTGTTGGTGTATTATGCATATTTACATCATTTTTTATCTCCTAATACCACTACATACCCTTTCAATCACTTTATTAAATTCTCTCATTCACCAATTAGATGTAGTAGAAACCGTATCTAGTTAGATTGTGTGTGAAGGGAAAATGGATAATTTGAAGAGTCTGAGATTTATCTATTACTTATTATCCATTATTTTCCTTCTATACACCTCATTATATGTTTTCATGAAGTATCCAAATCTCCTTTTTGAGTCATTTTCTCATTTTGACCTCAAAAGCTCATCTTGCCAAAGTCTAATTTTCTTAGACTTGTTGACCTTTGAAATAAAATAGAGAGGTATAGCCCACATCCATTAGGAAAAGTGAGTATTTTGGGAGATGTACCAATTATCAATGACCATTTTACTATAGAGTTTGGTCTGATTCCATTTTTTGGATTGGTAACCATCTCCAAATGCCCAAAAAAGGTCTCAAAACCCCTATTTTCCTATATTTTTCTCAAATCCTCTTAAGAGTGACCTTTTTAAGCCAAACCAATACCTATAGGTGGGTTAAACATGTTTCCCATGTCAAATTCATGATTATGGATCTTTGAAATCACTTAAACAACCCATTTACTCTTGAATTCTCATACTTAACTATTGGGCAAAAGTATTTCAAGCTCATTATATGGAATGTTGCCCCTTTTGCCAAGTAGGGAATGAAGATGATCATTTTTGTAGGATTTTGGGATTGTATAACGACTTAAATACCTATCATGAACCATTCTACCTTGATTTTAACCTTTACCTCTTCCTTGGATAAGTTTATATTTCCACTTGGCCTACTAGGTTATACCTTGTTGTAGGACTAAGAATAGGGGTCTTAGAACCTTATAGATGTCTTGTAGATTTTATCTTGTTGCTCATGATCTCACCATATTTTACATTGAGGTGTTCACCTACCTGAGACACCATCCAAATTCATCCTTTGGGTGTTTAAATTTATTCCTAGTTCAAACTAGGTACCTTGACGTAGATCTTGACTAAGACCCCTGCCTTTAGGCCTGCTTGTAGGTATCTCTTCTTACTTGAGCTTTGTTCATGACAATTTGGAGAATATCATTAAATTTTTATGGTCATTTGGTAGGTTTTTTAACTAGCAATCACCTTTTAAAGCCTTAGGATATCATTTTAGCATCAAAATATAAGGTTATTGGCTTAACTATGACACCTTATTTTTAGACCCTTGTAGGTAGTCTTGAGCTCTTTTGTACTTATTAATGGTGTCTCAGGATATATTGGTGATATTCAAACTATGATGAAGTATTTATAACTCATTTTCACTCTAATTCTACATAATTTCTCAAAATTGGGTTCTCCACTGCCCCTATTGCCCCTATTGCCCCTATTGACTGAGACATCCCTTTTACCCCTACCTATAGGTCATCATAGGGGTTGGTTTGGGTGATTTGATGATGAATAAGTCTTCTTAGATTCCTTTTGAAACATATATCACTATCCTTGCCTCAAAGTCACCTTGGATTGGATAAAAAACCATCCAAACCATGAATAAACCATTATTTATTCAACCTACCTATTTGACCCCTATAGGTTACTAGTTCCATGCTTGAAGGGGTGCCAATAGATGGTCATGGGGTATACAATGCTTTAACCTAGTCCTCTCTTGGTGTATTTGACTTCATTCTACCTCAATATATAAGTTTAGAACCATTGACGATAGCCATTTTTTTGTTGTTGCTTCTTAGAGTGACCAAAAGGTCATTTACATCTATAGGCCTATAGATGTCATTGAAGGCTCTCAGTGTATTTTGAGGCATGTTTGAAGCTCTATAAAACCATATTCCACTAGTCTTTTCCTTCTCAAATTCTGAAAGGTCCTTGTTATATGATAGGGCGACAAGGTTCACCCATTTGAGTGTATTAAAACACCTTGAAAACATGTTGTAAAAGGTCCACCAAAACCCTTTGGAGCTTTATTTTTCTCTTTTAGGGATTCCATCCCTAAACTTAGTCATTGACCCTCAACTTGGTTCCATGTCTCCTTTGCCTTATAGGATATTTTCATAGGTCTATTATGACTTTTTTTACTATATTAAGACCTCAAATAGATGTTACATTGTTTTAGCTCTTTCGTACAACACCCCAAACCCATGCTTAGCCACTTATAGGTAGGTGTTTTGATGTTGAAATAGTGGACTAGGTAGGAACCACTAGAAACATGAGTGTAAAATAAACTGATATTCCTTTTATAAACCTTCAAATGCACCTCAGGTATGACCAAGGAGTTGTGTCACAAATCAACCTCCTCATACTTTAGTATGATGTTAGCAAATGGTCTTATGAGTATGCATTGAGAAAAATATACAAGTAGAGTAATGAAATGTGGTAAAAATATGATGAATTAGCTTAAATACTACCCAAACACCATTATCAATAATCAAACATGTGATTTCCATCCTTTTTACCTTGAAACTAGTTTCAAAACACTAGTTATAACATGAAAATCACTTGTATGCATATGAAATATAGCAAGCAAGGGCATCACATGAATGTTTAGCATGGAATATGAGCATATGGTCAAACCTACACCTCCTTAATCAAAAAAATAAATTTAATAAACTCATAAGGTCTTGGATATTCCAATACACCTCTATTACCACTTCATAACAAGAGGGACAAGCTTATGCATGAGACTGCAGCTGAAAATGTTCAAAGAGTTGATAATGGAGGGAAAAAAACTTGAGAGTAAACCAAGATGTAACATGGTGAAACCCAAACATGAAATGAGGTGGTCACATTAACCATAAGCTTATGTAACACTCTTTTCTAGTTTAATAAGACACCTATAAGAGAATACACTTAGTAAACTTGAAGCACTTCAGTCGGAACTGGACCTGGTGACACCCTCTTGCAACATGAACTAAATTACTCACAAAAAAATTATGAAACTTGAAAAAAATAATGGAGAACATATAATAAGTTACCATCCTATATATTCAACATCACCAACTGGTTCATACGAATTTGGATGAAATGGAGCAAAACTTATAGGTTGCATGAAACAGTTAGTAAAAGAACACAGCCAACTTATTAGCGATGTTTCATAAAGAAAAGATAATAATTTATCTATTTAATTATATTAAAATTAATTTATTATATTTTAAAATAACATCCTAAAAATACCTATGTTATCCATACCAATCAAAAACCTAAAGGTCACTCAGTGTGTCTAGGAAACCCAAAAATGAGCAAAATGGTTTTTACTATAAAATGGCACTTCTAGATCAATTTAAGCATGGATATGAGTGTGGGAAAGATGAAGAGACATCTTGATATAATTTTACATGTGGTAAAGTTCCTTATAATGTCATACAAGTGATATTTTCTCTCTTGTTTAGTTGTTTTTGTAATTTTAGTTAGAGAACCTACCATATTCTGATGTTTCTAACATAATTGACATGGAATATAACCTCTATGATGTTATCAAGGAAAATATGATATTTGGGCACCTTTTTAAATTTTCCACTTGCATTTATGACCCTTAAAAGCACATAAAATGACTCCAAATTGACTAATGTAACTAGGACCAAGGGTAAAATTGCATTAAATAATATAAAATGACATAAAATACTCCCATGAAAATATATTTAGACCCCTATATCATCTTAAAAAAACATGGTTTTACCTATAGGGTTCCAATTTTTACCTAAACTTCAAACTTGGTTAACACCACCTTTGGTAAACTCTTATCTTCTAGTGCAACTTGTTAAAAATAGAATGATCTGGAGGTTATCTAAACAAATTATGAAAATCTCATTCATAATAACTTATTTTGATTGGACCAAAATCATGATATAACATCTCAAAATATGATATCTCATTAGTTATCAACAACAACAAGCTTCATAACCCCCCTCTCTCTCTCTCTCTCTCTCTCTCTCTCTCTCTCTCTCTCTCTCTCTCTCTCTCTCTCTCTCTCTCTCTCTCTCTCTCTCTCTCTCTCTCTCTCTCTCTCCCTCTCTCTCTCCCCTTCCCTCCCTATTTTCTATTATAAATAGAGTTATTGGGTCTAAAAATAGATATCTCTCACTTTTTAGATATATCATTAGATCTCTCTTTATATTTCTCTTGGTTCCATCTCTTGGTTAGACCGAACTCTACTAAGATGAAATTTGTAACCTCTTAAAGTAATAGAAAGATATGTTTTGATTTCACTATTATGGTATAGTGTGTATATGTCTAATGTGTGCATGTATTAGAAAATTTCCCCTCATTTAATTGTGATCTCACATAGTTGCTAGTTTATTTGTTCATGCACGTCATATTTAGTGTTTTGTACCTTTTAATCAAAGATCGCATATGGATACTATGACTGGTTAGTGTCTTTATTTATACCTCTCCTTCATTTCCCTTAGCCTAGACCATTTGGTGAGCTTCCACATGGATATGTGAATAGATAGTTAAAGTCTAAACCTAGTCATTTACTTGTTTAATTAGTGTTCTTTAGGTTAATTAGGGAGGATTGGCCTATATTTTGGTTCATCACCTAGTTAACTTTCCTAGGATCCCTTATCTCTTTCTAACCCTTTTCTTATGAAGAATTAGGCATATTTTTAGTTTAGGTGAGCATCAAAGAGGAAATTGGCCTACTTTGGAGGCTCAATCCCACTATAATCAACCCATGACCTAGGATTATCCACATTTTATGGCTTAATGGGGGAATCCTGAAGAACTTCTCCCAAGGGTGTGAGTTGAAGCCATAACAAGTCCCACGAGTACTCATTCTTGGGGTTTCTTTTACACTCTCTTCCTCTATGACCAAAATGACTACATACAAAATAGTAACCATTGAATGAACTATCATATCTTATAGCAGTGGACTTTTTGATAGGTCTTCTCATGTTGACCTTATTATCTTCAATAACATTCTCCTTGATTTGAGCTAACACCTTTTGATCTTATTTGAAACCAAGACTTGTCTTGTCACTTGTAGACTTTTTACTACTCAAGATATCATCTAGAGTTTTAGTGTTTTTTTCAAACTTCACAAAGGTCCTCACCTTGTTAGATGTTTGATTAAACTCAACTTTCAAGGTTTCCACTTGAGTTTCATACCTAATGCATTATTCCTCTTTAGTATTCAGGTTTATATTGGCTATCTCCATCTATGATTCAATATTATTTATGATCTCATCATACTCCTTGGAAATGTTACTTAATATTTCCTCAAATAGGCCAATCTACTCTTATTCCTTAACTAATGATCTTAGTTTGTGATTCTTTCTTATTTGGAACTTTAACTCATCTAGGGAACTCATTAATTCTACCTCAAGTTTATTGTAGCTTCTTCTTCATCTAATTCTATATCAACCATAAGGCCTTTCCCATTTGAGAAACCCTCAATTTTTGATTTTATGGCCATGAATAAGGTTTTATTATTATCATGTTTAGGTTCACTACTATCATCATCACTATTATATGCACTTGATTCACTTACATTAGAAGAGTTATCTTCTTTAGTGTAAAATCTTCTCTTGATCCTAAAATCTCCTTTCCTACCTTCATACTTCTTGAACTCCTTATTTTTGTCAAGATTATAGGCCTTCTTGTCATCTCTTTCATGTTCTTCAATATGTTCAAATTTATCTTGGTTAGGATATTTGGATGAAAAGTGACTAATCTTTCCATAGTTTAAACATTTGAAGGGTAAATTACCCTTATATTTACTTGATTCAACCCTTAATTTCCTTGGAAATATGGCCATTAGTTGATCATCATCAACATCTAAACATTCCTTATCCTTAACCTTCTTGGATTTTAGATTCTTCTCAACTTTGAAATTAGATTCCTTCATAAGAGGTCTTCCTTCATTTTCTCTCATCTCATATGTAGTCAAGATGCCATGAAGCCCATCCATTTCAAGTTTGTCTAAATATTGCATCTCTTACACTATAAATACCTTAGAGTCAAACTTAGGATTTAGTGATCTCAACACCTTTTGAACAATGATAGATTATTTCACCTCTTCTCCCAATCCTCTATTGACATTGATAACGTCATTAACCTTCAATTGATAATATGAAATGGTGTCATATTAACTCATATTTAGACATTCAAATTATCTTTGGTGGGTTTGTAACCTGGCTATATTCACTTCAGTGTCTCCTTCATATAGTATATTCAATTTGTCCCATATATCTTTGGCTGATACATAGTTTATTACCTTTATAATCTCTACCTTTGATATGCCACAAAGAATGTCATTCATTGCCTTGGAGTTATTTTCACTAGCCTTATTACCTAATATATTAGTTGGTGGATTAGGAGGAGAACTATAGCCATCCACAATGAAATACCAAATATTATGACCTTGAGATATCAAATACATCTTCATCCTAACATTCCAAAAGGTATAATTAGACCTATTGAATAATAGAGTCTTACTGGTGGAGAAACCACCTTGAGCTTGTTGACTAACCATCCTTACTTCTAAGATCTCCTTTAGGATTTTAAACCTACTTCAAAGGAGCAGGCTCTGATACCAAATTTTGGAATAAAAATTATTGAGATGGTGGTGGTGAATTAGTCTTTAAAAACTTTCTTATCAATTCTACTTAAGCAATCATCAACATATAGATCATGTAATGCATAAGCAATCAACTATATAAACATGAAATAAGATTACATAAGTCAGCATACCATATATGTTGGAAAAACTCAAGGGGAAGAAAACCCACTAATATATACAAATGGAATACAATCCTAAAAGACAAACATCAAATTTAGTGAAGCACCCACTTCACATGGAGAACTAACCTTAACTAGTTAAGCACCAACTTAGCTAGGCTTTAACAAGCACAAACTTGTAAGGAGGCACCAACCCCCTAGATGAATTATCACCAACTCAACCGCTTGATATCCTTGATAAAATTTGAGACACAATTTATCTCAAACAACTAATGATGACCACTTCTTTAACTCTTCACACTCTTATCCCTCTAAAACTGCCTTTTAGCCTTCTTCACTCAACTTACCCTCTTCTTGACTTGATTAGGTCATTTGACCTTGATTTTAAGATACATAATCTCTATAAAAACTTCATCATAGATACTTTAAACTCATATTATTGTTTACATGACCTTATTCTACTCTGTAATATACTATTCTATTCACTTATTTTTCAACACTCTAGATTAGGCCTTAAATTGCCTTGTATTTATACAAGTCTTCTTATTCATGTCATTTTTGATCAGATAAACATCCTTTACCTATTATTTATGCAATTAAATATATATTATGACATCTCATATACATGGATAAAACGTGATTTTATTCCCTTTAGGTCTGATCTATCTTAATTAGGCCATATCTCATCTTTAGGTCTCATAGAGACCTAATCCCATTAGGTCTACTTAGGACATGTTACAATTTTCCTTATTTGGAAAAAATTAAAACACATTACAAGGTATAAAAATAGTAATTAAAAATAAAATATACCTTATCCAAATTTACTTTATGTCCACAACAACTTTTAGGTATAACCACCACTTGAACCCCTTCTCAAAACACTGTTCACAATAAGCATGTGCATACACAGAAAAATTATCTTAAACAACTGAAGCATAATCACATTTTTTATTAAAAAAATGGAAAAAATAATATATTTATAAACCTCATAACCCTATGGTCATCAAAAACTTCATTATATGCTTCAACTCATGGCATACATGCTCAAATTCTTCTCTGTAAGATACTCTAAACTATCAACTTGCCTCAAAACATAGTTATGGAAAATTGAAGTTATACCATATTAAATAAAATAATAAATGGATTAAAATTAGTTAATATGATATAAAAACATCCTTAGAACAATATATAACAAAAATATCACAGTATCTAATGGAAACTAGATGAATTTGTTGACCTTCTTTCTCACAATTCTTATTCAGCCACACAAGCTATTTTGGCTTCAATCTTCCAACCTCTTACACTCACTTCAAATATTATAAAACTAATGGATAGGAAATAAAATTACCAAACAAAAACATCATGTTAATTATATACATAATCTCTATTCATAGAGCCTCAAACTCATTGTTGTAACCTATTTACCCAAAATTGTCAGTTTGCCTTGAAGACTAGTCAAGGTGATTTTAATCTTCAATACCTATATGACTACTTATAAAGAATCATGATTCATGTGTATTATCATATTATATAATTACACCATTATTATAAATAAATATGTCATGATTAAATGGTAATATTGGTCTTATAAACCAATCTCATGACCTCACTCCTTCACTATCTCATATGCACTAGACAGGTCAATTTATGATCATCCTTTTCATCATATCCACTAAACACAAAATAATATGTCCATAAATAACATGTATTATAAGTATTTAAAAATTTATCCATGCACTTGTATTCATCCTTAATCCATGATAACACATTCCTAATCATATTTTCATTTTTCTTGGGGTTTCTACTATTTACACCATTAGACCTTTTAGTGATAAGTCAATTTGTATGACCATTTTAGAAACCTTAAAGAATATAACCAGCTCAAAAATCACCATGGAAATAAAATAAAAGTCTTAATATTTATCATTAATCTATTTTTCAACTTTGACTTGGTCAACTCTAATTGCTACAATAAATATTTGAGAAATAAGCCTTTCTTGTAGGGTCCACTCACTTGATAAATCAATCACACCTAGAGGTGCCTAGGAGATTTGAGTATAACATCCAATCACTTTTATAGACATACCAATCCATTGTGGGTTATTTTTATCATCATCTTTCACATTGGGTCTATGTTAGGGTTTTAGAGAGGGTTAACGCTAATTTGGTGTTAATGATTGTTCATAAAGGATTACTCCTCATTTCTAAAACTAATGCCTAGATATCATAACTAGGACCCTTAAAAATCTATCCTCAATAGCTTAGGTTCCCATGCAAAGGTTACACATGTCAATGAACACTTGAAAGTCCTTTTGAAGTGGAGAACCCTTATTTATATACACTAAAGAAACCTCAAAACCACTTTTCATGCCTTCTTTTACAAACTTTGACCTCAGACTTGTTTAGCACACCTATAAAAACTTATTACACCAATAAAAATTGTCAAATTTTCATTCTTATATTGAAATCTAAAACTCATACCTCATTTGGCCAGTATTTCTCTCTTTGATTGTCTAGACCTTGACCTATAAACCACATTAGGACTTGAAACTAGCCTTAAATCCTATTTTCATACATTCTTTGCCTCACTTAAATTCTCACACAACATATCACATGCTCAAAAAATGTCAAACATCCTTTATATTCCTTGACAACAGATCATGATGCCTCATTAGGCTATGTAGGTCTATAACTAGTCTAGTTGCTAACTTAGACTTTAGGTCTTACCCCTATAGTATTACCTTGAAACTCTCCTAAGTGATCCATTGCCTCACATACATGCTCAAGCAACCTCATATATTATATTATACCTATGTGCATCCATCTCACTAGGACACCACACTCAAACCTTCTAACTAGGTCTATACAAGCTATGACTAGTGCCATGACTAGGCTTCTCAAGAATTTAGAGATTTAAAAATCATATTAAAACATTATTTGATGTTTCTACACCTTTATCACATTCCTTACATGCTCCTAAAACAATTTAATATTTTTTTCATACATCTTCATGCTCATCATGCATATGATCATGATATGACTAGGCTTCTCAGGACACCTTGTACTCAAAGATTAGTACTCAAACATGTTTACCTTGGCTTCAACCTTGATATCAACCTAAAAATAATAATTAGGTTGCCTTCAATTTATCTCTCAAAAAATTGACAATAGGTTACCTTCAAATTCTCTCTTCTCACATGGCTTCCTTGTTACAGTAGGCACACAAGCTCATACCTCAAAAATCACTCACCATGCATCTTCACCAAATGTACCTTGACATAAATGACATTAGCCTTGACATTAAACGACATAAACCTTGACATAAATTATAACACTTCTCAACAAACTCCCCCTTTGTCATTGATAGAAAAACATTCTTTAAGATGATCACTCTCATCTCCCTTCTTGAACTTTATCCCCCTTTAACATTAATGGCAAAGGTCTTCCACAACTATCATGTAGAATCACACCTTATTCAAAAAAAATATTCAACATAAATAATATGAATCATTAAGTTATCATGATCCCCCTTAATCCATGCAAACCTGATACCAAATTATTTGAAATGAACTCAGGATACAAGACCACTTCTCAACACTGATTAAGCTCAGTCAACAACCTAAATAGCTCCCCCTCAAACCAATAATATAACACTTTTTTTAACTAAACAATGTCTCCATGAATCCTAATGGAGTAAATTATTTTCATAAATCACTAAAAAAACACAAGTTTAGGAGATTACTAGATCTCCATGCTCTCACAAGACTAAATATCCTTCAATATACTTTTAGGCTTGATTTGAAATATAGGTTTGATCTCTTCATCAACAATTTAATCATTAATATGGGAAAAAAATAAGAATTCTTGACTTGATTTCACATCTAAAACATGCTCAACCATATCAAACATTCCACTTGAGCTTGTAGACTAATCATGACTAACCCTTACCATCTTTGGTTTTTATACATTCATTTGCCTTCTCTTTTTCACTCTAGGGGACTCAAACCTCTTGTTATGACTTGATGACCTTCTAAATCTATTAGGATGGAATATTCAAATTTGTCATACATTATGATAGTTTTAGTAAACCACCTTATACATACCATTTGATTGATGTGAATTGTGACTATTTATATAGTCCCATGAGTATTCATTCGTAGGGGGTCTTCTATACTCTCTTTCTCTATGACCAAACTGACTGCATAGAAAATAGTAACAATTGAATGAACTATCATACCTTTAGTATTAATATATTTGATATGTATTCTCATGTTGAACTTCTTATTTTTAATATCCTTCTCCTTAACTTGAGTTTCCACCTTTTGATCTTCTTTGAAACAATGATTTATCTTGGCACTTGTAGACTTTTGACTACTTAAGATATCATCTAGAGCCTCACTACTTTTTTAAAACTTCATAAAGGTCTTAAAATTTATATATGGTTGATTCAAATCATATTTTAAGGTTTCCACTTTAGTTTCATACCCAATGCATTCTTCCTCTTTAGGTTTTAGATTTGTATTGACTATCTCCATCTATGCTTCGATCTTATTGATGATCTCATCATAATCCTTGTAGGTGTTACTTAATCTATCCTCAAATAGGCAAATATACTCCTCATAGTCCTTAACTAAATATCTTATTTTGTGATTCTTTATTTGGAACTTCAATTCCTCTAGGGCACTCACCAATTCTACCTCAAGATTCACTTCAACTTCTTCTTCATCTAATTCTACATCAACCATAAGGCCTTTCCCATTTGAGAAACCCTCATTGTCTAATTTTATGGCCATAAATAAGGTTTTATTATTTTCATGTTTAGGTTCATTACTATCATCATAACTATCAGATAAACTTGATTTAATTACATCAAAATAGTTATCTTCTTTAGTATATAAGCTTATCTAGTTCTTGAAATTTCATTTCCTACATTCATACTTCATGAATTTCTTCTTATTTTTATTAGGCTTATAGTCCTTATTGTCATATCCATCATGTTCTCAATTATTCTTAGATTTATCCTTGTTAGGACACTTGGATGCAAAGTGACCAATATTTCCATAGTTGAAACATTTGAAGGGCAACTTACCCTTCTACTTACCTGAGCCAAACCTCAATTTCCTTGAAAACATGTCTATTAGTTGATCATCATCAACATTTAAACATTACTCATCCTTGACCTTATTGGATTTTTTTTCTTCTCAAATTTTAAATTTATTTCCTTATTGCGATGTCTTCCTTCATTTTTTCTCATCTCATAGGCAGTCAAGATGCCATAAAGCCCATCCATTTCAAGTTTGTCCAAATCTTGCATTTCTTCCACTATAAATACCTTCGAGTCAAACTTAGGAGTTAGTGATCTCAAAACCTTTTGAATAAATGTTTATTATGTCACCTCTTTTCCCAATCCTCTAATGACATTGACAACTTCATCAATCTTTAATAGATAAGATACAATGGTTTCATCTTCAGACATTCAAACTATCTTCAATGGGTCTACAACTTGGCCATCTTCACCTTGGTGTATCCTTCATAGATGGTCTTCAATTTATCACATATATTTTTATATGATATCCCACCAATAATGGCATCAACTTTATAAGCTTTGACTCTAATATGCCATAAATAATGGCATTCATTGCCTTAGAGTTGTTTTCACTAGCCTTCTTACCTACTTCATTAGTTGGTGGAATAGGAGGAGAACTATAGCCTTACATAACTAAGTATAAAATATCATTACCTTGAGACATAAAATATATCTTCTTCTGAATCTTCCAAAAATCATAGTTAGACCCATTGAATAACAAAGCCTTATTGGTAGAGAAACCACCTTGAGCTTGTTGACTAGCCATCCTTGCTTTTAGGATCTCCTTTAGGATTTTAAACCTGCTTAAAAGGACTAGGCTTTGATACTAAATCTTGGAATTAAAATGATTGATATGTAAGTATGAATCAATCTTTACAAACTTTCTTATCAATTCCACTTAAGTAGTCATCAACATATAGATCAAACAATACATAAGTAATAAACTATATAAGCATAAAACAAGATTTCATAAGTAAACATGCCATATATGTGTAAAACCCTAAAGGAGAATATAATTTATTGATATATAAAAATAGACTAAATTATTATAATATAAACATCAAATTTATTTAATCACCAACTTCACATGGAACACCAACTCAACTAGGCTTTAGCAAGCACCAACTTGCAAGAAGGCACCAACCCCCTAGATGAATCAACACCAAATCAACCACCTGATATATTTGATCACCTTTATGACACCTTTTTTCTTGAACAATTTATGATGACCACTTCTTCATCTCTTTACACTCTTATCCCTCTCAAAATTCATTCTAGCCTTCTTCGCTCAATTAGCCCTCTTCTTGACTTGATTAAGTCATATGAACTTAATTTTCATATAAAAAATATATATAAAAAATTCATGATATATCCTCTACACTCATATTATGGTCTAAAATATTTTATTTTACTCTACAATATATTATTATATTTGCTTACTCTTTAACACTCTAGAACAGGCCTCAAATTGGCTTGTATTTATAGAAGTCTTCTTATTCATATCCTTCTTGACCAGCCAAAAATCCTTACGATTTGGACATGAAATGGATATTATGACATCTCATATACATTTATCAAACATTATTTTAGTCCCTTTAGGTCTGACCTACCTTAATTATGCCATATCTCATCTTTAGGTCTCATGGAGACCTACTCCCATTAGGTCTACTTAGGACATGTTACACTTTACCTTATTTGAAACACATTAAAACACCTCAAATGATAGAAAAAAATCATATAAAATTCAAATATACATTATAAAATTTAACTTTATGTCCACAACACCTTTTAGGTCCAACCACCACTTGAACCCCTTCTCAATATATTATTCACAATAGGTATGTGCATACATAGAAAATATGTCTTGAACAACCGAAGAATAAACATAATTTTACTAAATAAAAATGGAAAAAAATAATATATTTATAAACCTCATGATCTCAAATTGAACACAAACTTCATTTATCCTTCAATTTAGGGTATACAGGCTCAAACTCTTCTTTGCAAGATGCCTACTTTGAACTGTCAACTTGCCTCAAAACACAGTTATGGAAACTTGAACTTCTACCACCTAAAATAACATAATCAAGGGATTAAAATTAATTAATATGATATTATAGTATCTTCTTAAACTATCCAAAAATAATATCACAATATATAATGGAAAATATTGGTCTTACAAGCCAATTTATTGACCTTCTCTCTCACAGTCCCTACTCAACCAGACAAGCCATTTTGGTTTGAATGTTCTAACCTGTTACACTGAATTCAAATAATTTGAACATCATGGATACGACATAAAAGTCCAAATAAAAACATCATGTTATTTATATACTTCATCTTAAGTCATAGAGTCTCAAACTCATCACTACAATGTGCTTAACTAAAACTACCAGTTTGCCTTGAATACCACTCATGGTGAATTCGACCTTTAATACATGTATGAATAATTGAAAATACTCCTTATGCATGTGGATTATCCTATGATGTCATTATACTATTATTAGAAATAAATATATCATGGTCAAATATAAATATCGGTCTTTTAAACTAATCTCATGACCTCACTCCTTCATTGTCTCATTTGCACTATATAGGTCAACTTATGAGCAACATTTTCATCATATCCACTAATCACCAAAACTTATATAAATTATTAACATGTCTTAAAATTCTTTAAAAATGTCTCCATGTACTTGGATTCATCCATAATCACTTTCTCACTTCTACTTGGGTTTTCTCATTGTTAGCATCATTAGACCTATTGACTATTTTGTCTACAAGTCAAAATAGGTCAACCCTCTATAGTTGAAAACTTAGGTACAGATATACTAGGGTCAAAATGTGTTCCATGGTCCTATATAGAGGTCTTATAATGTGTCATTATCTTTATCACATTCATATTTAGTTTTATGTCATTATAGGGGTCATATATAAGTCATTTATGAAGTTTGTACGGTTTGGCATTAAATAAAAGTGTTTAAAAGTGTATCTCAATATCCATGTTTCAGTTAGGAGATAGAATAATTATACTGAGTTGATAAACTATAGGTCTTAGCATTAAAATGAGAAAATTATATAGTTAAAGGTAGTTTTTAGTTGGTTGTACAAATTGTAGAGCATATTTGGCACATGTGGAGGGTTTGGTACTGATCCTTTAGGTCCCTTGAGCTCATTTTTATGTTTGACCAGCTTTGAAAGTTCCAAAATTGGCAAAAAACAATTTCATTCTTCCATCACTCTTCTTTTCATGCTAGAAACATCAATCAATTTTGGTTTAGTACAGACAATAGAGGTTGATTTAGATCAACACTTGGTGGGAAATAGTAATACCTATTTACTTCAAATCCATGGAAGGATTTAGAATATTGGTTTATTGCACTTTATGAACCAATCCTAAGAGATTTATTGCTTCTTTATGCTTGCTCATCCCCATACCCTATAAATTTCCTCTTTGTTTGAGTTGATCTATACAAACTAAGTGTTTTACATTATTATGGAGAGTGTGTACATTATTCTTTCATGGTTTTTATCCTTGGTTACATGTTTGGATGTGAATTGAAGGGCACAAGTACCTCATTTTACTAATTGAGACTTTAATGGCTAGTTTACAAACAATTTCATTAGTTATAGAATCTTGTATCCCTATGTGACCTTCATAACATTAGAAATTCAATTTGACATATTGTGTTTTGATCTCTCACTGCATAGTGAGAAATGTCTTCTTTTGTAAATGTGGCTCAAAGTCATATATTGATCAATAATATGGTAAAAAAAGTACACAATCAAACTTCCATACAAAAAAAGCCACTTACAAGTAGGTAGAAGGAGATTTACACAGTCATGGTGATGTGATAAAGGTTTTAAAGTGGAGAAGGTCAGTTTGGACCATTCAAAGAGGTATAGGATTGGTTATAAAACCAATTCACCATGCACATTATTTATATCATGACTTCAACTATAGGTTTCCTGCATGTGCATCTAGAGGTGGTCCTAATAGAGGAATAAACATTAGATGTTAGGTGTTTAAAACTTGTTTTAAAATTCCTTGAGGTCTTGAAGTGTCAAAAATGCCATAATGACCATGGGGAAATCATAAAGTTACAAACAAAATTAGTCTAACCCTCCACAAGTTGATAAATTTACTTTAGGGATACTATACCTTAAACTCTTTGAAACAAGGATTATACCCTATTTTGATCCTCTCATGGTTGATTATCTTGAAGTATAAATTGGTAAAACAGTTTTCATCATGCATCCCAAGCATAGGGGTAGTGAGTTAACATGATAAAATGAGTGCTTCATCCCAATAAATAATGTAAATGAGGCCTACATCTTATACATTTTTTCAATGTAAAATGTCAATATTCTCTACATTGTTTTGAGTTTTGAATGACCTTATAGTCCAACAATGGCATGATTGAAGCATATATTCATGGTGACTCCATTTGGATATAAAATAAACCATGATTCCTAGAGTAGCTAAGGAAATTTATGTACTACGTTTGGGTTTGAAACATCATCTACAATGACCTTCCCTTTCATAAATGACCACCTACAGTCTGACTATAGACACCTATAGGTTGATGATCAGAAACTAGAGATGGGAAACCCTATAGACATGGACACTTAGATAAGTTAAAGTGATAGAAGGACTTAAAGGATATCCTAGAGTATGCAATATAATTTTAAAGGACTAAAATCCACCTACAGGGGTCCTTATAGTCTAACGATGACAGCTTACAAGTTTTTATAGTGAAGAAACCAACTCAGACCAGTGTCAATATAGGAGCAATGAACACAAACCATAATACAAGGTGTAAATGAACTAAAGAAAGTATGTAATGAGTTAAAATACTTCAATAAGGTATTATGTCAAGAGACACAAATTTTAAAATTGATGACACCTATAAGTCTGTCATTTTTTTGAGCAAATATCACAAGTCACACAATCTATAAACTAGGCCTAGTTATGGAGAGTGCACTTTGAGGAGTTGGAAAAGGTATGGGATATTGGACATGATTATAAAACCTACACATTTTAAAGACCAATTCCACATATATTCTTGGAGGGAGAGGGACAAATCCATGGTAACCTCTATACTCTCAACCCATAATCAACTCAAGAAATCTTGCATAGTTATCAATTTTATTAATTTATTTAAAATTTTGTGTTGATTAAAGACCCTAAAAAGGTTATCTAACTCTCTAAATTAGTATATGAGGTACTAAATGCCTTTTTTATCCTCTCATATATTCATAGTGGTTGAGTAGACATGGGAAGTTCCCTCTATTATGTCTCAGACAAAGGGCACTCCCAGAGAAGCAATAATGTAGGTTGGGTGAGTGTATGGCGAGAAGATGTGATAAGGGGTCTTAATTATAATAGAAGTTGATGTCCACAGTTGGAATAAACATGAATAATAACATAGGAGGCTTCATAATTCTAATAATGCATGAAAATAAGGTTATAGGGCATGGACATAGTCTGGGCCTATTAGGCCTAGACTAGGTCTAAATCCCTAATAAGGTCTCAACACCACTTCTAGGGAAAAATGAACTTTCATACATATTTTATGACCTCCAAGGGGAGAAATAAGGCGAATTGGGTCCATTAACATTCAAGGAGATCACACAGGTCGGTCAAACTTGACCTTTTTCACCTCAGGGGTACCTAGTTTTCACTCTCAAGCTCGAGAGGCTAACTTCAAGAGATACCACTAATACCAAATGATTCATTGAGACCCAAGCACTTTGGAATAGTTCTATAAGGTCATAAATGTGCCTTTAGTATGATTTTTTCAAATATTTAACATGTAAATTTTATGAACAATCCCTAAGGATCAATACCACCCAAAACCCTCTAAAACCCTTGCTTTTGACCTAATTGGAAAGAGATGGTTGTAGATGCATCCAAGAGAGATAGTATAACCTATAAATTATTTTCAAATTAAAGGAGACTCTTTTAATCTCCATCCCATCTACTTATTTGGTATCCTACTTGTATGGATAGAATACAAAATAGGCTTTCTTGATAGATTTTATGTGTTTTGTAGGTTCAAAGGAGAGTTGAAGGATTAGAATTAATTAATCAAGTTAATTGGGACCTAATATAACTCTTCATATTAATTTATTTCTTCAAAAAAGAACACAACCATCTTTACTAGCTCATTCACCTTAGGCATTTATGGAGGATGATGAGAATGGAGGGTGACCACCAAGTAAGAAAGTGATAAATCTAATTGAGAGGCCTTTTATGGTCTTCTTGATGAATTGGAAGGCAAGGAGACTCTTTATAAGTGTCATATCACCCCTTACATGGATTGGATTGAGAAACTAAAGACCATCTTGGTGCCAAATGTGAATACATACGTATAGAGCTAAATGATGGTGACTACGGATGATGGGAACACTTATCCAAAAGAAGACCAATTATTAAGAACACATCTAATGCATGTTGAATCTTATTTCTAAACCCCTACCTTCATATTGCATATGTGTCAATTGTTCCTAGTCTATTTCAGAGTGCTCAAGAGAGGCCTAATCATGAATGTAGTTTCAAGAAGCTAACTAAGAGTATCTTATGCTCTTGGGGGATATTTTTCCAAAGATACATTTCATAGTCTATTTCATACTTCATTCTCCTACAAATTTAACTCTCTCTCTTAACTTGACACTTTTACTTGTGACTCTTGAGATTCATTCTTCTCTCTCCTCTCACACATTCTATAAATGCTAACCATTTTAGCTATTGTATTAGAATTCCACACCTTGTATGGTGAAAATCTACTAGTTTGATGTTGTACTTTGATTTTGAATAATTCATGCAATCTAATTTTGATTTCAAAAACATCTTGTCTAAGTATTTGAGGAGATGTATGGTGAGGTCTAGTGATAAGCTTATATCCTTGCTTTTTTTACCCTTTCATGTTTGGGGAAAGATGTTCTCATTCTAATAGGTCATTCAGAGTGTAGATAGTGTGTTTTAATTCCTTAAAGTGTAAAATTAGCCTTAGTGTCTATAGCTGACCTATGGTCCACTTATCTTGAGTAATCTCATGCATATCACCTTCATATTTAAAATACTAGTATTAGAGTATTCTAGGACTTCAAAGCTAGTGTTCTAGGTCTTTTATCTTACTACAACCATATGATGATCTTGTGGATATATTTGTTGTGTATCACCCCCTTATATTAGTTTACTTCCATGCATATTTATTCCCCTTTTCACACAAGCAATAAGTTAATATAGGTGATAAGCACTTAAGGATCAATCTAAATAACTATCCCTTAAACCTAGATGTTTACCTCTAATATAGGCAACTCACATGCCTATAAGTATTCCATTGTTGTCCAAATCATAGATTAGGCTTGAAAAACATCTTCTAGGGTAAAATATTTGGTGACAATAGTTGTGGCATCCCTGATGGGACCATTGTCCTAAAGATAACTTATCAAGTTGAATGTTGATCTTGACAACATCACAACTACATATGGTGTTTTAATCAGCATTTGGAAATGACATTCAAGGTAAAATCTAGATGTATACCATTATTTTTTCATATTCTTGTGTTCATACTTCATGGTCCTTACTAGGTCATCTTCTAATAGAGTTTTCAATCCCATTGATCCACCTCTTTAACCTGAACTTCCTCTTGAAGTTCAACATCATCATCTTATTATGCCCTTTGAAGAGCAAGAGGACTTTGATAGCCAAGAATACCAAGAAAGTGAAGAAGAACTTGAAGAGAACATGGCTAGGCATCATGCTTTCCCAACCTTTAATACTAAAAATCTAATACATCTTGATGCTTATGATGACATTCCCCCTAATGTTATAAAAAGGGTTCCTAAATTCAATGGTGAAAGCCATGTCACTCCTAGTGAACACATTAGGGATACATCAAAATTTTGTAGTTTTCACATTGGCACTAAGGTCAACATTACCATTAGAATCCTTTCCATGTCCCTTAGATGGAAATCACTTGATTGGTATAAGATTTTTCCTAGTGGATTCATCATCACTTGGGATGATTGTGGAGAGTTGCTAACATCAAGGTTTGAAGATAAGAGTGATCACACATCACTCATCCATTAGCTCAACGTGATTCAAATATCCCCCAAAGAGATAATGCATGATTTTAATAAGATATTTCAAAGGATTTGGCATAGGTTACCTCCTCCCATGAGACCACTTACTAGTTTTGTGTTTCCCACATATTTAAGGGCTATTGGTATTGACATATCCATAAAGTTTTAATCCATGGGTAGCCACACCTTAGCTGAAGCATATGACCTTGCCATTAGAGATAAGAATGGCCATATACAAGCTATAAAATTTCCTCTAAAAGTTTCTATGCCTCTACTTCCAAATATGTCTACTAATGATCCAAGTGTTGTTCAAGTTCCTAATGCAAATGCTAGGTCAAGGATTGCTCATAAGAAAGTAGAAGATAAAATTTATTAAAAGGAAAGATATCAATCCTTAGAGACTCAAACTAGGGAGCCTAATATACATCAAGGTGCTCATCAAAACCCCTACCCATATCATCAGTAGTATGTTAAATAATATGGGCAAGGGAGAGGTCAAGGGCAGTGTAATTTCAATAGGCCTATCAATTCATACAATATTACTTCAACCTCCAACACAAAATAAATGGTAATGGTGCATAAAAATCTAATCCAAGGAGAGGAATGACATTAAGGTAATTTCATGAATGTCAATGAAGGTGGAGAGTAAGCTCTAGTTACTCAAGGGGGATTCACTCCTCAATTATTAGTATAGGATGAAGTCCTCATGTAAACAAATGAAGGATGGTAGCCTCAAGGAGTGACTTTCACCAACTTCCTAGTTGAAGACACCAATGTACTCAATTAGTATAATTCTATTTTAGACAACACTAGAGTTAAGAGGAAGGCTCTATAAGATGCTAATGGTGTACCTACAAGTGCAAACAATCCTCCTACAAGGCAACAAATTGTGACTACAAGCATAATAGTCCCTAATACTCCTACACCTCCTCCAAATTAGAATGTTCAAAGGTATACTCAAAGTACTTCAATAATTAAAGTTCTAACCACTTCATTTCCTTCAAGGACTCAATAAAAATTAAGTACTACTTTTAACATTGTGGACTTGTTGAATAATGCTAATGTATCTATTTCTCTTTGGGATGTCCTTCACATGCCTAGCCAAAAGGAACTCTTTCAAAAATAGCTTTCCACATTTCATGTTATCCCTCCATCATTAAGCCATGGTCATGTTAATGTTCTTCTTACCAATGCTCCTAATATAATTTTAGAAACCTCTACCAAATATGAGAAACTTCCACCCTTATACCTCACTCTCATTATGGGGGATAAGCTTGTTCATAACTACATAGTTGATAGTGGATCTAGCACATCAGTGATTCCCAAGGTTGTAGCTGACAAATTGGGTCTAAAGTATGAAACACATAGTAGAGGGGTATTTCAATTAGATGTTACACCTGCCAATTTAGTAGGATTGTTCAAAAGGTTGAATGTTTTCTTGCATGATTATCCTAGTTTCCCCATCCTCCAAGATATTATTGTTATTGACTTACTTGCCCACTTTACTATCTACCTCTCAAGAGATTTCATAGCCAAGATATGAGGATACCTCTAAAATAATAGGTACTTATTTGCCTTTAGGATAAGTTATGGAACAAAATTAACCATTAGGACTCAACCACTTGCTAAATTTCACATTGAACCCTATCTTGAATCAAGATCTAATTTAAATTATGTCATTAATGATAAAGAGGAGTCTATTGTGGATGATGGTAAATATTCCAATATTTAGGGAATATATAATATATTTTTGGATTAGTATGGTGTAGACACCTATAGTCATGACCCATACACCTATTTTGAGAAAACTGACCTTGGTACCTATATCAACCATGAGGGAACATTTGAGAAATATAAGGTAAGAATTATGCATACTTTATCACAAAATGTTTAAGGCAATTACTTCATTCAATTGTATGATGATTATAGTTTTAATATCATGATAGATCAATATGGTGAGAAGAACAATGCCTTTCTTCCTATAATTTATGAAGGAGACCTTGAAGATGGTGGTCATGAAGAGAAGGATGATGCATGGCAAAGGTTTAATGCCATATGTATCAATTAAGTAAGCCTAATTATCCTCTTAAGCCTCTTAAGAAATGTGTATATGATGATAGGATTGTTGATAAGCCTATAAAATAGATGGTTGAGTATCTTACTGAGTATGAAAGATAATGCCTTGCTAAACATGAAGGTGAATGTCTTACTATTGTCAAAAAGTTTTCAGTCATAAAGGAACTTGGTGAAGGTACTATCCAAGAAGTTTTAGTCATGGAGGAGTCTCATAAATCCAAGATAGGTATGTTTATTCTTGAATAAGAGTCAAGATCTCAGCCTGAATATGAACCAATTTCATATGTGTTAGAGTAGAATGAAGATAATCTTGATGATCTCATACATCAAGAACATCATGGCAGTGACAAGAGTGAATTTGAGGCAGTCTTGATGGCTCTTAAGATGTTGTTTGATAAGTGTCATGTGAACATGGTAAAAGTCCATCAAAATGCAAATCCAAGGAAGCCTCTTAAAGGGAAATAAAGGGTGTCTTTAAAGGCTTGAATTTGTCCACTTGTAGACAACATAAGAACCAAGGGTAGTAAGTCATTTCACCATCCACACAAAAAGTGTTTGTTGAAAAACATGTTCCATGTGACATATTACTTTCATAGAGCAGAAAAGATACAAGAAGCACCATCTTTGACCTTAGTTTAAGCATGGTGAGTTTTTATTCACCTCAAGTTTGAGGTATTGTATATATTAGGATAGGTGTCTATCTTTATTTTAGTGTGTATGTGTTTCATAAGTGTTCTTGAGAACACATGTGTGTTTCATTTAGTGTGTCTTGTTTTGTGGGTCTTTTCTTGTTGTTTGGTGTGTTTTCAAAGGAAATTTAGTGTCAAACTTATAAATAGGTGACTCCATAGCACAATGGATAAGAGTAGACTACTAGTATTTGGCATAGTTGGCTTTCTACCCCTAGAAAATTACCAAGAATGTTGACTATTTTGACCACAAGTCAAAATATGTCAACCCCTTATAACTGAAAACATAGATATGGGTCTACTAGGGTCAAAATGTGTTCCATGGTCATAGATAGAGGTCTTATAATGTGTCATTATCTTTGTCACATTCACCTTTAGTTTTATGTCATTATAGGGCTCATATATGAGTCATTTATAAAGCTTATATGGTTTGGCATTATATTCAAGTGTTTAAAAGTGTCTCTCAATCTTCATGTGTCAATTAGGATTCATATTAATTATATTAAGCTAGCAACCTATAGGTCTCAATGTCAAAACAAGAAAATAAAATAATTAAATGTAATTTTTAGTTGGTTTTATGGATTATAGAGCATATTTCACATGTGTGGAAGTCTTGGTAGTGACTCTTCAAGTCCTTTGAGCTCATTTCCACATTTGATCAGCTTTGGAGATCCCAAAATTGGCAAAAAAACCATTCCATTCCTTCATTTCTCTTCTTTTCATGGTATAAAGGTCAACTAATTTTGGTTTTGTACAAATAACAGGGGTTAATTTAGATCAAATTCACTTGGTATGAGATATTACTCCTTATATACTTCAAATCTTGGTAGCAGTTATAAGATTGGTTGCTTGTACTTTATGAACCAATGCTAAGAAGTTTATTTCTTCTATCTACTTGCTTATCCCCATACCCTATAGTTTTCCTCTTTGTTAGAGTTGGTTCATAAAAACTAAGTATTGTACATGATTATGGAGAGTGTGTACATTCTTCTTTCATGGTTTCCATCCCTAGTCACACATGTGGAAGTGAATTGAAATGCACAAGTACCTCATTTTACTAGTTGAGACTTTAATGGTTAGTTTGTAGATAATTTCATTAGTTATATAAGCTTGTATCCCTATTTTACCTTCATAAGAGTATAAATTCAAGTTGACATTTTATGTTTTGATCTCTCACTACATAGTGAGAAATATCTTCTTGTGGAGATGTGGCCTCAAAGTCATTTATTGATAAATAAAATAGTAAAAAATATACACAATCAGACTTCCTTGCAAAAAAACCACTTACAAGTAGGTAGAAGGAGCCTTTCATGGTCATGGTGATGTGATAAACGTTTCAAAGTGGAGAAGGTTAGTTTAGACCATTCAAGGAGGTCTAGGATTGATTATAAAACCAATTCACCATGCACATTATTTATATCATGTCTTCACCTATAGGTTTTTTGCATGTGCACCTATAAGTGGTCCTAATAGAGGAAAGAATGTTGGATATTAGGTATTTGAAATTTTTTTGAACATTAATTGAGGTCTTGAAGTGTTAAAAGTGCCATAATAACCATGGGTAAATCATAAAGTGACAAACAAACCTAGTCTAACCTCCACATTTTGGTAAAGTTAATTTAGGGATACTTTAGCTTAAACTATCTGAAATAAGGATTATAACCTACTTTGATCCTCTCATGGTTGATTATCTTGAAGTATAAATTGGTATGATTGTTTTCATCATGCAACCTAGGCATAGGGATAGTGAGTTGACGTGATATAATGAGTGTTTTGTCTCAAGAGGTAATGTATATGAGGCCTCCATATTATACATTATTTCACTATAGAATGTCAATATTCTTTGTAGTGTTTTGAGTTTTAAATGACCTTATAGTCCAACAGTGGCATGATGGAAGCATATCCTCATGGTAAGTGACTCCATTTAGATATAGAAGACACTATGAATCTAAGTAGATAAGCAAATTGATGTACAAGGTTTTGGTGTGAAACACCATCTAAAATGACCTTTCCTATTGTAAATGACCACCTACCATCTATTGTAGGCACCTACAGGTTGATGATTTGAAGCTAGAGATGGGAAACTCTACAGACATGGACAATTTCCCAAGTGAAAGTGATCCAAGGACTTAAAATAGATATTAGAGTATGAAATATGATTTTCAAGGATTGAAATCCACCTACAAGGGTCCCTATAGTCCAAGGATGACCACTTACAATTTACTATAGTGAAGAAACCAACTCAGACCAGTGTCAATAGAAGAGTGATGAACATAGACCCTAATATATGGTGTAAATGAACTAAATAAAGTATGTAATGAGTTAAAATACTTCACTAAGGTCTTAGGTCATGAGACATAAATTATAACACTGAGGGACACCTACAGGTATGTTATTTTTATAAAAAAAATAGCATAAATCACACAATCTGCAAACTAGGCCTAGTTATGGAGAGTGCACTTTGAGGAGTTGGTAGAGGTATGGGATATTAGACATGATTAGAACACCTCAAAATTTATAGGAAAAATTACACATATATTATTTTAATTATAGGAACAAATCCATGCTAACCTTCACACTCTCAACCCATAGTCAATTCAATAAACCTTACACAGTCATCAATTATGTGAGTTTATTTGGAAGTCTATGTTGATTATAGACCCTAACAAGTTTATCCATCTCTAAAAATTGGTACAAGAGGTACTATAGACATATTTTATGTTTTCATATATTTATATTGTCTAAAAAGATAGGGAAAGTGACCTTTGTTCTATCTTAGACAGAGGGCACTCCCAAAGAAGCAATACTATATGTTGGGTGAGTATATGGTGAGAAGATGTGTTAGGGGGTCTTAAGTATAATGGATGGTGATGTACATATTTGGAATAAACATTAATAATCACATAAGAGGCCTCATAATTTTGAGAAGGCATATAGATAAGGTTGTAGGGTATGAACATAGTTTAGGTCTACTAGACCTAGACTAGGCCTAAAGCCCTAATGCGGTCTCAACACCACTTATAGGGCCAAATGAAATTTCATACATATATTATGACCTAAAATTGGAGACATAATGTGAATTGGATCCATTATCTTTCAATTATATCACATAGGTTGGTCAAACTTGACCTTTTTCATCTTATGGGTACTCAATCTTCACTCTCAAGCTTGAGAGGCTAACTTCAAGAGCTTTCACTAGTAAAGAATGATTGCATGGAGACCTAAGCACTTGTGAATAGTTTTATTAGGTCCTAAATGTGCCTTTAATATGATTTTTTCATATATTTAATGTTTTAATTTTATGAACAATCCCTAATGATCAAAACCACTCGAATCGCTCTAAAACCGTCATTTTTGACCTGATTGGAAAGAGATGGTTGTAGATGCATCCAAGAGAGATATTATAACCTATAAATGGTTTTTTTATTGAATAATACTCTTCCAATATCCATCCCATCTAGTTATTTGGTACCCTATTTGTACGGATAGGATATAAAATAGGATTTTTGACATATTTTATGTGTTTTGCAAGTTCAAAGGAGATTTGAAGGATGATAATCAATTTGGAAGGTCAATATAGACCTAATATAACTCCCCATGTTCATTTATTTATTCAAACAAGCACACAATAATATATTCTAGCTCATTTATCTCAAGCAATATATGGAAGACAATGTGAATGGAGGGTGACCACCAACTGAAAAAGTGATAAGTCCAATTGGGAGGCCTTTTAAGGTCTACCTGATGAATTTAAATGAAAGGGGTTATAGGTTTCATATCACCCCTCACATATATTTTATTAATAAATTGAAGACCATCTTGGTTCCAAATGTGAAGATAGACCTATAAAACTAGTGATGGTGTGTGCAGATAATGGGAACACTTGTCCAAAAGAATACCATAGATTAAGGACACATATAATGCATGATGAATATTTTATATAAGCCCCCCTTTCATATTAAATATGTGTTAATTGTTCCTAGCCTACTTTGGAGAAATCAAGAGAGGCCTAATGATGAAGGTAGTTTCAAGAAGCCAGCTAAGAGTGTCATATCATATATGTATTATAGAGATAATCCATTGATGGGGGGGTGAATAATTTGTGGAAATCAATCCAATTAAATTTACAACCCATTTAAAATTCTTAATCATTCAATATAATAATTTATGAAGCATACAAATCATTCATATCAGTGAATAATGAATATAAAGCAAGATCACATACACAACACAAGATCTACGTGGGAAACCCTCTTGGGGAATAAAACCCACTCTCAAGCCTAAAAACACATATAATATTATTCTATAATATGATCCTAAACAAGAGAATAATCAATTCCTTTTGATCAGGATCTTTCAGTTAAGTCCCTCTAGCCTACAACCTTGATCAAGTCCTTCTGACTAAAGGTCTTTAGTGAAACCCTATTTCACAAAGAGAAACTACCCCTAAGGAAGATCAAGTCCTTTAGAACCTCCTTTAAAAGAACACTTACACATTATAAATGATGTCTTTAACAACCTGATGATGGACCTATTTATTATCTAACAACTGTAAAAACTCTCTTTCTTTCTCAAACAAGCCTCTCACATAGGCATGCCACAATCTATCTCATTCTTCACTCAAACAGTCTTCATATGCACACTTAGATCTCTTCACACAAATTTAAACTAATGGAAGAATATAATATCATCAAAAACATGATCAAAATATCATACACATATTACTTAATCTCCTCTGCTCATAAACCCAATAGTTAGGCACTCTTTCTCTAACATGCTTTTCTTCACACTCCAACTCTCTCAAATCTTCCATAAAATGTCTATAAATCATCATCTTTGATTTCACTATATATAAAGATATCATGAATTATCAAGTCCACATTAATCCTTGTCATCCACAATACATTCCTTAAATCTTAAGGCATCTCACATGGGTCACACTTAAGCACAACACACTTTCAAATAGGCCTAAATCACTTTTAGGTCCTTTGGAGACCCATTTAGCTCTTTAACACTTCTCCAAACAAAATAAAAAAATAGTACCATTTAAAAATATATATATCCACTCCTTAGGTCCCCTAGGACATCCTAAAATTATCATAATCACCTTTGCTCACCTCTACATATGCTCCATTAACTCAAATAGAGACCTTATACATCAGAACACCATTATTGAACACACAATCAACTTATTAAGCATTGTTCATAATTGAGATAGATTGATCACACCTAAAAAATACTCATATAGTATCCTAATGGATTATACAACACTCTCCAATAAAAAATTCATCATGAGACATCAAAACAACATCAAAATGAGTTCAAATATCCTTCTCGGGTCACTTATAGAATAAGCACAAACACACAATAAACTTCTAGGCTCGATATCTTTGACTGTACTCACTTTCATATCTATAAATAAGGTTCAATGGATGCACCATGTATTCCTATACATATTTTTTTTACTGCAATAATGCATTTGACTTCTATAGAAAGATATGGATAAAATACAGAGCTCTAGTTTTTCCCTGTGATAAATTCAAATATCTAAATAACAATGGTCATAGTTGAACCTCAAAAACTTTGCTCACATCTCATGTCCTCTTAGTTTTAGATCAAATAAACTTTACCAATCTTGATTGATCTTTAACACATAGGCACCAATGCTCAAATGTTAAACCTTTACCACTCTACTATCATCTCATGTCCTCACTCAACTTAGCCAATCACTCTCCATTGATATTTTTCAAATGTACACTAAATGTTAAATCCATTAAACTTTAGTTACTTTGACCATTTTGACTTACTATGCTCCATTTATCTCAATTATATAAACACCCACTCATCATTGATCTCTTATCCTTACCTTTGCTTAGTTGTTAAACATCAAACACCTATCCTCAACTCACTACTTCCTAACTTCTTAGATCAAAGTGCACCATTGATCTTGTTCAAGCTTTAAATATTTAAAAATTTATTATGGGTACCCTTTAAATATTCTTAAGTAGCCATTTTTAGCCTTAATAACTCCTTCTGTGCTTCAATACATGATCTCAAATTTGGACCAGATGATCTCCTCACATAGGAAAATCCAACCATGTGACATACTACTCCTAAAACCTTTATTCATGTGAGATATAACATAATTAAAATTAATTCTCAAAATATTCTATCATATATGCAACTATGTATATATTTTGTCTGGGAGACCAAGTTTGCTCCATAACTTTTGTCATGCTTCAGTGCATGATCTGGAATTTAACACAAATCAACTATGCTCAAAATTGAACAAAACCATATGATCATAACAAACCCATATGATCATTTTCTCTTTAAACCTTCAAATGTGAAATATATAATACCATCAAAATAATCACTTTGATCTTATTTTCACATTGCAAAATTGGCTTAAGTATGGGAAAACATAGTCAAATTGCCTAGGAGCCCAAGTTTGCATATGCATATCTTTTGATGCACTATATTACATGATTTAAAAATTAGCCAAAATAAGCTAGGAATAAAAATGAACAAACCCATATGATAATTATGTCTTTAATCCTCCATGCGTGCAAATTTTTACCTCATCAACAAGCTTACTCATCTCTACTTGAACCCTTTTGTAAATTTGGCTAAGTATGGGAACATATTGAATTATATTTGAGTAGCCAAATTTGTACCCTCATATCTTTGACCATGTTTTGATGTATGAATTGATATTTTGTTTATAAAAACTAGGGAATTATATGATTAAAACCATGTGACCAACTCCCCTTAACTCAATCACACATGGTAATGGTGACATCATCAAACTACCTACTCAGATTTTTTGACATTGGACCAAACTATCTAGATGAAAACTATGGACTATCAGATGAATTCCACTTATGAATACAAGATATTAAAGCATATTAGGGACCTATTTCACATGTTATAAACACCATACTCATCCCTAAACATCTCTAAACATGCCAATATTGAAAGATCAACCTTGCCTCCTTTAAGCATACTATGACAAGCACATTGCACACTTGGTTACTTAGGCTATCAAATCACTTCATCCACTCACCAGGACACCTCCATGACATCATCATGATATCATTGATAACTCTCTATAAATATCCCCCTTTGTCATTAATGTCAACAAACATCATATATAACAAAATAAAGCTCACCTTCTCTCTCTTCAAGCATTCCCACAACAATAACTTTCTCCCCCTTTGACATAATGATAAATTGGGCACCAATTGATCTTAAGGAACTAAAAATACCATAATTAGTAAATTAACATCCTATAAAGATGATACAAACTCCCCCTTACCTTAAGCTTACCTTATCTTAGCTTGACAAACTTCCTCTTGCTCCATGCCAACACTCTTCTTCACAAGCACAATAACTAATGAAGATAGAACATAGAAAACACTAAAATTTGATGTAATTTAACAAGAAACATCTAAGAGAAATTCCCCATAATATTTCTGAGCCATTACACCATTTTATCATCTTTATATCTCCACACTCCTTGAAGAACCACCACACAGGCTTACAAACCTTTTTTTTGAAGACACTTCCATGACCACCAGAAGAGCATCATACCATTCATCAATAAGGAAACATGTTATAAAATAACTTGAGAACTCAATTTAAAACATTCATGCCTTTATATTTTTTAGAAACTAAATAAAATCACTCTTCTTCTCACTAGGCATGTCTAGTCCTCTTGTAGCCCTACCTGTAACTTGCAGAGCCCACAATTTTTAGTAGACATAACTTCAAGAATTGAAACTTCATATCTAAAGAAATCTCATATTCCCCCTTAGGGACACCAATTTTCAACAACTAGATCATCTTATAAAATATACTTCCTTCACAAACCAACTATCTAATTAGGCCTCCAATTTGATAAAGACTTGAATAACTTGATAACCACAAACCTTCAAATCTCTATGAACCTTGATTTGGAAACCCATTTGGCCCATTCAACATATTAAGAAACCTCAGACATCAACTCATGAGGAAGACCATTTTTTTTATTAGAGCCTAAAATCCTAGAATCTTAAAACAAATAAAGTTAACATAACACCTTCTAGTCAACATGCACCTCTAAAAATTCTTATCTTATACACCTAAAGACAGCCATTACACACTTCTAGACCAAGATTTGATATTTCACACCATTGGCAATGTTGACTTCCTATAACTTGTTTTAGGACCTACGAGTTCTTAAGTATAGACTAGGAAACTATGAGAGCTAACAAAAATATTTAAATTGATTTCATCATACCTTCATATCACAAAACCACCTAGATCATGCTATAATAAGGTCAACAAACCTTTCTATACAAAAAAAACATCTTGACAAAACATAAATCCTCCTTTTCCATCTAGGAACCTTCAATCTGACCTTGCATATTGTTCTAACTAAAAAACACCACAACAACACTTGCTTATCCACTTGAAATGAGTCTCTTAAGAAGGATAGATAGAGACACCCTCTATACCACAATTCTCTAAAACAAAAACAACTCCTCATATTCCTCCTCCTCCTTCCTTAAATGATACTTATAGTTCTTTTTCTTCGTCTTCTTTGGCTTCAGAGAAACAACTTCCTCAACTACTATAATATTCTCCTTTTCTTATATGATTAGATTATCAATACATGGAGACAAAATAAATTCATAGCATACCTCTTCATCTAAAGAATCTTCCTTGCGGCTTGGAACCTCATCACTAGATACAAGTAATTGATGTTCTTTACATGAATTTTGTTTAACAATAGTAAGATGTTCACTTGAATCCATACTTACCTCAGACTATCCTCAACCAATACCTTGGTCTTCTCCTTGAGCTTAGTCTCTTCATTCTCAACATGAGCAGACAATGAGACCTCTTAGGACTCTTCAACTTCTGAAACATTATCCACCATAACAAATAGATTACTTAGACCTATATCCTCATCATAATTCTTACTTACCACCTTTGATCTCCATGAGTTCACTTGCCTTCTATCTTTCACTCTAGAAGCATGATAAAACCTAATCTTGTAGGCCTTTGCTTGTAGAATCTGTCAATGTGACCTCACTATTCACAATTGAAGCACACCATAATATTTTCAAAAATATATTTATGCCTTTGTAGATTTGGATAATATCTTGTAATGTGTCCTAGTTCATAACAACTGTAGCACTCAATATCTCTTGAAGGAAACTCAACTTGTCTTACCTTGAATGGACAACATTTTTCAAAGTGTCCAACATCATAATAGTTGAGACACTCAACATTTCTTACACCTTTTAACTTATGACCGACATCATAGTTCTAATAAAATTCGTTCTTAATATATCTTCTACATTCTCTAGCTCTATACCCAAATTGATTACAAGTATAACATTAACCATTAAAATTTGTATACCTCATGGTATTTGGTTGTCTAATCTATTTTGTATTCATTATACTAGCACCTTCATTCCTTGTCTAATGATTTGTGTCTTCAAAGGTTGATTGTCCTTGTTCACATTAGTCTTCATCTTGTCTTGAGTTGTAGTATCTAGTTATTCTTTGTATCGAAGACTAGTCTTATCATTTGCATGCTTTTGATCATTCATAATGTTGTCTAGATCACTTGAGCTCTTTTAAAATCTCATAAATGACATAGCCTTACTAGATACCATCTCTAAATCAAATTTCAATTACTTGTTTTAAATTACATACCTTTCACATTCATCTTCTTTAGCTTTTAAGCTTGTAGATGGGATTTCCAATTAAAAACTGGGATGTTTGACCATATATTCATGCACCTTGGCATATTAATCCATTATTTACTCAAACACATTGAATTAATCCTCAAATTAATTGAGTTTAGATTTTATATTCTTATTGATCTTCTTCTCAATCTTCAGTTCTTCATGAGCATTAGTTAATGTAGTTCATAGTCCACCTCATATCATCATCATTTGAATCATTCCAAGTAGACTCCTTTTGTTGTGAGAAACTTCTTTCTTCAACCATGAATAGAGCTTCATATTAATAATACCATCATCTTCATGATCATATTATGAGTCACTATCTTTACTCTCATTTGATGAGATGCAATATTATTTGGTGTAGAGACTCTTTTTCTCCTTGAAGAACTTCTTTTTATTATCAAACCTTATAAATCCCATTTTGCTTTTATCAGACCTGAAAGATCCCTTTCCATCATCATGACCTTGATCATGCTTTTCATAATCATCCTTATTATACTTATGAGGGAAATTATTAGTAAAATATCCTATCTCACCCTAATTGAAGCATTTGAAGGGTAGCTTACCTTTATACTTGCCTAAACCTATTCTCAATTTGTTTGAATTTAAATGAATTAGTTCATCCTCATCTATATCAAGAATGTCATTCTTTTGAGTTTCTTACCTTGTAACTTCTTCTTTGTATTCATTTTAGTCTTGACAGTTACTTCCTTATTTGGTGTTATATCATCATTCTTCCTCATCTCATAGGCAGTAGGGGTTTCATGAAATTGATCCATCTTCAAATGAGTAAGGTAATGAATCTCTTCTATAGTAGATACTTTTAGATCAAACTTAGGGGATAGATACCTTAATAAATTTTGAACAATAGTAGTCTCTTTAATATTTTCTCCAAGACATCTGATGATGTTCAAAATCTCATCAACTCTCTATAGAAAGGATGCCATAGTATCTTCTTTGTTCATCATGAGACTTTTAAATTGCCTTCTATGAGTCTATAACTTATAAATCTTAACCTTTAAACCTACTTTACAAATAGTCTTCAATTTATCCCATATTTCCTTGGTAGATATGCAATGGATTACTTTGATGAACTCAGTCTTTGTAATACCACAAGTGATGCCATTCGTTTCCTTAGAATTGTTCTCAAATAACTTCTTATCTGCAACACTAGATGGAGGAATAGCAAGAGTAGCATAACCATCCATAATAGATTTCCATACATCAAACCATATGGACATAATGTATGTCTTCATCTTGGCACTCTAAAATACATAATTGGATCCATTGAACATTGGTATTTGTGTAGTAGAGAAACCACCTTACACATTATAACTAGCTATTGTACCTTGGATCGCCTTCAAGCTATCAAGCTTTTACCAAAGGACCTGCTCTAATACCAATTTTTATAAGTAAAATCCACTAAGAGGGGGGTGAATCAATGGTATAAAATAATCTAATTCAATTTCCAAACCCTTTATAATACTTAAGTATTCAATAAAATCATTCATGAAGCATATAGATCATTCATAGTAGTGAACAATGAACATAAAGCAAGATCACATACACAACACAAGATCTATATGGGAAACCCTGTTGGGGAATAAAACCCACTCTCAAGATTAAAAACACATAGACTATTATCCTATAAGATGATCATAAACAAGAGATTGATCAAGTCCTTCTGATCAGGAACCTTCAATCAAGTCCTTCTGACCTAAAACCTTGATCAAGTCTTTCTAACCAAAGGTCTTTAGTGAAACCCTATTTCACAAGAAACAACTACCCTTAAGGAAGATCAAGTCCTATAAACCCTCCTTGAAAAGAACACTTATAACTTAGAAATGATATCTCTAACACCTAATGATGGACCTCTTGATTATCTAACAACTACACAAACTCTCTCTCTTTCTCAAATAATCCTCTCACATAGGCATGCCATAATCTCTCTCCTTCACTCAAATAGTCCTCATATGCATACTTAGATCTATTCACACAAATTCAAACTACAATAAATCTATACTATCATCTAAAATATGATCTACATATCATACACATAGTCCTTAACCTCCTCTACTCATCAACCCAATAGCTGGGTACTCTCTCTCTCTCTCTTCTTTTCTTTGCTCTCTAACTATCTCAAATCTTGCACAAAAAGTCTATAAATCATCATCTTTGATATATATATATATATATATATATATATATATATATATCATGAATTATCAATTCCACATTAATCCTTTTTGGCCACAATACATGCCTTCACCCTTAAGGAATCTCACATGGGCCACACTTAAGCACAACACACTTTCAAATAGACCTAAGTCACATTAGGTCCTGTGGAGACCCATTTACCTCTTTGACACTTATTAGAATAAAATATGAACATAGGACCATTTAAAAATACATAGGTCCACTCTTTATGTCCCATAAGACATCCTTAAATGATCATAGTCACCTTTGCTCACCTCTACATATTCTCTATTAACTCAAATAGAGACCTTATACATAGGAACACCATTACCAAACATACAGTGAAATTATTAAGCATTTTTCATACTCAATATAGATTGATCACACCTCCAAAATAATAATAGAGCATCCTCATGGAGTCTAAAACACTCCCCAATATCAAAGTCATCATGAGACATTGAAATAACATCAAGATGAGTTCAAATATCCTTTTTAGGTTACTTGCAGAATAAGCATGAACACACAATCAACTTTTAGGCTCAGTATCTTTGATTATACTCATTTTAGATCTTTAAATAAGGTTCAATGGATGCATAATGGAGTCCTCTACATATTTATTTTTTACTATAATAGTGAATTTGACTTTTATTGAACAATATGGATAAAATACAGAGCTTTAGTTTTTCCCTATGATAAATTCAAATATTTTAATAGCAATGGTCATAGTTAAACCTCAGAAATCTTGATCGCATAGCATGTCCTCTCAAATTTAGATAAAACACACTCCATATATTTTTATTGATATTTACACATAGACATCAATGATTAAATGTTAAACCTTGACCACTTTGCTATCATCTCATGTCCTTGCTCAGTTTGGTCAATCATGCTCTGTAAATCTTTCTCAAAAGTACACCAAAATTTAACTCCATTAAAATTTAGTTACTTTGACCATTTGAATTACTAGGCTCCATTAATCTTAATCATAAAAACAACTACTCATCATTGATCTCTTATCCTTACCTTTACTCAGTCGTTAAACATCTTACACTTGTCCTCATCTGGTTACTTCCTGACTTCTTGGAGAAATGTGCAATGTTGATCTTTCTCAAGCTTTAAATCTTTCAAAATTGACTATGGGGACCCTTTAAATATGCATGAGTAGCCATTTTTGAACCTTAATAACTTTTTTTGTGATTTGATGCATGATCTCAAATTTGGACTAGATGATCTCCTCACATAGGAGAATCAAACCATGTGATACACTGCTCCTAAAACCTTTGTGTGTGAGAGATATAACACCAGGCCCAATGAGGTGTGTGGGAGATATAACACCATTAAAATGCCTTCTCAAAATATTCTATCATAGAGCCAACTATGTCTATATTTTATTTGGGAGACCCTCTTTGTTTCTTCATAACTTTTACCATGCTTTAGTGCATGATCTAGAATTTAACACAAATAAATTATGCTCAAAATTGAACAAACCCATATGGTCAGTTTATCTTGACACCTTCACATGTGAAAGATATAATACCATCAAAATTCTCACTTGCTCACTTGGATCTTCTTCTCACATTGTAAAATTGGCTAAGTATGGGAAAACATAGTCAAACTACCTAGGATCCCAACTTTGCATATGCATATCTTTTGGCGTGATACATCACATGATCTAAAAAATAAAAAAAATAATCTAGGCATAAAATGAATAAACCCATATGATCATTTTGTCCTAACACCTCCATGCATGTGAATGTTGACCTCATCAACATGCTTACTCATCTCTACTTGAACCCTTTTGTAAATTTGGCTAAGTATGGGAACATAGTGAATTATGTTTGAGTATCCAACTTTGCACCATCATATATTTGATCATGTTTCGATGCATGAATTAACATTTGGCACATAAAATCTTAGGATTACTATGATCACAACCATATAACCAACTCCCCTTGACTCATTCACACATGGCAATGGTGATGTCATCAAACTGCCTACTCAAATTTTTACCATTGGACCAAACTATCTAGATGAAAACTATAGATTGAAAGATGAATTCCACTTATTCACACAAGCTCTCAAAGCATATATAACATCTTAGGGATATATTTCACATTATCTAAACACCATACTCATCCCTGAACATATCTAAACATACAATACTAAAAATCAACCAAGCCTCCTTTAAGCATACTAGGATAAGCACATTGCACACTTTGTCATTATTACTTAGGCTATCAAAGCATTTCATCCACTCACCAAGACACCTCCATGAAATCATCATGACATTACTAATAAATCTCCAAAAATATTTAAGGATTTTGATGATTTTGAGGGAAATTTATCCAAAGAGACCTTTCATGGTCTATTTCATACTTCATTCTCCTGTAAATGTAACTCTTTCTCTCTCAACTTGACACTTGTCATTGTGATTCTTGATCTTAATTATTCTATTCCCTCTCACACATTCTATAAATGTTTGCCATTTTAGCTCTTGTATTAGAATTCCAAACTTGGTATGGTGAATCCTTACTAGTTTTATGTTGTACTTTGCATTTGAATAATAGATGTAATCTAGTTTTTAGTTCACAAAAATCTTATCTAATTATGTGAAGTGATGTATGGTGAGGTCTAGTGATAAGCTTTTATCCTTGCTTTTCTTTATCCTTTCATGTTTGGTGAAATAATTTCTCATTCTAAAAAGTTAAATGGAGTGTAGCTAGTGTGTTTGAATTTATTAAAGTGTATAGGTAGCCTTAGGTTCTATAATTGATCTTTGGTCCATCTACATTGAGTAATCTCATGCATATCACCTCCATATTTGAAATACTAATTTTAGAGTATTATAGGACTTTGAATCTAGTGTTTTATGTCTTCTATCTTAGTGCAATAGTATGATGATCTTGTGGATATATTTATGGTGTATCATGCCCTTAGATTAGTTTACTTCCATGCATCTTTCTACCCTTTTTCACACAAGTAATCGATTAGTATAAGTGATAAAAACTTAAGGATCAATCTAGGGAATTAGCCCTTAAACCTAGAGGTCTATCTATACTATAGGCAACCCACAGGCCTAGAGGTATTCCAATGTTTACCAAATCTTGGAATAGGCTTGAACAACCTCCTCTAGGGTGCAAGATTTGGTGATAACAAGACCTTTTAGTGATAGGTCATTTTTATGACCAATTTATCACACCTAGAGGATATAACCTACTTAGAAACCACCATGGACATTAAATACAAGTCTAAAGCTTTGTCCTCTATCCATTTTGTAACTTTGACTTGGTCAACTTTGACTTCTATAATAAATATCCAAGAAACAAGGGCTTTCATGTAGGGTCCACTCACTTGATAAACAAATCACTCTTAGAGGTTCATGTGATATTTAAATACAACCTTCAATAACTTGTCTATCCATACTAATCCATTTTGGGTTGTTTTGATTAAAATCTTTCACATCGGGTATGTGTCAGGGTTTTAGAGAGGGTTAACATTATTTCTAGTGTTAACAATTATTCATAAAGTACTTACCCTCATTTCCAAAACTAATGCTTGGAGATCATAATGAGGAACCTTCTCCATCTATCCTCAACAACTCAAGTTCCCATGGAGAGGTTACATGTGCCAATGAACACTTGAAAGTTCCTTTTCAAGTTGAGAACCCTTCATTATGTGCACTCGATAAATCTCAAAACATTTTTCATGCATTTTATTACAAAATTTGATCTAAAAATTGGTTAACACACCTAGGGAAACCTATCACACCACTGAAAATTCTCACATTATCATTCTTATATTGAAATATGAAACCCATACCTCAATTGGTCACCATTTCTCTCTTTGCTTGTTTGGACCTTAATTGCAAACCACATTAGGCCTTGAAACTAACCTTCAATAATTTTATAATTCACTTTACACCTAGATTACATGATCATAAAAAATATCACATTCTCAAACAATGTCAAACATCCTCTATATGCCTTGACAACATATCATGATGCCTCATTAGGCCAAGCAGGGTCTAGAACTAGTTTAGTTGCAGACTTAGAATTTAGGTCTTACCGATGTAGGCGTACCTTAAAAATATCTTGAGTGATCTAATGCCTTATATTCATGATCAAAGAACCTCATATAACCTATTATTCCTCTGTACATCCATCTCACCAGGCCATCATGCTCGAAACTTCTCACTAGATTTCTACAAGTTATGACTAGTGCCATGACTAAGGTTCTCAAGCATTTGGAGCTTGAAAATTGATTTTGAAACATTATTTTATGATTATACACCTTGATGAAATTCCTTACATTCTCCTAAAATAATTTTATACTTCTATACATACCTCTTCATGCTCATCATGCACATGCTCATGATATGATTAAGCTTGATATGACTAGGCTTCTCAAGAAACCCTATACTCAAAGATTAGTACTCAATCATGATTACCTTGGCCTAAAACATTAAATTAACATCATAATAATCATTAGGTTTAATTCAAATTCTCTCTCAACAAAGGGATAATAGGTTACCTTTAAAGTCTCTCTTGTCACATGGCTTTTTAGTCATATCAGGCACACAAGCTCATACCTCACAGATCACTCACCATGCATCTTTATCAAATGTACCTTGACATTAATGACATAAAAATTGACATCAATGGCAAAAATTATCAAAAAATCTAATTGAATCCAATTTAGCATATGCATATTTGAGTCACCACTTACTAAAGATGTTGTTTCCTAAGGTAAGATACCTTCTGGAGTAGGCTTTGTGTAATCCATAGATATTTATCCTATATTATGCACAAAATATACCTCATAATTAGTTGGATATTACATGGAGGGTGAGATACATACTTTAATCTAAAACTAAGGTACTGATGACTTTGCTATAACTAGCCTATACATAAGTTATTCAAATGATTGTGACTGTATTTGACATTATAATCATGGTTTTAAGAATTGATATATAGTAGCTCACAAAGCATTCTATTTGTTATTTTTCTTAACCTTAAACTAGATTTCATCCCCACAAACATAAGGTAACTTTGGTTCTTTAAAAATGACATATGGCTTATGCTTAGACTTATTTAGAGGTATCAAAATTATCTTATCTCCTTGGTGAGATTCCAATTGATCTTACGTTGTGTTAATAGTCATTTTACCATCATAATCCCATTTATTACCAATCAAAGTAGGATATTGGGTCTCATTTTTTTTCATATTGATTACCTTGAAATCTCCTTGTAGACTTAAATCAACAACCTTAATTTCTACATCTTCAATCTAACCAATTGGTTTTACTGTCCCATAATTTGTGAGACTGAGAGTAACTGGACTATAGCTCAATGATGGTCAACCAATAACCTCTCATGTATATCTTGGTATCTTGTACATATAAAATAGAATACAACATTATGTACCTCATACCCTGTGAGCTCAATGTCCATTCGAGAATTAACATCACAAATCTTTTTAGTTTTTACATACTAAATAACTTTGTTAGTGCATTATTGTCCTTGGTGTATGCACTCAATTATATTATGTAGAATATTTATAATATTCTAAAAAATATATTCATTTCAGAGAGTGCTCAAAAGTTCCAATAAATATATCAATGCAATCACTACTCCTTATCTCATTATGTAAATAATTTTCCCATATATTTGGGAATCAAAGGATGCAACATCACCTTATGACTCATTGTGTTGTTGTATGTTCTATAAAACTTGTGTTTATTGATACATCAATCCCTTTTACCTTACATGGTTAGGGTACTTATCCTACTGAAACTTCCTGATTATTTGATTTGATGGCATTTCTAGTGGAGTTAATCCTTGTTTTATGTGTTATTACCTTGTAACTACATGCATGAATGCATTTTCCTTAGGGTAAAAATTTATCATATTTACATTTCACACAGGTTTTTCTTTTGTCTACATCTCTAAAAATAGGAAATATTCAGTATGATGTTATCCTTTCACTCTCAATAAATATATTATGTCTATATTTGAAGATTAGTAGGGCAATTTCATGTAAATTGATTATATTCACAACATAAATAACATTAAATTAGTTATCGATATTTTTAGTTATCATTATTGAGACTTCCTTGGTTTCCACCTTGATAACCTCCTTTGTATCCTCCTTTATTTTAATATAATCCCCAAATCTATGACTATTTCCCAACAAATCCTCTTTACTATGCTTGTTGTGCATCATATCCACCATGTTGTCATTAAGGAGATGATGGAGCCCAATTTGATTGTTGAGCTTGAGGAATCATAGTGTTGTACGAGGACAAATATTGATACTATTGGTGTTCATCCAGCTAGACCTTGGGATTGATATTGAAGTCATGAAGGTATCCACCTAGGAACAGTTTGTGTCTCACTAGACATTTCTACCTCTGGGCCTATAATTCCTTGCTTTGTAGTAGGGATTATTGCACTATAACTATGAAGATGTTCTTATTAATGTATTTGTTTAGATCTTATAGAGCTCAATAACTCTTATCATCATGATTGGTTGATTTTAAAAAAATTATAGTATAGGCTATGGGGTTTTGGAATGTACTATTGTAATAGATGACATTTTGATGTTACATGTTTTAGTACTCTACATATGTCACAAATCTCTATTTTGAGTTTAGGATAATCATTCCTATGATTCCCTTCTTGACCACACTCTATACACCTTAATCCTAGTTTAGGTTTGTTTCTTTCATGTAGCTCATCTATTCTCTTGAGAAAAAACATCTATTTTTGCCTCAACTTTAGAACCAGCTATTGGTGCATTTCCATAATCGTCAATTTTTTGAACTTGTAGGGTAGTTTCTTTAGCATTAGCATTAGTCAAGAATTATGAAAATGCAATGGAAAACCTAGTCCTTGCATGTAGCCATTCCACAAACTAGGTATCTTTATCTTTATCTTCTATAATGAAATCAACTTTGTTCATTACATCTAAGAATCTTTGATCATACTCCCATACTGATTCCCTACTTCATTTTCAAATTTCCTTAAAATCTTGGATGGTCTAACTTGAACACTTTTTCATTTTTAACTCTATGATCATCTAGTCTTAACTTGTTAAAGAATCAATGAATTAACATCCCTTTTGTAAATTAATTCTAGAGCTTAATATGTTAAAATTCTAATGAACTCACACTTTTTCACATCCTTGGTTGTCACTCCTTTAACCTGCCACTTCATATCACAAGTTAAAAAATACTATTTAGGGTCCATAGACCCATCATATTACATCAAATAAATAAACATTCTTGCATTCAATACAATACTTTACTCACTTGTAATTTCTACTACCAACTGATGTACACTAGTAACTGCTACTATGGACTTATGCACACTAGTAAATGTTACTAAGGGTTTCTACACACTAGTTTTAATGGGTGTCTTAAAACTAGTGTTGAAAGTGAATCTAGCCTCTTATATCCTATTCTTATCTATTTATTTCTTAGTCTTTACACTAAGTTTACCTAATTTATCCATAAATGATTAAAACTAATTTCTACTTGTCCCATCCTCTACACTTTGTTTTCTCTTTTTTGAAGATAAAATGGGCTCAGGGATGCGTAGTCACAAAATAAATGATAAATGTCTTCAAATTCTTATGTTTATGACCTTTAACTTACGATTATCCTACGAGTTTTCATAACCTCCTCTAAATAATATTCTTTCCTTGGTCTAAACAATACCCTTCCTAGTAACTATAATCTACCACTGTCATCTATCTATTGTACTACTAATCTAGTTCCATCTTTCTCCTCGCTTTGTTCATATGCTCTTTATTAAAATATGTGTCCTCTTCTCTCTTAGTCCCTTTTATTCCTTACTCTCTAATTTATTTGACTTGTGTAGCCTCTCTCTAAGCTCCTCTCTCTTCTACATCCTCTAATTTACTTATATTCTTATTCGCATTCACATTTCAATTATCCTATTTATTTCAACTTCTCTGTTGTCATAGTTTTATTTCTACTACTATAATTATCTTCTCACTCTACTTCTATGTTTCCTGTATATTCTAGGTTTAGACTCAAGTTCCCCTAATCAGCTCTTCATCATTTACTCTTACATCACACACACCCCCATAACACCTGAAGTGACTACTCCATGTTGGTAGGGGTAGTCACGATGGCATTTTACATAATCAACATCTTGATTAAAGTAAATATTTATTAAAGGAACTTTCCTTATATTCCTCTAAAAATAGGTCCTACACAAATTCAAAACCTAAATATCCTTTTACAATAAATTATGTGACGTGACCATTGATGGTAGTATCGACTCAATTTTTTATTTGCATGGGTCTAGTCAGTATCTATAGTTTGTAGGTTATCTAAATTTTCTTCCAAATAAACTATAAATCTCATCATTCTTGGTTGAAAATAGTAATTCTCCAATATAGATAACCATGCAACTAATAATCCAGGCAATTCACACCAAAAGATTTCATAAATTTCTCCATGTATATGCTCTTGAATAACTTCTTTCACGGTCTTCCTAATTCTTTTTGCTTCTTTTTTTGTAAAATGTTGGATTCTTTCATTTAGCCATCTCTCCAGATCTCTTTTCCCTGGTAGCCATCTCAACATGTTTTAACAAAAGGATCCATGCTCACTGCACCATTGTTAATAGAGGTTCCTAGAAAACCCTTCAGAACATGTTAATATAGGCATAACATGCACAAGAATGACAAAAGTAACTAAAATATGGAAATTCAAATTAAATATATTCATTAATAGGCAAAATAGAGATACTTATGCTAAGAAACACAAGCTCATTAGGCACAAAAAAATTCAATATAAATAATATGAATAACAAATTCAAGCAAAAAAAGTGTTCACTACTCACATAACAATGATAAAAGACACATAGGAAAACCATTTTAGAACTATATATTAATCTCTCACATTGGAACCATTTCATAATACAACTAAGCTATATATGTGTGTGCGTGCGTGCGTGGGTGCATGTGTGTGTGTGTGTGTGTGTGTGTGTGTGTGTGTGTGTGTGTGTGTGTGTGTGTGTGTGTGTGTACACACACACACATATATACATATACACACACACAAATATATATATATATATATATATATATATATATATATATATATATATATATATATATATATATATATATATATATATATAACTTTACAAAGCATTATCTCTTAATGTTCTAGCCTTTCACTATATCCAAAGAAAGGACTCTTCACATTCTAAAGCCTATTTATATGCTTACAAGGACCAAACACATAGAAAAATATATACAAGAGATAAAATAGTGCAAGTTGCACATGTGTCCATCATATACACTTTATGATTTTGGTAGCCCTGTTATACTCCCAAAAAATACATATGAAAACTCCTTTGATAATATATGAAGTACTCTTCATAAAAATTGATAAAATATGCATGAGAGACTCAACTTCTAAGAGGCTTGGATGAGAAGAATATCTATATTGAAACAACAAAGGGCACACTTGTATATTTATGGTCCTCAAAGGCACATCTACACATGGGCCAATTATAAAAAAGATATTAAAGGGAAAAAACCATGGTATTAAGGAGCAAAATGTTAGGGTAGCAATCATTTGGGTTGGCTAGAACCCAAGAAAAGACCACAAAATAAAGTTTTGGAAATTTTAGGAGTAGTTGGGATTGTATCAAAAGTAAATTAAAAATCGATCTATAGGTTTTAAGACATTATGCATTATATGGATATGTTATCATTAGCCAAAGTTGACAAAAAGTATATTTATGAGGAAGGCCTAAGTCAAGAGATGATGATATATAGCCCAACATAAGGAGAAATTACACTGAAATAGCCAAATGTCTACAAATGAACCAAGTATGATAAAACATGAAAAAAGTGTAGTGAAAATATGGTCTTGAGCAAAAATTAGATGTCTACACCAACATAGGATGTTGTGGATACCCGTGTGATAATTCCTCCTCCACCTAGGTAGGGAATATGTATGCCTTTAGTTGTGTAAGATGGTTAAGATAAATTAGTGGTACTAGATCCACCTTCAAGGGATCCTTCCATTTAGACTAATCCCCTTCTGCATGATGATCCACCTCTTTATTTATTTTTATTTTATCAAATATTATTAATTTATATAACAATATTTTTTATTTTCTCAATGATTACTAATTTACATAACAATATTTTTAATTATAGACAAGTATATTAATCTTTCTCGAACTCAAAAAATAATGTAAAATAAACCAAAATAAATAAAACACTAATAAAAGAAATAACACTAACTATTTCTTCTCATTGTTATAGCTTACTTAATTTTTTTAATTTAATGTTGAGCACCTTATTCATTTCAATATCCACTAAAATACTCTCTTTAGTTGATTTATTATCTTGTAAAGTTAAATATTTTTAAAAGAGGTTATTCCTCTTATTTTTATATTTCCAATAGTTTAATACAGCTTAATATATTATAAAAATTTAAATTATAAAATCTTGTCCTAAATTTGTATAATAATATCTTAATATAATAATAACATTTTAAAAATGTATTATTAACTAAAATTAAATTAAAAAATATTACATAATTTTTTATTATTATATAAAAATTATGCATTAGTTAAATCAATTTATTTTAATAATTTTAAAAATATAATAATAATTATATTATAATTTTTAAAATTTAAAAGCATCTTTTATTTTTTATTTTTTTAATTATGAGACCACATTCCCTAGCCAACACTCTCCCCTCCTCTCCTTCCCTACCTACCTAAATTTTAGATGACTTTTGAAAGAAATTTTTGCTTTGCCTCTTCCCTATGGCATAACAAGGGAGATTAATTTGGTACTTAAAACTTGCCTATCAAATAAAATTAAAATGAATATTAGTCATTTGAAATCACTTAAAAAATAAGTTTTGTGGTTTTTTCTGTGGAATTTCTTACAATTTTTTTTAATATATCAATGGGTTTAATTTTTTAGCATGCTTTTGCATAAGATATTATTAAAGAATTGAATTTATATTTTGCTTTTCACTAACTTTTTTGATGATGATTATATTAGGTATAATTATTTGAATAAAAAATAGTTTTTATATAAAATTTTAATCTTCATTTTTTTAGATGTTATATTGATTAATAATTTGAACTACATTCTCTCTCATTTTATTATTGATAAAGATTTAAAGAAAAACTGAGTAAGAATTAAATACTCATAATATTTAAAATTAAAATTTCATTCTGATAATAAAATATATATCAAATTTAAAATCAATCATAATTTTGAACGACTCACTTTATTACATATTTTTTTATTATTACAACTATTCACTCACTCACTCACTCTCTCTCTCTCTCTCTCTCACACACACACACACACACACACACACATCAAATTTAAAACCAATCATAATTTTGAACGACTCACTTTATTACATATTTTTTTATTATTACAATTATTCACATAATCATTCTCACACACACACACACACACACACACACACACATGAAAGTGATATATAAAATTACAATATGTGACAATGCTATGAAAGGGATATGAAAGTGAGCCTCTTAATATTTTTTTGAATTGCTAGGTAGAAAGTCATCTTCATAAGTTTTGGATGGGTGAAGGCAGGTTCACTAAAGATTATTAGACAAGTGGATTATTACCCCAAAATGTTTTGTGGAACCCCTCACATAGTCACTCAACCCTTATAACTTGCAATGCTTTGATGGATTACAACTTGCAATGCTTAAATGGTACATCCTATCTGTATTACAGCTGGTATGATAATGAACTATTGGGTCCATTATAACTGCAACCCTTGACCCCTCATAAGCCACACTTTCAAAAAACCTCACATTGTACATAACTACTAGTTCTAGGCTGTTGAGAAGTCGAGAAAATCATAATTACAACTAATTATATAGACATGAATTTTGGTGATCTAAGTTATATTTCAACATAGAGGGTGTTTATAAATTAGTCCTCTTTCTATTTTATTTCATCTTCTTTGTTTGTTTTTTTGGGTTAATTAGTATTTATTATTGGTTACTTATTTTTCTTAGCATTTTAATTGGGAAGCTCTATCCAAGGATTATGGGAGCACCTTAATCAACGAGTATGTTCACATTCCTAATTGATATATATGATATATATGCATGTCCTATAAAATTTTTCATTAATGTCAGTTAATATTGGTGTGTAATGTTGTTTTTCAATAAAATTAAAACCTAACCTCGATTGGTCACATTGTGTTCTTTTATCGGGAAGATTAAAAGTTGAGAATATACTCGTGCACCATTCCCCTATTCTATTTCAATATTTTTAGGAGCTTGTGTACCATTTTATTGATCCATTTTGATGTCTATAGGAGCATAAAGTCATATTGTATTTTCAAGAGCATTGCAGAGGTATCCACTTACCATATTTTCAGGTTGATTACCCCATAAAGAAATTCATTGTATATAATATTCAATCTCAAACCCTATGTGACCTTCACATAGAAGGTAAATGCATTACTATTAGGTCTCTATCAATTATCTTTTCTCTCTATTTTATCAAAGAATAAAATTAACTATGGTGGAATAATCTGAAATCTAATCTTTAACTAGACTATTGTAGAGTGTTGTAATTACACTTATAGATAGGAAATTAAAAGCAAACAACTTGAATTGATGAAATGAGAGCAATATGGATAAGACTAAACTATGTCAAAGAGATATGTACTTATATTTTTATGTGTTGTGGTTGACTGTACTCATTGGCAAACACATAAATAATGATTGAGACAAAAACCTATAATGCTACCAGAATCTAATCCTGAGACTCTTCATTGACACAGGGGCCTAAGTAGGATGCGAGTGTTGTGAATTAGTGTATCTATATGGCACTAAAATCATTAATAAAACTTTTCTAAAAATTAGGGCACAACCATGTGTGACTGTATTAATCAGATTTTTTTTTTGGTGTGATATACTAGCAGATAACTTTTTGATGATCAAAACCCTAGTTTGTGTTCCATAAGGAAATAAAGTGATAATGAAGGAGTAAAAAGGGCTTAACATGTGGAGTTGTGCTATATGTCAATACCCCATTGTATTGAGCACTACTTACATACAAATACTCTAAAGAGGGATCAAACCTCCATGTAGTTCTCCCACTTAAGTTATTTGTGCAAGTGTGCTCCTTTGACTATGTGAATGCATCTAGAATAGGATTAAATAGTTGATCATGATGACTTAGGGATGCATAAAAATGAACTGAGACTTGGCTTAGGATTATTTGAGGATCTTGAAACCTGATTTGGAGAAAATAGGGAACTTTTTCTCAATGTGCACTTGTGTATAAACCTCATAAAGTAATTTTTGCCAAGTTGTATAATAAATGAATTAAATGTGTATTTATATCAATTTAAAAGGGAAGACCACATGATAGGAATCCTAAGGGTATGAATATTGACCTAAGGATGGGTTTCATTTCAAAAATTAACCATTTATGGCATGTGGAAATGAGTGTTAAAGATGGATATAGGCACTTAACACTCACATCTATATTAGGCATTAGTGCAAATACCCAAAGAGTTTCATATAAATTTACAATAAGTCTAGGATTATTAATCTATCTATCATATATTCCACATATAAATTACACTTTAATAACACATCGACACATTGAGTAAAACTACCCTGCTCTTTGAAAATTATAAAATAGTCACTAAGAGCAATTCTCATCCATGTCAAGTGTTTAAAGCTAGATCACATGTTGCATTCATATAACGAAACTAAAATTGCACATTCACATCAAGAGAAGAAAAATGTGTGGCTTCACTTTCTTCTGTAGAGTATTGGATATGTAGGAAATGATCAATCACTCACTAAGGGGGAGGGGGTGAATACAACTTGTTAAGGTGTGGAGCTAAAAGCTTCAATTGTTTGCAGACACAAGAAGAGGATGCTGAAGAACCAGAAGCACTGGCGTCGGCAGCATGACCGACGTCGGTCAGATGCAGTGGAGAAGGAGACCGGTGATGGCAGGATGTCAGCCGACGTTGGCAGCACCAGACAAGCAGGGACCGGCGTCGGTCGCCTGTGGCAGTCCAGAACTACTGTTGATGAATAGTCAGTTAAGGAGAAGCGAGTGTTTGCATGTTAAATGACTAATTATAGTCACGAGCTGCGTGTCTAATTATTGTAGTTAGATTTCTATTTTTGTAAGCATGGGATCCTATTTAAAGACCCATAATGCATGTATTGTAATATTCAAGAAGGTAAGTAAGAGCATTGAAACAAGCAAGGTCAAGGAGATCTACAGGTGTAAGGTCAAGGAGATCAGCTGAAGCATTCAAGGAGGGATAGCAACTCAGGTTGTAGAGTTGGTTTTGTGTTGAGCAAGGGAGAGAGAGAAGAAGATCTTGAGGTGTGGCAAGCCTTTGAGGTGGAGGAAGAAGTGGCATCTTCATTATTGTATTTTCTTCTAGTAATATTTAATACAAGAGTGTGTATTGTCTCTCAAATTCTTTGTTGTCTCAAGTTTCTAGTTAATTTATCATTCTGGTATAATTTCGTGTTTAATTGCTTATAAGAAAGTAATCAATTATGCTTTCGTTGGATAAGGGGTCACCTAACAGTTAGTATCAGAGCATATTGATTGTTGTAGGTTCTCCTGACAAGTGGTATCAGAGCTACAATTTGCAGGAAGTAGGTTATTGTTTTTGATTACAGGTCATTCATAGGGTTTTCTGATTGAGTGGGAGTTCAGCAATGGCAGAAGAAAGTAAGCTACGAATGGAGAAGTTTAACGGCAAGAATTATCAACATTGGAGGATGCAGATTGAGGACTATCTGTATCAGAAGGATTTGTACTTACCGTTGGGTGGGGTTGCATGCAAGCCCACAACTATGAAGGATGAAGAATGGAGTGTTCTTGATCGAAAGGCTCTCGGTTCCATAAGGTTGAGCCTTGCATCGTCTGTGATTTCTAGCTTATCACAGTGCAAGACAACGGAAGAGTTGATAAAGTCCTTGGCAAATTTATACGAAAAGCCCTCAGCTTCTAATAATGTATATCTTATGAAGCAGCTATTTACTTTGCAAATGTAGGAAGGTGGATCGGTACATACTCATCTCAGTGATTTCCATGGTTTGGTAAACCAACTAGCTTCAGTCAATATTGTTTTTGATGATGAGGTAAAGGCTCTCTTGATTTTATGTTCTTTGCTTGAAAGTTGGGACGGTTTGGTTATGGCAGTAAGTAATTCTGCATCTGCTTCTAAAATCTTAAAAGTTGATGATGTTGTGAGTGTGATCTTGAATGAGGAAATACGCAGGAGAAGCACTAGTGAATCATCAAGAAATGTTCCAAGTGCAAAAAGCAGGGGAAGGCAAAGGGAGAAGGTTGAGCAAGGGAAATCAAGGTCGAGAAGGAGATCCGAGTCTAAAGGTATTACCTGCTGGTTTTGTGGAAAGAAAGGACATACAAAGGAGTGTTGGTTGAGAGATAAAGAGAATCAACATGCAGGTATGGAAGAAGCAAACGATGCAAATATTGTGATGCAGGACGCTCTCATACTTTCTTCGGATAGTCAGGTAGGATCATGGATTTTAGATTCTGGTTCATCTTTTCATGCATCCCCAAACAGAGATTTGTTCTATGAGTATGAATAGGGAGACTTTGGAGTGATCTATTTAGGGGATGGTATGCTTTGTCAGATAGTTGGCAAAGGGAAAGTGCAGCTGAGATTGCAGATTGACAACACATGGGTGTTGAAAGAGGTCATGCATGTTCCAATTCTGAAGCAGAGTCTGATTTCTATAGGAAGGTTGGGAGATGAGGGATGCACAATAACCCTCACAGTGAATTCTTGGAAGGTTACCAAGGGAGCACTTGTTCTAGCAAGAGGTAAGAAAGTAGATACTCTTTATCTGTCTACTTGTATTGCTGATTCTACTTCTGGTGTAGATTTGAAGATGTGGCCTAATAGGCTTGGTCACATGAATAGGAAAGGAATGGAAGTTCTTGATTCAAAAGGTATGTGTTCAAACTTGGAAAGCATAGATAGAGTTCATTGCAGAAAGAGGAAATTGATGCTTTTGATAGGAACAAAGAAGCCTTGGTGTTTACGGAGGAGATGAAGGACATAGATCAGTTACAGGGGTTAAATAAATCTGAGCAGGGTAGCATGGATAGAGGTTTGATCCAAAAAGAGCTCGCGGATGAAAATTTCATTACTTATAGGAACACACAGACGCTGATGTCGGTCACATGGGACCGACGTCGGTCATTTAGATACTGACATCGGTCATGTGCAAACCAACAGAGTCGATAGGTCGGGCAGGAAAAGTCTGACATCGGTTAGGTAGGAATCGACGTTGGCAAGGGGACATCGGCGTCGGCCAGGGAAATAATGTTGACAGTCAGGGTCAGTGCAGGGAACCGACATCGGTCGGGAGCAGACTGGGAGATGGTCGAGATCGGTCACTGGAACAGATGTTGGGTGAATCAATAGGTCTCAAACACCCATATGGAGGTTAGAAAAGGTATGTGAACCTCATATTCATTGTTCACCTTCTTTATATTGCTTACTGATAGTCATGAACTAGGAAGATGGAAGAAGCAATGCAGGTAGAATCCAAAAATAGTGGGAGCTTGATATGGATGAGGAGTGGGAGTCCTTGGAGTAGAACCAAACAGGTATTTGTTGGTAGTGTTGTCAGTTGGAAGAAAGCACTGGATAGAGGGATGGATTCTCATTTTAGAGAAGAGAGTGGATGGACACATGAGACAGAAGGCTATGGTATATGGTCTTGAGTAGGCTGCAGAACAATGGAGGTTTGACCATTGTATTTTATCTTTACCAGGTTGGATAATATTAGCTACATTATCCTGTTATTGTATTGTGTTACTTGTTGTAGGGTTTCATATATAGGGTGTTTTCTAAGCTAAGGGTAGAGTTGGTTCAGAAGTGTGTCATGGGGAATTTGGGAGCAGCAAAATTCTTGTGGCATAAGAGACAGGTATTGCATCACAGGTTTGCGTGGTGGTTGATCTTCAAGAATGACATTGAAGAAGGATACAGAGCCTAAGGAACAAAATAGATGGTGTATAGGTACAGGTACAAGTTGCAGCTGTTTATCTCCAAGTGGGAGATTGTTAAGGTGTGGAGCTAAAAACTTCAACTGTTTGCAGACACAAGAAGAGGATGTTGAAGAACCAAAAGCACTGGCATTGGCAGCATGACCGACATCGGTCAGATGCAGTGGAGAAGGAGACCGGTGACGGTAGGATGTCGGCCGACGTCGGCAGCACTAGACAAGCAGGGACCGGCGTCAGTCGCCTGTGGCGGTCCAGAACTGCTGTTGACGAACAGTCAGTTAAGGAGAAGCGAGTGTTTGCATGTTAAATGACTAATTATAGTCACGAGCTGTGTGTCTAATTATTGTAGTTAGATTTCTATTTTTGTAAGCATGGGATCCTATTTAAAGACCCATAAGGCATGTATTGTAATATTCAAGAAGGCAAGTAAGAGCATTGAAGCAAGCAAGGTCAAGGAGATCTACAGGTGTAAGGTCAAGGAGATCAGCTGAAGCATTCAAGGAGGGATAGCAACTCAGGTTGTAGAGTTGGTTTTGTGTTGAGCAAGGGAGAGAGAGAAGAAGGTCTTGAGGTGTGGCAAGCCTTTGAGGTGGAGGAAGAAGTGGCATCTTCCTTATTGTATTTTTTTCTAGTAATATTTAATACAAGAGTGTGTATTGTCTCTCAAATTCTTTGCTGTCTCAAGTTTCTAGTTACTTTATCATTCTGGTATAATTCCGTGTTTAATTGTTTATAAGAAAGTAATTAATTGTGCTTCCGTTGGATAAGGGGTCACCTAACAATTAGTATCAGATCATATTGATTATTGTAGGTTCTCCTGACACAACTCAACCCATTACTCTTTCTCAAATTTTCATAGGTTTATCCCTTCACAAGTGGAACTTAGGTTTCAAATAGGAGACAAGTTTTTTGGAGCTGTGCACATAGTCATCCCTCAGGATTGCATACAAAAGCATAAAATTAGCAAGCAAAATGGACTGTATGGAAAAAAGGAGAAATCATCACACACATATTCATCAGACTCAATCACATGCATCTAATGAATCTGCCCAAACTTTGACAATATCATCCCAGTGCACTTAAAGAGCCAACTCCTGATTTGAGAGAATCACAACCCCTTTCACCACCTCCATTCAATTACATCCTTCAGAGAATATGAAAACCTAAAAAAGGTTTAATGTAAAAATGGTCTTGAACAAAAAGTAGGTGTCTACACAACCATATGATGTTGTGGCTACAAGTGTGATAATTCCTCCTCCAGTTGGGTGGGGAATGCTTGTGCATTTGGTTGTGTAGGATGGTCCAAATAGATTGGTTGCACTAGACCTACCTTCAAGGCATCCTTCCACTTCAACCAATCCCCTTCTACATGATGATCCACTTCCTCATTATTTTGGCATTGTTACTTGTATCTAGTTTGAATATGCATTATTTTATGCCATAGTGTCTCTAAATAGATTTTATTAAGTATATTTTGAGTCTTTTAGCATTGAATACCAATTAGTCACATTTTTACTGTACACAATTATATACTTTATTTTATTTTATTTTTAAATTAATTGATATGGTAATGTGTTTCCAATGAAAATCATGAAATTTTAAAATGTATCTTGTTATTCAAGTTGGAAAAGTGGCTTTGCACTTTCTAGAAGAATTTTAAAGTTGGATTGAAAGTAATTTATTATAACTATTTAATGTATTAGGTTCTTAATTCTTTCTCAATCAATAGAGGGCCTTGTTATTCATAATAAATATCAAGCTCCCAACTAAAATAGCTCCAAATATTCTTTGCAAAGAGATTTGATCCCTTATTTGCATGAGGGACCTCCAACAAAACACACACACACAAACAAACACACATTTTGGTAACTAAGGGTATCTCTCTATTTTTGAATGGAATTATCATAGTTGTGGACCTAGTGACCTAGTGCATGCTTACACATACAATTTGCAGGGTGAGTCCAACAGAGTAATCCCTCAGGTTTACACTAGTGTCCCACTTGATGCTCATAGTTCAATTAGGGTTGAATCCATGACCTAGTAATCACTGTTTTAACAATATAAACTGAGATGTTACAATGCAGGCCTCCAACAATACATATTACCACTAAAAAAAAACTATTTTAATAAAAAATTCTTTATGATCTTTCATCACGATATAGAGAACAAGATAATGGTCATAAATATTAAAAATCTAATTTTAAAAAAAAAAAAACTCAAACACAAATAATCAAGTTCAAAACTTAGCACTTTACAACTCTTATTTATGATAGTTTTTATTTTTTTTATTAATTTTTAAAATTTAATTAAAAATGTTATATTAATCTTTAAAAAAATCTATTTTTACACATTAAAAACTAATATTAAACATTATCATATTAAAAAAACAACACTTATTTTTTTCTCATGATTTTATTTTATTTTATTTTTATTTTTTAAATTTAATGTTAGTCACATTATTCATTTTCAATGTCCACTTAAAAAAAAAAAATCAGTTAAATGATTTCTAATCCTTTAGATGTTTCTACGAAGGGATTGTTCCTCTTATTTTTATGTTTCAAGTGGTCCATTGCATCTTTTTATATGGTAGAAAACTAAATAATAGTTTTCTCTTAAATTTGTGGGGCAATAACTTTTTAAAGAAGACTAGTATTAGTTAAAGCTAACTGCAAAGAGAGAGAGACAGATTGTAAGATTTCTTATCATCGTATAAGAAAGTCAAATTGTTCATATATTTAAAAAACATGACACTAATTTTCTTATAATATTAAGATGTAAAAGCTACTTTCAAAATTTTAAAAATCATTAGTTCACTTTTCCATACAAAAGCCCCGCAAATTTTAGATGTATTTTGATAATAAATTTGTGATTTGGTTTTTTTTTTAATAGGATATAATAAGATGGATTAATTTAATATTTTTCTCAAATAAAATTTTATTTTTTTAAATTGTTATTTTAAAATAAATTTTCTGATTTTTTGGGGAGGTATTTATAATTATGTTATATATAAATAGGTTTAATCTTTGAATATATTATTATATTGATAGGTGCTTTTATGATAGGTGTTCTTACAATGATATTCAGAGAAGAGAGGGAACAAATAGATAATTGGAAATTGTAATGACGTGAGAATATTAATATTTAATTATTTAAAAACTAACATTATAAAATAAAAAATAAAACAATTTAATTGTTTGGAAGCTGATATGATTAAATAAATAAATAAATAAATAACAAAATGACTGTTTAAAAAAATAAAAAAACATATAAATATAAACAAATTCAAACAAAAATGTAAAGTTAAAGGTCATTCCATATTACAAAAATAAAATACAAATTTTTACATTTTTTTCTAATTTTTTTCATATACAACTTCCCTCATTAATTTTAGTGTGAAATTGATTTCCACTTGATGATTACAAATAATATATAAATTTTACTACATTATATTTATAAATAATTATAACTAGTTTATAAACAATATATAAATTTTATCACATTATATTTATAAATTAAGATACATATTTTAGATAAATTTATGTAAAATACACAAAAAAAACATTCACAATTCAAAGTACTATTATGTTAAGTATAATTATTTGAATTACAATAAATTTATATATATATATATATATATATATATATATATATATATAAAAGATCTTTTTAGATATTATATTAAATAATAATTTTAATTATATTTTTTTTCAATTTATTATTAATAGAAGAAAAATAACACGAATCTAATTATATTAGTTTATTGGGTTAGAAAAGAAATTTAAAATAAAAATTAAAAAAAAAGCATTATACATAATAAAAAATATTAAGATATTTTTTTTATAATAAACTTATCTAAGTGAAAGTTAATTACATGTGGCATTTAAGATTGAAATTCCATATAATTAAAAAGAATAAAAAAGAATATACGGCTTATGAATTTATGGCATGCTAGAATTTACGGCTTACGAATAGATGGCTGTAACATACCGTCTAAAACACGGATAAAAGGCTACAGAGAGTCAATTTGCTAGCTTGTATCGAATCCCATTACTCTGCCATTATGTCTGCGTCCGCCAAAAAAGAGGCAGGACTAATTGGCTTCGCTAGGCCCCATTGCTCGGCAATGGCATCATCTCCGATTGCGAGGATTTAAATTTGAAAGTGCCAGGTACTCCTCACATTTATATCTTTGAAGCGGTGCAGAAAGGGATACGAAAGCGACTCTCTTAATTTTTTTTGAATGGGCAGGTAGAAAGTCATTTTCAGAAGTTTTGGATGGGCGAAGTTAGATATAGTCCACTAAAGATTATACACCGAAATGACTTGAATTGAACTCATGAACCGAACCGAGCCCGAAGAGAAAGAATGACTAATGCCAGTTGCTTTCCAGCGGGCTTGAAGCCAAAGGCGAAAGATAAACCTTATTAGGACAATTGGAAGTAAAGAAACTCGTATGAAAAAGAATGGTTGGAAGTGGTTTATGTGCAGAACGCCAGGCAAACCTTGGGATAAGGTGGGGAAATCGTGCGTTTGAAACCGCATGAAAGGATGGAAACCCTGTGTAGAAAACGACGTGAAAGGGCAGTGTAACAACCGCGTCCATTGTTTCATGAAGGAATCATTTCAGTCCAAGATGTGACGCTCACGATTATCCAACCTCAATAATGAAAGACAAATGGGGTCCACTGTTTCTCTTACTTTTTGATAAGGTTCTATTTTCAATGAGGAATTTTTTTTCGTTTTTGTTTTTTTATAAATTGGGGAGGCAGTCTATGGAGAGCAGGGCTCGAACTCGGGGCGTGGTAGTGCATCTTAGTTTGTGACTTTCAACAAAAAAAAATTTTTAAATCCGTTGGTGAGATCGTGCCTGCCATTAATATAAGTTTGAAAACAATATAACTTTCATAAAATAAAATAAATAATGGTAATATTTTATTTAATATTTAATATTATTATTATTTATTTTATTTATTATTTATTTTTATTTATTTATTTGAGGTCAGCTAAGGAATGGTTTTATTCGAAGATGTGATACTTATGATTATAAATGAAATTTTGTTGATAAGGTTTTTAAAATTGAAAAAGTTTTTTTTAATGTATTAATATAATATTATGTTATAAAAGTATTTGTACCCCAAAAAATTTAAATCCGTTGGTGAGATCGTGCCTACCATTAATATAAGTTTGAAAATAATATAACTTTCATAAAATAAAATAAATAATGGTAATATTTTATTTAATATTTAATATTATTATTATTATTATTTATTTTATTTATTATTTATTTATTTTTATTTATTTATTTATTTGAGGTCAGTTAAGGAATGGTTTTATTTGAAGATGTGATACTTATGATTATAAATGAAATTTTGTTGATAAGGTTTTTAGGATTGAAAAAGTTTTTTTTTTATGTATTAATATAATATTATGTTATAAAAGTATTTGTACCCCAAAAAATGAGTAGAAGAATTACTTTACAGCGTTACATCGTTCAATATCGAGAAGATTAATACAAGTTTATGTTTAAATAAAATAACTTAAAATTTGATAAAAGTTTAGAAAACAAGTCAATAAAAGGTCACAGAAAAGTAGAAGAACAACTAGGTAATCAGAGTAACCACACGCAGTGGAGTAGGAGATGGCGGGTCATTAGAGTTGTCACTCCAACCCCCCAGCCACATCTAGGAGGCTGGTTAGTTGTGTCAAGGATTGGCTCCCAAACATCCTTAAACTTTATCTTCCTCAACCTCCTTTCTGAAGGGTGATATAGCAAACGCAAGCCGATGAAACTTCCCTTGGGAGATGCAGACCACCTTTGTCCACCAAATACAGTTGGGCTAATTGGTACAGTGAGACAATGTCATCAAGGAGAGCCACTGCACAATGTCTACTCTAAGAGCAATTTCTACCATGCTGCATATATCCATAATCTCATGGGGGAAATCATTGACAAATAGAGTTAAGAGGAACTTGTCTAACAATGCACATGACATTCCCCCAATGATCCAAAAGATTCTATAGGTGCTCCACCTTAAGATGCACTTTTTCCACTTGCACTTGAATATGAAACACGACATTGGAAAGAACATTAGCTTTGTTAATAGTAGAGAAATAGTCTTCAAGATTAGTTTGCAAAAAATAGCATCTTTTCTATTTTTCCATCACTGAAATATAATATAATCTTGAAAAATATGCCAAATTTGTGTGAATTTTTTAGGAATCATGACTGAGTCCCCTAAGAGCACCATCTTTCAAGTAAACATATCTAGACAAAAGGGCTTAAAAAGGGTGTGAATCTAAAACGAGACTGACTTGGCATGTTTGTAAAACTAAAACACATGCTGAGATATTTTGGGTGGTTACAAACTGAGCGGATAGGAAGAACCAAGCCTATGTGACCTAATTGGGTGCCAATATGAAGTCAATGGTGTATAATACACCAGAGGAAGTGTGCCTATTTAGCATCAATGATGGGTTCTCACACCTGCTCAAACCTTTTTGTCCATACTTGTTTGGTGGGATTGACTCTTCACTTGACATTTAGAGCATCAATTTGGATATATTGAGGGGAAAGAAGTTTATTACTTAACTAGGGTTGATACCAGAGAAAAGGTTTCTAAATAAGACATTTCCAATCAATCCACCACCTAGAAGGAGATTGAACACCAATTTTGTGAAGGTGCACATCAGAAAGAGAGTTTTGAATTTTTAAGATGGACTCTTGGTCATAGGCATGCAAGTTGAAATGAGCCTTAAAAGCATGCCAAGTAATCCAATCCCTTGCTTGTTTACAAAAGAGGTCAGAGATGACCTTGATGCCTTCTCTAAAGAGTTAGAGTCTTTTGATCCACAACATTAGAGCAGAAGGCACTTCATAAAAATTAAGCATAGGAGACCACCATAGTGAGTGGAAGTTTAGAGAGAGCACAAACTTAAAATGATCTTTGTCCATCTCAAATTATTTTTTAATATTTATTAGGCCTTCTAAATTATCTTAGAAATAAGTGTGCCATCAATAGTCACCAACACCTAAATGATTAAAAGGGTTTGATATTTAACCCCTTATAGGCTCCCTTTTCCATAGGCTTGCCTTAAGAGATGCAATTACAAAGCAAGATTTTCCATGCTTCATATCCTTACAATACTTGAATGATCCACTTTGCACACAAGGCATGGCTTTAAACTTTGGCATCAAGAAGACCAAGACTACCAAGGGATCTTTGTTTACAAAAATATATCCCAAACAATCTGGTGGAAACTTTTGGTATCTTTCGAATTGGCCTATAAAACAATCCTATAAACTCTATCTAGCTTGACATAAGTGACTTGGAAGGAGCCAAAAAAGATGAGTAACAAAAATTCATGACATCCAACACTTTAGAGTAGATTTGAAACTTTCCTACAAGATAGGGGTTAAGAAATCCACAAACAAACCTTTTTCTCAACCCACTAAACCACATATCATAGGTTTAAGGGAGTGGAATGGAAAGCAAAGGAGATGCCCATAAAATTGAAATGATATCTTGATTGAATCCATAGCCAAAGCCACTTATAATTTAGAATCTATTGAGGTATGGGGTAAATATATTCTTGATAGCATTGGGTTTTCTTCCATTGAATGCAAAACCCTATTCCTAGACAAAATATATATAAGCATTCCATAGCATTAAAGATAGAATTTTCTTCTTTAGTAAGGGTGAGGAATGAAATACTAGAAAAGTTCCCATTAACCATTCGTTTATGCAAGAGTGGAAGAAAGATACCCTTAACCTTGAACCTATCAAGTATAGTCCACCAGAAGATAATTGAATCCTTCAGCAACCAACACATATAGGGAGGGACACAAGGACACCATTGGTGAATAGAGTGAAAAAGGCCAGATTATTCATATTGAACACCATTGATGGTGATACATGCTCTGACATCTTGAAAATGTATTTAAATAGTGATTATAAAATTAGATCTAAAGCCTAAATCTTGAGTCATTGCTAATATGAAATTCCACCAAATTCTATCATAGGCTCTTTGAAAGTCAATTTTAATAAATAAGGCTTTGTTGTTGAGATTTCCTTACCCATTGCATTCCCTCCCAGACCAAAATGATGTTTTCAAGAATATATGTATTTGTATACACTATTTTATGATTATATAGCACCTCGGTCTTGTACACTTCGTAAAATCAGATCTTGGTTGTTCCTCTCTATTCTACACCTTTCTTGTTTCTACAAGTCTCACATCTACTCTATATTGTGCCCCTTAGCCTTTAGGTTAGTCTGAAATGTATTATGTTAATGAAAAAAACATACTATATTACCTAAAATGCTTAAAATGTACTTATCTTCCACCTCTACAAGTTCTAAACATGCACACGTTTTTCTATTTCTTGGACACTAATGTTTGGGATAGACAGTAACATTGACACTATTGTCCTACCATGACGTAAGTGTCTAGTTCCCTAAAGTCATATAATTTACAAATGAAATGTATCCTAATGGTCAACCGAAGTGATTTAATGCAATTTATTACTGTAAAGGCATTGATATAAATACTATATCTACCCACTCTTTCCTCACTTGGGAAACACTTAGTAAATCTTACCTACTCATGAAGAAACTATCAAAAGGCATTCAATCAAGCATTCAAGTGAGAAAATATTTCCTATTTATTCCTATTTTCATATCAGTCATAGGTAAAACACATATATAGGTCTGAAGTACTAAAGGAAGGAACCCAAGAGGTTGATTTACTAAGTTATAAGCTAGATCATTGTTGTACTTGATTTACACTCATTACATGATTCACACACAAGACAACATGTAGGGGAGAATGACATGAGTAGGAGACCCTCTTCTGGAGTATTGGATATGTAAACAACACCCACTGACAGCAGGGTCTTTCAGATTAGATCAACACTGTGTGCTCACTAACCCATTTTTTCCCCAAGGTCACTATGAAGATGGAGCACTACAATTTTGTCATTTCATAAGGAACAATAGTCCATGACCCATATCCAAACACATAAGAACAAACAGAAAGAAAAATCTAGAATCATCTAGGTGGTCACATCATGTTTTAGTAAGTATTCGTTGTATGACACTTGCATTGAACCCAGACAATAACATCAACGTAATCATCCCAGGCTAATGCAACTATCCAGGATCCCATAGGTCAAATTTCCAAAATTAGGTGACTATTCTAAAATCACCTTCCAACCTACTTTCTACTTGTTCCAGATCTAGAATTGCTCTAACATCAAAATTAGCTAAGTACCTTGTCTTTATTTCATTTGTATACATAACTTAGTTTTACTTTCCATATTTAGACTATCTTAGTTTTATGAATTTAACATATGCCTATATTTGAGTTTAGCATCTAATTGACTTGTTATAGATTTGATTATCACCCTTGTGCATTTCATTTATACACACTCCTTTAATAAAATCTATTTAAACTTAATCTTATATTTCATTTTAGGGTTAAACAATTGGTGAGCTCGATCTTTGAACATCAAACCCTATACCACTTAGGGGTTTCTTATTTTTCTCTTACTAATCCTTGATTATCATAAAATATGTGTAACATGGATGCATATATAAACCATTTTGAGTTCCAATATCTCATAGTTGTTATGGTTTGCTACATTAGTTTCCTTATCAAAACTTATAATCAAATTCATGCAAATCATGAGAGGGTTTTAAAGCAAAGACAATACTTGATCTCTCTTCAAAATTCCTTTTGAAATGTTATAGAGATAATATCTAGATATCAACATGTATGCTCTTGACCATTTATCCTACCTTGATCTTATTTTAATGATAGATACCATCATTCACCCATTATACACCTATGGCTTATATTGGATTCTACAGTCCATGCTATTACTACTTGAAGAGGTAAACTTACTCAACCCATTCTGCCACCTGTTAATATACAATAAGTACCCTCTAAACCTAATCTTATAATAAAATCTAAGGGATATGAAATTATCAACCAATTGAGCAATACACTTACTAAGATTTCAATCCTTCAACTCCTAAAATAATCTAATGTTTATAAGGATATCCTATATGAAGAATAATGTGAAACACAATTTTCAAGTGATATTGAGCTTGCTTATTTTACATATATCATGAAAGATTTCAAGAATAATGCCAAGCTAATTGAATTTGATCCAATATATTTAACATCTATAGATATTATTGACCATAATTTTCATTTGTTCACGTAAGTAACCATGAAAAATATAGGTATTAAAAGGGTGATCATTGATAATAGATCGGGCCAAAACATTTGTGGCATAAAATTTCTAACCACCATATGTATAAGCACCAAGATTGTTCAAAAAATAGTTATGCATATAAAAGGGTTTGATAATTTACATAACCCTCTGACTGGTTAAATCACATTAGATGTAACATTGGGAAATAAAATGGTTTCCACTACCTTTTAGGTAATGTCTCAATCATTACATTATAATTTACTTTTGGGTATACCTTGGATAAATTCAATGGAAGTTATCCAATCTACACTTCACTGTTGCATAAAATTCATATATGATGGGACCATATTATCCATGCCCACCAATGATGATCCCTTAAATTTTTTTAAAATGATAAATTTTGAAATTTAGGGCATTCCTACAGTGGTACCACTTCAAAAATGCATCTCTCTTGAGCATATACATGCATATGAAATAGGTGAGTCACGTACAATGACTCCTTTATCCCCAAATACAAATAAGGTATTAAATTATGAAGTGCATATAGATGCACATAAAGATCAAGACCCATTACCAAAAAATCCAATCAAACCACAAGATCCACCACCATTTGAACTTACTTTATTGAATACCGAGCAAAATGATGAACATGTTATAGATTAATATGATAATGATGATGATACCACTTATGATATGATGGTTGATAAAATATGACAATTAAAATTTGGGTCAAGGCCAACTATAATCATAAGAGCTATGTCGATCTAGAAAAGATAGCTAGGTATTTTTTAGTAGGTGATAAAGTGTTCTTGTGAGTTAAATTGCATAATAGCTCGATTAAATTTGTGAAGTCAGTGTAAATTTCACCAAGATATGTGGGACTCTTCAAGGTTTTATAATTTTTCAATATTGTAGCGTATAGGATTGCTTTGTCATGAGCCCTATCTCTATTACATAATGTATTACATGTTTCTTATCTTTAGAAGTATATATCTTATCGTTCACATGTGTTGGATTGGAATGATTTGTAGATTATGGATCACAAGGTCGTCATGGTAGAACCAATCAGAGTAATTGACACTCATAAATTTCATTTTCATAATAGAGAAGTGTCACAGTGCAAGGTCTTATGGAAAATATACTCTGAGGATAGTGCCACATGGGAGGACTATGATGAGTTATATAAATTAATTCCACACTTTTTTGCTTGATTGTTTCTTCATACTATGATATTTTTCTATTGAATAATGTTTTTATTTTATAGCTAGTATTTGAATAAATGTCATCAAGACAATGACCAGCCTTGGGGGGAGGATGTCACATCCTGATTTCTCACTGGCTATTTTAAAATTGAGTAGTGTGTACATCAAAAAAATGGACTATGATATTATTGCTCATCATAGAATTTACTATAAGTTGATCTACTCATGGAAATTAGAAACATGTAGTCTATATATATATATACACAATTAGTATAAACTGAACTTGTTATACATATTATTTATGTGATAATTAATATAGTGAAGATTCATTCATATTTTTGATGAACTAAATATATGTATTTCGATTATTCCTATATTTATCATGTTTTATGCCTACTAATAGAAAATAGTTTGTATGAATCTATTGGTTTATATTAACCAAATATCACATTATTGGTACTAATTAATTAGTGAGATGGACTTCACTATCTTACTTGGCATCACCAATGCTAGATGAAGACAATATGACTAAGTGGTGTGTATGAATTTGACTAATCCCATAGATCAATAACTATTAAAAACTTTGGCCAAAGTAATATTTATTTAAACATTGTCATGTCATATGTATGATTTACATGTTTGTGTGATATCATGTTAGAACATATTTATTTATGGTACACATCATATTTTAGAAATCTTTACAGCTCATGATTACTAGCTTATCTCTCTAGATTCGCGCACCATCACTATCCACCCATCCATGAAGAGATTGCTATTCCCTGATGGGGTATTGTGTAGGGGATCCATGGTCCATGGTTGGTGTGGAAAAGTGATTGAATTATGCTCTCTCTCCCCACAATAGTACTTATTTGGAGACTACACTTGAGATTACCATAGATACTAGAGTTTGGAGAACTCATGCTCCATGGAGCCTTGTAGCATTTATCTTGTATATTAATATTATTGAAACATTATTTATAATCAAATGTAATTATTTACTCATTATACATTGAAAATAGTGGTTGTAGTATTTTACCATCTGTGGTTGGAAATTTATAATTAATTTCTATATTTAGTTATGTTTTGTTTCATATGATACGAGTAATCAATAATAGGCAAATGTTACATGTTTATTTTATAGCTAACATACTTAGTGTGTTATAATTTCATCACTAATTATATTCTCATGATGAAATCTAATTAAATAATGCATATATTAAATTAAAAAAATTATCACGTTATTCTAAGTCAATCACGGTGGGGATGTTATAGTAGGTGTCCTAAAAATCACATGGCTCATATGATGAGTAACCAATGGATCCTTGAAATGAATGTCCTAGGATAACTCATTTGTATATTAATGTGATCTAGGATAATATATATAAGGAGATATCGGTGTGCCCTATCTGAATGTTATAATGCTTTTATCGATAAACTAGTCAATATGATATCTAAATGCACAACAATTATTATCCCAATGTTCATTGATTTGATGATAATTACAATATTATTTATTTATTATTCTATTAAAATTATGTGATGGATTATTATTATTAGGAGGAAATATGATAATCCTCCTATCTAATAATGTAAATAAGATATCATAAGGCCTATCTCTGTCTAAAAATTGTATGTCCCCTCGGCCAGTATTGTGTGTTCTACTAACTATGGGAGATGATATGTGAAGTGGTTCTTTTCCTTTGTTAAGTACCTTGATTGATGGTTTTGATTCCACTTTTTCTTTAGGCATAGGTGGATTAGGTTCTTGGACCATATTGCATGATTGTGGTTATGAGAGATCTAAATCAAAATTTGCCTCTGAATGTGTGTCCACTAGTCCAAACATATTTTATAATGTGATAGTTGTATGGCATAGATGCTTAAATGGTCTTGATGTCTCAATAACAAATTCTACTTAAGAGTAAAAATGAGGCCTTTATTAAATATGTATTGTGTCTCAAAATGTGTCAACTAATAGATCAACTATTATATACATGATTTGAATTATAGAATGTAATCACTTACTAGTTTTAACTTACCCTAGTTTAATGAAGGAAATATCTCATATGTGAATCAAGGTCCCTTATTCTGAATATAATGCATGATAAATAATTATTCTAAGCCATCATATGTATGTAATGAACTACTGGTGAGTGAATTATGGAATCAATTTAATGCCTCATCCTCTAAACTTTTGGGAAATAAACTATAGGAAAATCAAAATGTCAATGGTATGTGCCATATCCTTTCTATAAAATTTGAGATGTAAGTATGGATCTCTATGTTCATTGAACTTAGGGAATGATTTTTTATGAAACTTCTTTAGTAATGTTTCATTAGGGTTATGCGTGGAATTGGACTATCATGGATAACATTAGAATCAACCCAAGAGTATTATGCTTTACTTTCCAAGGTGGGTTGATGTACATGTTATTGTAAAGTACCCATGGCATGCATCAAATATATTACCTCTTGAGAAGGTATGTTATCATTAATAGTTTTATTTAAACATTGAATCTTATTATTGATTTTAGCCATTGGTACACTATTTCATGGAACATTATTAGAGATATTGAGTTGGATCATTGTAACCTTTGGAGGGGTGTTATCTTGGACCTAGTGATATGGAGATTGGCTATCACCCTCATGGAGGTTAGATTGAGGAACAAGTTCTACTATAGTAAGGAAGGGTGGAGGAGATTTATTAGCATCTCTTATTTTGTTAATTTTTAAATAAGTATCACATGATAATGGAATAGAAGATACATTATTATCATTCAAATGTAAAATATTAACATGAGTATAAGTTTGCACATTTTTAACTGAATATGTATTATTTCTTAGATTAACTTTTAATAATCAATCAATTTTGACATGAGAGATGGGGGAAGTAGAGAGAGGACAAGACTCAATTTCTTCTTCACTAATATCATAGTAATCATTATTATTCCAAGTTTCATCAAATAATAATGTATTTCACTTGTAGCTTTAAGGGAAAAAGAACTTCATTTTCATGCTCAATAAGAGAAAAAGTTAAATAAGATTTTAAATCTTTACTACTATACAACATATCATCATGTGTAGGTGGAATTCAATGTGTATCTTCACTAACTATGAGTGGAATGCACATGTTATAACTATTTTCAATAATGGATTCAAGTATAGAAAAAATAACAATCATATTTTCATTTGGCACATTATGACATGTAGGAGAAAGGTTAGAGATATTTTTATTATCTATAGTTTTCATGGAATCCATATTTTGGGCTTGAAAGGTAAAATAAGGTGACAACACAATATCATCTACTTTAGTTTGTAAACCCAAAAAAGGTATACTATCAGTTGTACATTATTTTTCAAATTGAATTGAGAAAGGTAAAGAAGATGTATTTTCATTTTCTATGTTAAGAACATCATGTGAAGGAATAATATTAATTGAATTATGCAAAGGTAAATTGATTTTATTTCTCTTATATTGGTTCAATTAGAATAAGGTTGTATTAAAAGTGTTTGAAAGGATAGGATCTTATTCAAACAAAGCACTACCTCTAAGGGGATATTTTGTCCTTATGTTGTTAAGCTGATTTTTAGAAGTGGGTGAAGAGAGAGGTGGAGAAGATAAATATACTCTATCGTCATTATCATTTTCATTATAATGCTCATAGTAATCACCATATCCATCATTGCAACAATAATCATCATCATTATAAATTAAATCATGTTCATTATCATGTGCTAGTGTATAATTTTTAAAATTGGTCTATTCATTTGTATAATTATGTGAAAAGTTATAAAATTGATCAACTAGGTGAGGGGGAAGAGGTTCCCTAGAGATAATCTTAAACTTACCACAAAATAGAATGTTACAAAATGAACAATAAGAAAATAATGGGTATAAGATAATCCAACATAAATATATTTAAAATAATGTGTAATATTCAGCCCAAAGTACTAAAAATCAAAAATTGACTTGAAACCCTAAGGGATAATATTTGTATGTGTGAGGGCCTAGTATGTGGATCTAGGGTTTAAAGGTTTTTTAGATAAAATTTAAAATACTAAATTAATTAAAAAAACCTAATATAGGATTGATATGGATTAGTTAGGATGTTCAAAAATTAAAAAAATCATAATTTTATAAACCCTAATTTATTACACAAGACTGGAGAAGGCAAAACCTAGGAAAAGAAATAGGGTTGTTAAGCAACATTTGAAGTTAGTTAGTTTCACCAAATGATTTAAATTTTTAAGACTTAATAGATGAAAATCCTAGATTGTTAAAGGATTAGAATAATTGGGTGAATATAAATAAATATTGTGAATGACTAATTTACTTTTTTTACCTGAAGTAGGAATATAAAAGATAAAGTTAACTTATCTGGAGTGAAATGTGCATCATTGGGTGATATTAGTGTTGAAACAAGTTAGAGGAAAAATCTAGAGTCCTTTCATTTAGAAACTAGA